>JAJEJO010000636.1:53920-145496 GCA_020662805.1 Glaucomys volans
ACAAAATAGGGCTGGGGATGTGGCTCAGTGGCCGAGTGTCCCTGAGTTCAATCCCTGGTTCCAAAAAAAAAAAGAAACAAAAAACAAAGAGGACCTGCTTCCCTTTCCCTCTTCTCCTCTCCCCTCTCTGACCTGGGGCGGGAAAGGAGATTACCTCGAGTTACCTTGTCGAGATGTGCAGAAAGGACTCCGTCCTCCTGGCTGTCTGCCACCTCCCCGATTGTCAGGAACTAAGGCATCTTGGGGGGAAAGGGAAAACTGAAGTGTGATTTTCAAGAAGAGAAACCACAATGTAGAAGCAGCCAAGCAACAAGATACTCGAGATAAGGAAGTGGGGAATTCATGGCAAGGTAACTGCGTATTTCGGCTTTTTGCATCTCTTGCAGGAATGAAGAATAAACTCTTGCAGAATTCTGCAGGACACTGTCACTCTCCTGGGCTGCCCGAGTCGCCCTGGCCAGCGAGTGGAGGCTTGCGGGGAGCTTGCTCTGCGTGTGGACCTGCAGGGGGGGCGTGTGTAACACTCTGGAGGCCCCGGTGAGCCCTCCGCCAGCCCAGTTCCATCTCTGCCTCGAGGACTGTCCTCCCACTCGGGATGGGGACGGCCTCTGAGCCCCGTCTTGTTTAGGCGGGAACAGCCTTGGTCCTGAAACACCCGGCCAGCCCGTCCTGGACCTGAACCTGCATCTGGTGAGTGGACTCTGGTTCCGGAGGGGTGGGAGGCTGGACGCAGGAATCCCCCCATCCCACCCGGGGCCTCCAACCCACCATCAGGCTCCTTGGGTGTCCCAACCTGATTGTCCATCGCTCTTGTTTCTTGCGTGTCCTGTTTTGTCCTGGCTTTGATCACAGCTTCTGCATGGGTCCCACCCAGGGCCAGGGCGCCTCCTGTGACTCTCGCTCTGTCCCGTGTTTCCTGCAGAATTTCCAGGATGTTCAGAAGCCAGCTGCTGACTGCGGAACCTCGGTGGACGCGTCCATCCTCCGCAGGTTTTGTGACATTGCTGGCCATCTTTCAAGGTCAGCTGGCCTTCCACTGGCGCCGCCCACCTCTCCACCGTCCAACACATTCAGCACATGACTTTTGGGTGGCCAGGACACCCAGACCAAATGTCCTGTATACAGATTTGAGTGGACATATTACTGATAAGCCCAACTGGTTGAGATCTTGCTCTCCAGGTCCAAAGCAAGAGCAGAAAGATAAACAAGAGAACACCCGCCGTTGCATCCCCTTATTGACCTCCTCTAAATTGTCCTGTTCCAAGTCCTTTACAAGGTCCCCAGTTCTTCGGGATGACCAGAACAGTTAGATCCCCTTTCCTCTGCCGTACCCCGTGCCCCACTCCTCTGCCCCCATTTCCCCAGCGCTCCGCTTCCTCCTCCTCCTCCAGCTCCCTCTTCCCTTCTTAGTCTCCCAGGTACCTGGACCTCCTCACCAACTGCCTGCTCCTCCACCTGGCTCCTCCCACTCTCCAGCACCCCAACTTCCTCTGAGGCAAGCCCCCAGCACCGACCCTCAAAGACCCTTTATGCTCTATGTTCCTTTCTCCACCAGCGAGCGACCTTTATAATGGGAACGATCAAACCCACCCTTCTCAGACGCACCCCAAGGCTCAAGGCTCTCGGAGCAGCCTGGGGTGAGTGCCAGCAGCCGGTGAGGACCCTCGTCCCCTCAGAAGGGCGAGAAGGCATCTGGAGAGAGGCTCGAAAGCATTCTTGGTCCCAATGGCCAACCCACAGACAGCCTCATGGCCTGGAGCCTGCTTTTTCCTCAGAAGACCCCCGGGACGTTAGCGCAGATGGAGGTGAGGAGGCTCTCGATTGGTACCGCTGGACTCTACTCAGGGGGTAGGAGTGGCTGCCAGGAAACCCACCAACTGCCCCAGGTGAGTGGGACTTTCAGTGCCCAGGGCATCCTCCCTGCCTTCCTGGAGCCGCAGGCTCACCGGTCACACATGCCTGTTGACCCCGAGGCCCCAGAAAACCCGAGGGCAATAAATATGGCCTTTGTCACCCAGTCGGCCCCGGATGTCAGAAAGAAAGTACAGAGACAGGGAGGATTTGAAGGAAAGGTACTTTCAGCATTGATAGAGACAACTCAACGGCTTCCCAGTCACCGGAACCCACCTGAGGACAGGCAAGCTAGGAAGGTGGCAAGAGGACTGGCAGCAACCACGGCAGAGAAAAAGGGGACCTGGTGCAGACAAAGACCAGAGAAGCCAGGGGGCCGCGGCGCACGCCTGTAATCCCAGCCCTTGGGAGGCTGAGGCAGGAGGATCGCGAGTTCAAAGCCAGCCTCAGCAACTTAGCGAGGCCCTAAGCAACTCAGTGAGACCCTGTCTCTAAATAAAGTACAAAATAGGGCTGGGGATGTGGCTCAGTGGCCGAGTGCCCCTGGGTTCAATCCCCAGTACCAAAAAAACAAAACAAAACAAAACAAAACAAAACGATCAGAGAAGCCTCAAAGTAACATGCTTCAGGCAAAACCAACAGGTTTACTGCAAAGAAAAGGGTCGTTGGAAGGATAAGTGCCCAAGTGAAAGAAAGTCCAAGCTGTCCTTCCTCTGGAAACAGGACTGATGGGCCAGGGCTCCCTTCCAAAGAGCACCAGGGAGCCTAACGCCCCCTTATATACGGGGGCAACCCCGCGGACTTCCTGGTGGGCACAGGAGCTACGTTTCCAGTCCTCACGGAGCAACAGGACCAACATCAGAAGATGCTGGCCCCCTCCAAGGGCAACAGGGCGGACTAAAGACTACACTTGGACTGGAGCTAGGGGCCCTGACCTTGGGCATCCGACCATCACTCCTTCCTTCCTAGTAATGTCCGACTGTCCCTACCCATTGCTAGGACGCGATCTATCACAGAAATTACAAGCCACCATCTCCTTCAAAGGCGCCTGGGCCTCACTGTCTGGCACACTGACCCACATTTTAATTCCTTGCCCCGTTGGGAGAGAATCCCTTCTGATGACCGGTGGCCCGCACTGCCACCTCCTGGCTGACTGGCAGAACTACATCGTAAAATCCCAAGAGTCGGGGCAGAAACCCATTGGCCTGGGCAGGCAGCCCACTGCCCTCCAACTGTCATTCAAATGCTGAGTGGTCAACACCGTCCAGGTACGACAGGACTCAATCAGTCAGGAAGCAAAAAGGGGCACTGCTAACCACATTTCTAGACTTAAACAAGCAGGCATCCTGGGAGCCTGCCAATCGGCTTGGAAGACCCCCTTGCTACCTTTCAAAAGCTGGTACACAAGATCACCCCCCACCCCCGTCCAAGACCTTCCAGAAGTCAACAAAAGGGTGGAAACAGTTCATCAGTTCATCCACCTGCCTAACCCTACACCCTTCTGAGCATGTTACCCCCAGCCGCCAAATCTACACCACCCTGGACTTAAAGGGCACCTTCTTCAGTCTCCCTCTCACTAAGGGAAGCCAACCTTGGTTTGCCTTTCAGTGGGTGGATCCAGAGAAAGGACCATCAGGGCAGTTGACCAGCCCCCGCTGCCCAGGGTTGTAAGAACTCTCCTACCCTGTTTGATGAAGCCCTAAGCCAGGACCTGGTGGACTTCTGCAGCCTGCAACCTGAGGTCACACTCCTGCAACTAGCAGGTGAGTCAGTGTTGGCGGGGGACGGAAAGGGGACTGGCCAGAGGGCTCAGAGGACTTGCTAAACGAACCCAACTATTGGGTTGTAAAGCACCTCACTTGGGATGCCAGCTAAAGGGCGGAGATCGCAGTCTTTCCACCAGCCGGAGCCAAGGCATCTTGCACATTCCTCCTCCCAGTACAAAAAGACGAATCCGGGAGTTCCTGGGCACGGTAGTGTGCTCCCGCCCAGGGATCCCCTCTTTTGCTGAGACTGCTCGACCCCTCTATGAGGCCACAGAAAACTTTGATTGGACAGAACAGGAAGATCAGGCTTTCCAAACCCTAAAGTTAGCCCTGACCAGGGCCCCAGCCTTGGCTTTGCCAGATGCCACCAAGCCTTTCCAGCCCTGTGGCGGAATCCCCAGGAATTGCAAAAGCCTTGCTTACCCAGACCTGTCGCTCATCTGTCCAAAAGCCTGGACCAGGTGGCCACAGGGCGCCAAACTGCCTGCGGGCCATTGCTGCAGTTGCCCTGCTGGTCACGGAAGCGTCCAAATTGGCCATGGGTCAAATGGTGGCCCCACATGGGGTGGAGACAGTACTTCAGTCCCCCCTCCCCCATAAATGGATTTCAGACAGCAGACTGGCTCAGCACCAGGTTTTACTCTCAGACCCCCAAGTGATGTTCTGGAATCCCCCAGAAGTGAGCGCACCCTCCCTATTTTATAGGTTAGGGTCTTCTTTGTTCTGCCCCTTATCTCTCCTTCCTGCCCATATCGTGGTAGTGACCCAGCAAAAAGGTGAAGTGCAAATGGCAGGGGGAAGGGTCACCTGGAGAGTCAGGTGGGCGACCAGGAGGCATTAATTAGCAACTCCCTGCCTGCAGCTTTTGGGGAGGGGCAGTTAGGCAGGTAACTGACATTCCAATATGCCAGGGGCGTCTCCAGCTTCCCAGACTCTGATGGCCTCCATTCCTCAATTTGACCGGATTCCCTGATTTCTACACTAACTGCCTGTCAATTCTGGCTTCACAAGGATCAAATTCCTCACCTCTACAGCTTTAAATCCCACAACCCTCCTGCTGGGTGATGATCCTGCCCAGCAGCTCCTTGACCGCTATGCTACTTGAGACGGTCAGGGGACCAGGCGGGACTTGACTGATGTTCCCTGGCTGGGTCCTGATAACACTCTCTTCACCGATCACCGATCAGAGCAGCTTCATGGTCAATGGTATAAGGTACCTGGAGCAGCAGTCGTCACGCTTTCTGAAACTGTGTGGGCTCCAGCCTTAAACCACAGCACCTCAGCCCAAGGAGCCTCGTCACTGCACTCACCCAAGCCCTGCGGTGTGGAAAACACGACTGTTAACATCTATACTGATCGCCGATCCGCTTTTGCCATTGCTCATGACATGAGGCCATATACAAAGAATGGGGCCTTTCAACTTCAGGGGGAAAAGAAATTTAAAATGTACTGGAGATACCCAGAGCAAGTATCTCCAGTACATTTTAAATTTCTTTTTGGCTGATGTTCTGGAAGGCCATCCAAAGCTGTTACCCCAGAAACAAGGGGAAGCCCCTGGGCAGACCAAGCAACTCCAGAAGCTGCCCTAAAACCAGGGTGGCCTCCCCCAATTTTACCAATACTACCCTCAAGAGACTCCCAGCTGTACAGAGCAGGGAAAGCCCGCTCAGCAGAGCGTGCCGGCCAGCAGACAAGTCAGGCGGAGCATTCTGCCACACAGAATTTTCATACCGGAGACGTTAGGCTGGACCTTGATTCAACAATTACAGTAGAGCACCCATTGGGGAAAGACAAAACTCAGGAACCGATCACTAAGGATTACTGCCACATCCCTGGCCTCCAACAGATCTAGGAAGTGAATATCTCCCAAATTAGCAAGTGAATCCTCACACACGTCAGGGTGCCCTGGGACCCCTGTCAGGGCGCACCTGGAACGTAGCCTTTGAATAGCTTCTTTAAAAGCCTTCTGTTTTCCCTGGTGGGAAGAACCACAGCCTCTGCCACGCAAGACCCTGATTCTCCTTTGCTAGCAAAGCCATAAAACTTCTTTTTCCTTTTTATCAAAACCATGTCCTCATTATTAAATCGGCATGGATTAGCATTGGGGACAAGGACCGAGCTTTCAGTTACATAGGAAAGAAGCAAATGAAGGAAATAGAGAGGAGAGGTGGCTCAGCAGTAATACAGGTTAACTGGGGATGTAAGATTTACGTTTTCTTCTTTTTTTGAACCAGGGATTGAACTCAGGGACACTCGGCCACTGAGCCACATCCCCAGCCCTATTTTGTATTTTATTTAGAGACAGGGTCTCACTGAGTTGCTTAGGGCCTCACTAAGTTGCTGAGGCTGGCCTTGAACTCGCGATCCTCCTGACTCAGCCTCCCAAGTCGCTTGGATTACAGGTGTGCGCCACCACGCCCGGCCCTGCCGGTCTTTTTGTGCTAACAAACGTGGTTACTGAAACTCAAAGTTTCACGTGCACAATGGGGCCATCTTGAGTGAGGGAACATGAGGTCAGAAGGAAGCCATCTTGAGACTAAGGAGTCATGTGATTAACGGGCACCATCTTTAAATCAGGGAGTCATGTGACCAGAGAGGGTCATTTTTTAAGTTCCCTAATAACTACCCAATCACAACTGTAGCTCTTCCCGTTTGCCCACCCCAATTTTAAATTAGCTAATCGGTGGGTTGTACCCCCGCCTCCCATCTGGAGCAGGGGGCAGTCCCTCCTTAGGGCTGCCCACCCTGCTGTGCTTGCTTGGTTCCCTTGGGGACCGCACCTTCTGCAGAAGTGCATTCGCCTTGCTGACCCACTTGGGAGCACTGGTTGGATTTCTTGCAGCACCTCAGCATTTCTAACAGGGACAAACCTGCGGAGCCGGGCCCAGAGGAGACTGAGACTCACTTCCGTGGACCCTGAGCTAGGGGTAGCTAAAGGGGCATGAAGGAGTGGGGAAATTTTTGTGGTTAGGCTGTTGCTAGGGGGTTGTCGGGAAAGGGTCCTTGTGGTGTCACTGTATTTTTTGAGGTGGTCACTGTTCCATGTCAAACCAGATGTTTTCAGGATTCCAGTTCAAGATAACAGTTTTTCCTTTTTGCACGATAATGGAGTATTGTCTGGGTTTAGGTCGGGCTGGTCGTGAGGAGACTCTTGCTCTAGATGGAGGGTGTGTTCAAAAGGGGTTCCCGGACGGGCGTGGTGGCGCACGCCTGTAATCCAAGCGACTTGGGAGGCTGAGGCAGGAGGATCACGAGTTCAAAGCCAGCCTCAGCAACTTAGCGAGGCCCTAAGCAACTCAGTGAGACCTGTCTCTAAATAAAATACAAAATAGGGCTGGGGATGTGGCTCAGTGGCCGAGTGTCCCTGAGTTCAATCTCTGGTTCCAAAAAAAAAAGGGGTTCCCGTGCCTCGCTCTTTCTAAGGGAGGACCCGCTCTCTGCCTTGACAGTGCGTGTTTCCTTTCCCATCGCTTGTAATAAACTCATCCTGTTACTGAGAGACTCGTCGAAAATCTTCCTACCTTACGCCTCAGCCTCCTGGGAGACCCCAGCTCTGTAACATCCCCAGGTTGGTCCCTGACTTTCCCAGTTTCACCGAAGCCACCCGCTTTTGGGCTGCAGCCTGGCGCTGGGGGCGCAGGAGTGGCTCGGACTGCTGGACTGGGCTTGGCAACCGCGACCTCAGGACCGCCCACCAGCGGGGAGGACTGGAACTGTCCTCCGGGACCATTTGGGAAACTGAGGCCCGGGACTTGCCCTGTCGCGGAACAGTGGCTCCACCCGAGGCCACCACGTATGGGGTTGGCGCTTGAGGCCGGGGGCTCAGCCTTACAGTAATGAGGACACTGAGGCCCTTGGGACCCAGCAGGCTGCAAGGTGGACTGCGCTCCCGCGAAGCTAGAGCCTGAAGCGCCGGACCAGGCTGCAGCCTCCAAAGGGTTAACGCCCCCGTCCCACGCACCCAATCAGGTGCAGAGTCTGGTTCTCCGCCAACCAATCAGCTTCCGGATTCAGGGGGGGGGGGGGGGCGCTGTGGCGAGCGGGCGGGAAGGGGCGGAGCCTGCTGGTCAGTCCCTGGACTTGGCTGTTTCGGCCTTTGTCCCCAACGCTGTCCCGCGCCTCTGCCCCGGGACCTTCGCCCCCGCCCGGCGCCCGCACTCCCGACCCCGGCAGGGCTGAAACCTGCGTGGGATTTCGCAGAGCTGAGAGGCGCCTGGACAGTCCCCAGCCTGGACCCCAGTCGGGAAGGGAGGACGCCCAGGACTCCGCAGCCCCCGAGGAGCCGGGCTTGACACGGGACGCGAGCCGCATTAGTGTGAATCATCACGGGTTTTTTTGTAACCCCACCACCCTGACTGACCAGCCACCAGCTGGACGCTCCAATTCCCCCAGATTCGGCAGGGACCAAGGGGCCTCAGCTTATCTCCCCACATCCTTGCCCATGCCTTCCACAGCTCAGAGCCAGGTTTGCAGCTGCTAGAGGCCACCTGGACCCTGGCCGGTGGTCCTCTGCGCCCCTCCGCAGGCTCATCGCCATCCTGCTTATCGTCCACCCTAGCCCCAGTGGGACCTTGCTAACAAGCACGTATTACCACCTTCCTCCACTGAATTAAGCCTTCTATGGCTCCCCATTGCCCCCGACAAGGAAAACTGGAACCAACCACTGACCCAATGGGCAACTTCTATGATGCATCTGTATGCATCTCAGGCACGGATAGGGTGAACTGTGTCCAACTGCTTATCAGGGAAAGAGATGGCTCTTCTCTGGATCACAAAGCCTTTGCGATCTGTATAAAGTCCAGGCAGCCTGGCCCTGTATTGAGGAAGCTGAATCTGTGATTTATAAAACTCCGGAAAAAGAAATCCCTAGGCTCCCTCAGTGTTTAACTAAAAAATTCTGCCATGGCGGGAGGTATAGCTCATTAGTAGAGCCCTTGCCTAATTTCCGTGAGGCCCTGGTTCCAACAAAAACCGCACAAAGAAAACAAAATGCTCCTGACCTATCCCTCCTGACTAGGCACAAAATCCTTAACGAAATATTAGGAATTAAAATTCAGTAATATGTAAAATGAGACAGGCACCCACCTGTAATCCCAGCGATCTGGAAGCTGAGGCAGGAGGATGGCCAGTTCAAGGCCAGCCTGATCCGTTTAGGGAAACCCTGCCTCAAAATGAAAATGAAAAGAGCTGGGACAGGTCAGCGGTTGAGCACCCCTGGGCTCCGCTACACCTACATAAAGAACCAGTGAGGTGAGCCGGGCGCGGTGGCGCACGCCTGTAATCCCAGCACTTGGGAGGCTGAGGCAGGAGGATCACGAGGTCAAAGCCAGCCTCAGCAACTTAGCGAGGCCCTAAGCAACTCAGTGAGACCCTGTCTCTAAATAAAATACAAAATAGGGCTGGGGATGTGGCTCAGTGGCCGAGTGCCCCTGGGTTCAATCCCTGATACCAAACAAAACAAAAGAACCAACCTGATATCCTAGAAAGGAATACAGAAAAACCAAATTAAAAATGCAATGCATTTTTAATGGGCGCGGCGGCCAGGCTTGCAGTCTCAGCAACTCCGCAAACTGAGGCAGGAGGTTCACAAGTTCAAGGCCAGCTTAGGCACCTTAGTGACACCTTGTCGCAAATAAAAAAGGCTGGGAGTGTGGCTCCGTGGGGGAGTGCCTGGGTTCAACTCCCAGTGCCGAAAATAAATAATAAAATACAAGGCACAAGGGCTGTCTCTCAGTGGTGGGGACTTGCCTCGCATACCCCAGGTCATGGGATTGGTCCCCCACAAAATACATAGTCCCTTTATAATTACTCAAAAAAAAAAGAAAAAGAAAAAATGCTCCGATGTCAATCTGACAACCGGGTAGGACACGTGTGCTGTGACTCGCACCTACGCTGAGCTAACACAGAAATCAAAGATGTAAATGCAGGAAGAGACAGACCATGTCCATGGATAGGACCCTGGAGAGAAGCTGTCAAGGTTCCCTGTTGGGCACACTGGCTTGGGGCGCTCCTGTGGAAGTCGCAGAGGCGAGCTTATTCCAGCAGGCGGCTGGCCCGTGTGTGTCTGGCGATGTGGCTTTGTGGTCCCCAGCCCTCAGGCACAACCTGCCCTCCCTGCTCCCGTGGCGCAGGGAGGGAGCCCAGAGAGGCGTTTTCCCGGGATCCCTGGACCTGCCCTGGCCCAGCCCCCGCCCAGCTCAGGCAGGGGAGGGAGGTGACAGGCTGACAGTCCGTCGAGAGGAAATTCCCCTGGAACCTGTTTCTCGGCTTCCTGGCCAGCTGGGGAGCCCGCTGGAACGAAGCGGGTGGAGACCCAGGCCGTCATGGCCTCGGCTCTGAGCCCACCCTGGGTCCCCAAGCCCAAGGCCACCCTGCCTTCTCACTATTATGAGAGCTTTCTAGAGAAAAAGGGACCGTGTGACCCGGTAAGGCGGGGCGGGAGCCGGCAATGCTGGGCGGCCCCGGGCAGGTGCGCCACCTCTCTGAGCTTGTGTCCCCGCTGGCACGGTGGGGCGGGGGTTGCCGGACGGGGCTGGGCCCGCGCGGGGGCTGGGAGCGCGCTGTCTCGGTCCCTTCCCGTCTCTGTCCCTAACTTGATCCCCTGTCTCTTGGTGTGGGTCTCTGCCTCCTCTCCGCACAGGTCTCCATCTCTCTTTCCATCTCTTGGGTACAAACAAGTCCAGGGACTTCCTCCGGGAAACCGGGAGCCTTCTCACTCCCGCGCCTCTGCCCCACCCAGCCCTTTGCACGTCAGCTGCAGGGGTCAAGGCCCTGGACAGGTGGCCTTGGGGCTGGGCGGTGTGCTCCTCTGGGTGAAGCCCAGCCCTCAGTGTCCCTCGGGGCACCACCTGGCCCTCCCCATGCCCAGATTCATTTCCTGCTGCACCCCCAGGTCCCCTCTGCTCCTCTCGCCCCCTCCCCCCCTTTGCCACTGGGTCCCTCCCTCTGATGCCTTTCCTTCTGCCCCTAAGCCCACAAACCTTCCCTGGCCAACAGCCAGGGCAGAAGCAGCAGGGCGAAGCCCTGGCCCATGTCCAGGAGGCCCGGTCAGACCCAGCTCCACTCCCCCTAGTCCAGGCTTTCGCCTGACTGGGTCCTTGAGCCTCGGTTTCCCCTCGTGATGTGGCAGGTGGGGACTCAGCTCAGGGCAGGCACCCAGCTCCCTGCCTACCGCCTGTTCTCAGCCTCCAAAGGGGCAGCCGCTGTGGTTGCCTTGTTCCACCCAGGGAAACTGAGGCCCCGAGAAAAATAATGTCCCAGAGCATCGTAGTTGGTGCGTGACAAAATGGGTTTGGAACAACCCAGTCCAAGTGCGACGGGCCCTGAGGTGCGGCGAGGCCAGAGAGGAGAGGCAGGCAGGTCCCGGTTTCCCACGGTGTAACTTGTGGGGGACATCCTGACACAGTGTGGTCCTGGGCAGCAGCCAGGACACTTGGATCTCTGCAATTTGGTCACAAAGATCCTCGTGTGTCCTTGTGCTGGGACAGAAGCAGCTTCATCCAGCTGAACTTAGCTCGGTTATCTCAAGCTAATGTCACACCCCGGCACGGCCAGGGTGTGCCAACAGAGTCCCACACACTCCTCTAACCATTTTGTGCATTGATAATCCACCGGGAAACCATGTAGGAAAAACCGACTCAGGTTACTCTGGGCCATCCTGGTGGTTATGACTCAAGATGGCTGTGGTCACGTCAAGCTGAGTCCATAACCGAGCACTGCGTTCAACCGAGCAGTGGCTAGCCAGGGCACACGGTCGTCCCTCCGTCGGTGGTAGTTAGGTTCAAGTGTGTCTCTGTGGACGGCTGGATGTGGATGAGTGGGCCTCTGGCTGGAGGCTGGACAGAGCGATGATGAGTGGCTGGGTGGCTGGGTGGCCGGGTGCACACCATGAAGACGGTGAGTTCAACTCACTCCTTGAGCCCCCACCTCGGTAAATTATAGGGCTGCCCTGTGTCCCCCATCTCATCAAGGTTCCTTTTTCCTTTCTTTCTTTCTTCTTTCGTGACACTGGAGATGGAGCCCAGGGCCTTGCTCACACTAAGCAAGTGCTCTGTCACTGACCACCCCAGCCTAGGTTTCCTTCCGTCCTTTCCCAGAGGATGGGACAGCCCTGGGAGCTGGGCCACGAGTGTGAAGCGCCCCCTCCAAAAGGCAGCATTGAACAGAACCCACAGCAGGGGTTGCGATGGCTGTGTGAGGCTGGGCAAGTGTCCAGGCCCAGAGAACAGCTAGTGCAAAGGCCCTGAGGCCAGAGTGGGTGGGCTGAAGATGCCCAGCTTCGCCAGCTCACTCCCCCTTCCACCTCTGGTCCCCAGGATTACAAGAAGTACTGGGCAGGTCTCCAGGGTCTCACCATCTTTTTCTACGGGAGCAATCGGGACTTCCAGGTAAGCATGAGAATGGGAGTCCCTGGACCGGCCAACCTCGATCACGGGACCAAGTGGAGGATATGGATGGGGTGGCCACAATAGCAGCCGCATCATCAGAGGACGGGAGGGAACATCACCTGGTGTTCAGACCCCCTCTTTCTGTGCCCCAGCACCTGGAGAAGCTAGACTTGAGAACATTTGTGAAACTCACAGATGCAGCTCCCTGGGGAAGCTCCCACGACCCTGGCGTCCACTTCAGCCTGGTCCTCCGGGACCAGGAGATCAAGTTCAAGGTAGGTCAGTTGGAGGGGCTTGCTCCCTCCTCATTTCTCTGCCCCATTAACACACATGAATATGGAGTCATGTCAACTCTTACCCTGGGTTGGTGACGCTGTGCAAGTCCCTCAACCTCTCTGAGCCTTAGACATCAATGAAAGAGCTCATCAGCAGAGGGTATAACCTGTGCAAAGGTCCTGAGGCAGGACAGAGCTTGACAGAGTCTGGTGTGTTGAAGGCACGGTGAGGAGGCCTGGGTGGGTAGAGCAGAGGGAGAGAGGGAAAGAGAGAGGAGGGAAGGCAGGAAGGGGCCAGGACTGGGCCTCATGTGCTGCAGAAAGGACTTGGGAGCCATGGGAGAGTATCAGAGGTGTGTGTGATCTGATTCATGTTTTCCTTTCTTTTCTCTTCTTTCCTTTCTTTCTTTCTTTCTTTCTTTCTTTCTTTCTTTCTTTCTTTCTTTCTTTCTTTCTTTCTTTCTTTCTGCTGGGGATGGAACCCACAGCCTCAAACACGCTAGGCAAGGGCTCCACCACTGAGCTACATACATCCCTACTCCCAGATTCATGGTTTTATTTTTATGTATTTATTCATTTTTGTACCAGGGATTGAACCCACGGGTGCTTCACCACTCAGCCACATCCCAGCCCTTTTTATATTTTATTTTGAGACAAGGTCTAACCAAGTTGCTTAGGGCCTCACTAAGTTGCTGAGGCTGGCTTTGAACCTGCGATTCTCCTGCCTCAGGCTCCGGAGCTGGGGGACCGGCTAGATTCTGTTTTTCAGTGGTTGATGTCGCCACTTTATTTTTTTATTTTTTATTTTTTTATTTTTTTGGAACCACGGATTGAACTCAGGGACACGCGGCCACTGAGCCACATCCCCAGCCCTATTTTGCATTTTATTTAGAGACAGGGTCTCACTGAGTTGCTTAGGGCCTCGCTAAGTTGCTGAGGCTGGCTTTGAACTCGCGATCCTCCTGACTCAGCCTCCCGGGTGCTGGGATTACAGGCGTGCGCCACCACCCCCGGCTGATGTCGCCACTTTAACAAGGATAACATCCCACGTTAGTGAGGACTTACAGTCGGACATCATTGCGCATCAGCCTGCCTAACTCATTTCATCTTCAGAACAGCCCTGAGAAGCCGGGACTGTTCCTCCTTGCCCTGTTGCAGAGATGAGCCCGCAGGGTCAAGGACAAGGCTCCGCTCGCTTTCCCTCCCTAGGTGGACAGCCTGGAGTCTCGCGAGATGTGGAAAGGCTTCATCCTGACCGTGGTGGAGGTGCGTGCGGCCCTGCTCCTGCTCCCATTCCTCGGCAGACCTCCTCAGAAATCCTCTTCCTGTCCGCCCCTGGGTCCGAAGGAGCCTCTGGCGTGTGGCACAGTGGTCACAAACTGGCCAGAGCAGGCCCATGAACACCATTTTGCCAACAGGAGACTGAGACTCAAAATTAGCTGCCATTATTTCAAAACCAGAAATTTTAGTCCACATTCCTGATCTTTGCCTAGTTTGCTTCCTCCCTGGCCCCTGCAGGCCACCGAGTTTGAGACCTGCTGGTCCCTGTAGGGACCCTAGATTCCAGCACCTGCTGTGCCCCCTGCAGGGCCTCTTCTCCTCCCCTGGAAGCCCTCTTTGCCCCTAAGGTGTCAGGTAGCTCTGGTGCCCTCAGACCCGGGTTCTCATCCTGGCTCTGCAAGTTGGCCTCAGTTTGCCCATCTGTGACGTGGGCACACATGCTGGTTCATGGCTTGTGCCCTGATCCACCCTCAGCTCCGTGTCCCATCCACACTGACCCTGCTGCCAGGACACCTGTACATGATGGCTGAAGTCCTCGCCAAAGAGGAGGCGCGCCGCTCCCTGGAGATGCCACCGTGAGTACCAGGGCCTGAGGGACTCCAGGATGGGGATGAAAAGGGGGAGTGGCTGAGGGTGCACCGGGAGTGGCTCTCCCGAGGTGCAGCTTGTGTGGAGTCCGGGGCTGCACTAGGGCTGGAGCGGGCACAAGAACTCACACTGGGCTCGTGGGAGGAGGGTCTTGGGTCTAGGTGCCTAGAGGGCTAGGTCACAGTCTGCAGGGGCAGGGACGGTGCCTGCAGGGTGGCCAGGGGTTGTGACCTTGAGGATGCTGCCTGGCCTTTGAGGGCAGTCCTCTTTGGGAAGCTCTCCAGGGGAGGGTCTAGGTGTTTGGAGGGCGGGAAAGTTCTCCAGGTGAGTCCAGGCATCTGAAAGGCTTATCTGGGTCTTCTGACTAGGGGACAGAGCAGCTCTCCAGGGTGGGTCTAGAAGCCCAGAAAGCAGGTCTGGGTCTTGAAGGGGCGGGGTTACTGGGGAAGGGGGGGCTTAGCTTCTGGGGGTTGGTCTATGTGGGGCTTGGGTATGGGATTGGGCTTCCAGGGGCGGGGCCTGGACCTGGGAGGTGGGCTTGGCCCCCGGGGGGCGTGGACACTGCACGGGGCGGGGCTTGGCCTCTGCGGACCCTGCGGTGCCAAGCGGGGGGGGCGCGGCCCGCCCAGGTGCTTCCTGAAGGTGAGCCGGCTGGAGGCCCAGCTGCTCCTGGAGCGCCACCCCGAGTGCGGAAACCTGCTGCTGCGGCCCAGCGGGGACGGCAAGGACGGCGTGTCGGTCACCACGCGACAGACGCTCAACGGGTGCGCCCGGGCGGCCCAGGGCCTGCACTGGGAGGGTCCGGTGGGGCGCGCTGGTGAGGGGCAGGGCCAGGACCTGGGGATGGAGTGACCTGGCTCATGGCCACCGCCAGGGAAGGCTCCTTCCCCGGGGGCGGGCTGTGGGAGGGGCCAGCGCTGGGCGGGGCCTCCGTGGGGTGGAGCCGGTAGGTCTGGTCCCGGGGGGCGGGGCCGTGCCTCGGGGGTGGGGCGCGAGCCGGAGCCACGCCCCCAGCCTCCGCTGCCCGGCAGGACGCCGGTGGTCCGGCACTACAAGGTGAAACGCGAGGGCGCGAAGTACGTGATCGACGTGGAGGATCCGGTGAGCACCGGGTCCCGGGACGCGCCCCGGCGGGGTCCGCAGCCCCTCCCTCGCCCTGACCGCGCCCACTCCCCCCAGTTCTCCTGCTCCTCCCTGGACGCAGTGGTCAACTATTTCGTGTCGCACACCAAGAAGGCGTTGGTGCCCTTCCTGCTGGACGACGACTACGAGAAGGTGTTAGGTGGGTGCGACCTGGCGGAGGGCAAGAGTGGAGGGCCCGGTGCGCGCCTCTCCTGTCCTGGCAGGATGGGCGCGCCCCGCGCCAGCCCCCGCCTCTGCGCCTTCTCCAGGCCACCCTCTCTGTTCCAGGCTACGTGGACGCGGATAAAGAGAATGGCGAGAGTGTGTGGATGGCGCCCTCCGCCCCTGATCCAGACCCAGGTGAAACCCCCTGCGCTGTCGCTGGGCCAGAGGAGGGAGGAACCCAGGACCCACATTCCGCCTCACCCCTCAGCATATGGGCCACGTGTGCCTGATTCGTACCCAGATTTCAGGGACAGAAATTACGCAGGCCTTGTCCAGAGGAGTTTCCAGGCAGGGGGTGGGGATGGCCACAGCTGGACACAGATAGGTCCCATCCCTGTGGGGTGGAGCCTGGATTGAAGGAGAAATGGGAGCTGGAGGAGGGTGATCGTTGAGGAAAGGCGGAAGAGGAGACCCCCACAGGGAAGGCCACCTGGAGGGGCGCTGTTTGCCGATGGTCCCTGAGGATGTTGCTGGGTAGAGATGGGCCTTGGCGGTGCAGAACGTGCCCCGGGAAGGTGGGGAGTGTGGAGAAGGGTGGCAGTCAGTCCTGCTTATGAGGCAGGACACTGGAAGGATCTGTGGGTCGGGTATTGCAGGGTCCCCAAGAGCGTGATGGACATGCAATGTCCACACACAGTTTCTGTGAGCTGCGTCCACTGCGTAAGGAGAAGCTCCTTCGCACCTATGGGACACACAGCCCCACACGTTGTCCCATGTTCCAGCTGTGTGCACACCACGCAGCACACACCTGCTGGGAGCAGCGGTCACGTGCACACACGTGCAGAGCCCACTAACAGCAGTCCTAGATCCATGCTGACACGCCCCTCGGGAGCCGCGTCCTGCACCCACACTGTGTCCTAGGCGCCTGGGTACACACGTATTCAACTTCTAGATTCAGTGTGTCTGCTACCCAGGGACACAAACGCAGATTCACAGACGGGCACACGCACAAAACACACACACCCAGGGACACATGTACGCATCCAGACATGCACACTGACCCACTCTGAGGTGCCTGAGAAAGACTGTCCCCGCCAGGTCCTGTACCCGCTGCAGGTGGCCCCAAGTCACTGCCTCCCGCAGCGTCCAGCCAGGACAAACTGCCCCAACTGCCTCCCCTGCCCCGGCTACCGAGCCAGGATGACAACTATGTGACCCCTATTGGAGATGCCCCAGCTGCGGACTACGTGAACCAGGACGGTGGGTGGGGGCAGGGGCGGCTGGGTGGCGGGAGGCCAGCGGCCCCCGTGACCTTCGAATCTGTCCACACAGTGTCTTCCTCTCCTCTGCTGGTTATCCCGAAGCCCAAGAAGCTGGCTAAGGCTCCAGCAAAGCCTCCAAAGCCACCCACTGTGCCCAAGCCAGGTAGGACTCGCCCCCCCCCACCGCCCGCACTCTGCTGGCCCAGGATTAGTCCCTCATCTGTCTTCTTTTCAGAGCCCAAAGGCAACAGGCCGCTGCCCAGGAGGTTGGTGGGTGGCTCACCCCAGGACGTCTTCCTCGCAACAAGTAAGTGGTCTGTGGGGTGCACCCAGGGAGGGCATCCAGGGGTGTGACCTGGAGGGGCACACGGGACCCCAGGGCCCTGCAAGTCAGTGCTCCAGTCTTCAAATTCCTGATGCCTTTGGCCACATTTCACTTTGTATTGGGCCTGCAAATCCGTAGCTGGTCTTGGTGGCTTTGTGGTGGGACACACCTGGGCCCAGGTGAACCTCAGTACCAAACCTCTAGGGCTCGGGGACGTGACAGCAGAGCTGGAGGAGAAACTGCAGAGGCGGCGGGCCCTGGAGCAGTGAGCGGGACATCGCACAGCACGCACTCTGCTGGCCCAGGATTAAAACTCTAGTGACCCCAAGGCCCACGTGTCTGGTTCGGCTTTGGATGGGGTGAGGGGCTGATGGGATGGTCCTCACAGCTGGCACCACTAACCCCAGGGATCCTCAGCTCAGCAAAGCCTGCTGCTTGGTCGCCAAGGCCACGCGGCCAAGGACCAAGGACCAGGCGCCAAGGACCGCCCAGTCCCAGAAAACAGCTCGGGCCTGACCAGTGTCGGACCTTTATTAGGAAGTGAGGTGGAAGGGCCACCGTGCCCACTCCCTGTTGGTGGACCCCCTCAGGAGTTAAGGCTCCAAGCAGCAACTGAGAGAAAGGGCCCAGCCGAAAGGGCAGGGCCTGGGGGTGGCCGGTGGCCTAGGTTAGGCTGGTGTTGGAGCTGCTGGTGGCACTGCCCCGCTTTTGCAGGCAGCGCACAGAGCTGGGGACCTGGAGGCCAGTCGTCACCTGGAAGCTGCCGCACCAGACCTGGGGCAGGTGGGGAGGAAGGAGGCTCAGCCATACCCCCACCCGCAGTCCCCCTCCCGTCCCTGTCCCTGGGCCACGGGGAGGGGGCAGCTCACTGTGAACGCAGGCAGCAGCGGCTGTGTGAACTTGGCCTTGAAGGTGTGCAGCAGCTGTTTGGTGCGGGCGTTGTAGAAGGACAGGAGGCCTGGGGCAGAGGGCAGATCGACAGGGACACGGTCAGCAGTGGGATGCAGGCTGGGCACTCGCGGGGGCAGGGCAGAGGCAGCTGGAGATGGGGGTCACCTTGGTGGAAGTCACAGTGCACGCCCAGGCAGTCGGGCACGGGGGCGTCCAGCACCTTGACTTTGTTGGCGTGCTTGGCGGTGAAGCTGACCTGCAGCCAGTTGTTGACGTGCAGGCACCAGGAGGCCGCGGTCTTGCCCAGCTGCTCGAAGCGGCCCAGGCTGCGGTAGGCCACGCCCACGCCGAAGGCCTTGCTGTCCGCTTCGTAGCGCACCTCCCAGTACTGCTCCCCTCCATCGATGAGCGTGTCCCCTGTGGGGCAGAGGAGGGGCGGGGCCTGGTAGGACCAAGCCCAGAGGCACTTCCACCGAGGGGTGGCGCCTGGGTACTCCCTACACCACAGCTACTCCCTCCAGGTGCTCCGGGGACCCCCAGCTGTCCCCAGGTTTTATCAACTCCCTCTAGATTCTCACGAAGCCTAGATGCTCTCCAAGACTCCCTTCCGCTTTTTTTTTTCTCTTTTTTTATCACGGGATTGAACCCCGGATCACTTAACCACTGAGCCACCTCCCAGCCCTTTTTAATTTATTTATTTTGAGACAGGGTCTCACTGAGTTGCTTAGAGCCTCACTCAATTGCTGAGGCTGGCTTTGAACTCGCGATCCTCCTGCCTCAACCTGCTGAGCCGCTGGGTCAGTTACTCCTTTCAGATTCTCTACAAGCCCAGGATACTCCTTTCAGATACTTCCAGGCCTTAAAGCTTCCTTCGTTCAGTCCCTCCCCACGTTCAGATGCCCCTCAATTCTGCCCAGAGACTAGAACATCCCCAGCTCTGGCTCCTGGCGGCCCCTAATGCTCCCACAGGTCTCTGGCAGAACCCAGATGCTCCTCAGCTCTGTGAGGACTCTCTCTGAATCCAGATTCCACCCAGACCCCAACTCCCGGTGAAGACCAGCTCCTCCTACCTCCGCCACTTCTGAGGCCCAGGGCACCCAGGGACTGTCCAGGCCCAGGCTCCTTCTGGAGTCCAAACACCCTGCAAGCCGGGCTCCCTGTCTCCAGGCGGCCTCGGAGTGTGGCGCTCCAGCCCCGTGCACCCCAGATGCTCTCCAGACCCGAGCTAACCCCCGTCCTCATCCCGCCCTCCCCAGCCTGGATCCTGGTTCTAGCCACCTCAGCTCCTCCCTCTGATGCAGCTGTTCTTCTCACTTTCCTGTCCCTCCCAGGTCCCAGCTTAGCTGCAGAGCTCCTCCCCATCCACAGCTGGCCCAGGCTCTGTCCCCAGGGTTAGCTCTCAAATCGGCCCCTCTGCACACACACCCTACTTCTCCTGCTTCCTGGACCCCAGCCTCATAATCCCAAATGCTCCTCAGAAATCCAGACCCTCCAAAGACCCAGCCTGCTCCCGGCCCTGGCCATCCTGATCCCAGCCACTCCCTGTCGCCCTCCGTATACTGCTTCCCACCCTCGGCCTCCTTCCTAGACAGCAGCCATCCTCCACATCCAGCCTCCAAGGCAGCAGCTCCTCCGCCACAGGGCGCAGTCGCCCCCCAAAGAGCTGCTCTCACCTGCTGAGGCCTCACAGGGAGCTCTCCCTGGCTCCCGCTCCTCCACAGCCCCGGATTCCCCAGGCAGCCCTGCGCCCAGCCCTCCTCGCTCCAGGACGCCTCCCAGCCTCTGCTGGCCCGAGCCCCCCTCCCTGCTTACCCAGCACGGTGTAGGACTCAGCCGTGAAGCGATCCCGTCCGCCGCGCCCCGAGGGCATCCTCTTGGGAGACGGAACACCTCTGTGGGTGGCAGAGGGGCAGGCGGGGTTCAGGCCTTGACCCCAGAGGCCTCCCAGGACAGCCTCACCGCTGTGCTCAGTCCTGGACAAGATCCGGCTTTCTGTAGGGTAGCCCTTCCGTGGTCATGTCAACTGCGCCTGCGCACTTCCTCACCGGGAGAGCTCCTACTCAACCCTCTGAGCCCTTCACTGTCTGCCCTTCCCCTCTCACTCTCTGAGTTCCTCCCTCCCCAGTTCTGAGTGCTCTGGGCTGCCTGCTCCCCCGCCTGAGGTCCACCAGGCCCTGGTAGGGCAGGGTACCTGGCCGGGGAGTTGACCGGAGACGCCGTCCGGCCCTTGCCGTCCTTCTCCCGAGCCTTGATGTCCTGCACCTTCCCGCCCATCGCGTCCCACTCCACGGCGAGGTCATCCACCCGCAGGTTCTGGTGGGATGTGGACGCATCCAGGCGGAACATGAAGGCTGGGCCGGCAGAGGAGGGAGTCACAGAGACGGGAGCACCCAGAGAGACACAGAGAGACGTGACAGGAGAACGGAAGGACAAGGAGACAGACGGCAGAAGCAGGCAGACAGGCTCAGAGACAGGCGGGAACACCAACAGACACGACGGGGCAGAACGCGAAACTGCACACGAACCAGAGGAGTGAAGGTCCAGAGGCATTTGCAAGGCTCTGCCCTGGGCTTCCACTGAGGACTCATCACAGGAGAGGGAAAGGGCTACAGCATGGAGGAGTTAGGCTAGACAGCAGAGGGACTTCCTTGTAGAGCATGCAAAGGTGCACTGTGGGAGGCTGTAGAGTCTATCCTTGCTACTGATAGTCTGTCTCCAACTACGAGGACTTAGTTGATGAGAGAGAGACAGCAGGTGTATGTATTAAAACCACCCATGTCTAATGAGATTGCTCTCAGAAAAAGAAAAGCAGGGTGGCTGGGAGGGGGTGGGAGCCAGTCAAGCCAGTCACCTGGTGTCTCCAGCGTCACCGGCTCAGAGAATTCGCCTGCAACTGCCTTATTGCAGGCTTTCACACGAAAATTCATGTATTTCATGTCAAACTTGAGGCCTGGGATGCAACAGAGGGACGTCAGTGCTGTGTTCCCCGAGGCTCTGAGCGTGGGGGGACATGCCATCCCTCCCATGCCACCCACCCCAGGCTTGTAAGCTGCATCCTTTCAGCAAATCTAACCCCTGAGACCCTGTCCTGGTCTCACCCACCATGGGCCATGGATTATGTGACTCCGCCTCCCACCCAGAGTGGCCAATCAGGATACTTTATGACACAGTCCCATTGGTTGATTGAGATAGGCACAAGACTCAAGCTAACCAATTAGAGTTGGCCCTGGGACTTGGATACTATGGCAAGCGGAGTGGCCCCTCCCTCTGGGCTGGTCAACTAGGAGCAAGTGCCTTCCAAGCAGATTTGCAGGCACATTTAGGAAACCTTTTTTTTTTTTTTGGTACTGGGGACTGAACCCAGGGGCACTCGGCCACTGAGCCACATCCCCAGCCCTATTTTCTATTTTATTAGAGACAGGGTCTCACTGAGTTGCTTAGGGCCTCGCTAAGTTGCTGAGGCTGGTTTTGAACTCGCGATCCTCCTGTCTCAGCCTCCCAAGTGCTGGGATTACAGGTGTCCACTGCCCTGGCCTGCTGGTTGGGTCTCCTTACTCCCAAGATAGAATCCAGCCCCAGCCCAGCTTCCTGGATCTGATAATGAACTCATGTCATGTGAACCCACCACTGGAGGAAGCTAGGGGAAGGGGACAGGATCCTTACCACACTTTCTCTATTTTCACAACTTCCCATGTATCTATAATTATTTCAGAATAAAAATTTACAGCCGGGCGTGGTGGCGCATGCCTGTAATCCAAGCAACTTGGGAGGCTGAGTCAGGAGGATCGCGAGTTCAAAGCCAGCCTCAGCAACTTAGCGAGGCCCTAAGCAACTCAGTGAGACCCTGTCTCTAAATAAAAGAGACATGTGGCTCAGTGGCTGAGTGTCCCTGAGTTCAATCCCTGGTTCCAAAAAATAAATAAATAAACAATAATTTACAACCAAATAAACAAAAGGCAGGAGGACCTGGAGGCGAGGACTGAGGAGTCCCACCAAAGGGAAAAAAATGAAAAGAAGGAAGGAAAGAAAAAGGGGGTGTGTGCATGTGAGTGTGTGTGAGCGTGTGCACGTGTGTTTGTTTTGATTCCCATGCAAAGAATAAACTAATAGCTTCTCAGGCTGTCTGGCTGGCTGGGTGATTTTTTCCCTCTGTAATTAGCAAGCTCATTATTAACCACATATGCTAATTACAGATAACTAGAGGCTGATTACAGCCTGGGAACCGGGAAGTGAGCGGATACTACGACATCAGCCCGGCTCCTCCCCGAGGACTCCCCTGGCTCAGGACAGCCTCTCAAACCCCTTAGGGAGCCCCTTCTCCCACCTCAGACCCTTCCCACAGGGGGAGGATTCCTCAGGCTTTTGATGCCTCCTAACTGCCAAGGAGACCCGAGGACTAGGAGGCTGAGTCCTGGGGTCCCAGCAGAGATCCACCCAGATCAGCATGTGAACAGGTGGCTGCCGGACCGGGACAGGGCACTTCCTATGCCTCCAGCCCTAAGCGGTCACTGGTGCCCAGAGCCGCACCTGGCCCCCATGTGCCTCCACAAACGGCGGGCAGCGCCATCCACAGCCCCCTCACCGTGCGTCTTTCCTGATGCTCCCGATCAGCCCGGCCAGGCTGCCCTCCACCCGAGCTTCTGGGAGGTGAGCGAGGCCAGGAGGCTGGAGGCACGAGCTGGCCAGTACCTGTCAGGGTGTACTCCGTGTGCCGGATGCCCTCGATCACCATCCAGGGCTGGTCCTCCTTGAGGCGGGGTGGGCCCTCGAAGTTGGTTCTCCGGTACTCCAGCACGTAGTGGTCGATCTTGCTGTCCTCGTCCGGCATGCGCCACACCAGGGTCACACAGTTATCTGCCACCAGGGACTCAGCCAGGTCGATCACAGGAGCGCTGGGCACTGCCCAGGACAGAAGGGAGAGGGCATCAGGCAAGGGGCTTGTGTGAACGCCCCTGCCACCTGGTGACCTGTCTCCACACCTAGGGGCAGCCCCGCTGGGTTTTAGGAAGTGGGGGTGCAGCCTCTTCAAGGGATGGAGGGAGGACAGTGGTTTCTCAGGGTTCAACCAACAGAGTTGGATCCTGTCTAGATTCCACCAGTTGGCAGACGCAGTGGGGCAGCCTGTAATCTCACAACTCGGAGGCGGAGGCAGGAGGACGGCAAGTTCCGTGCAGCCTGAGCACTAGGTAAGACAACATCTCAAAAATAAATGAATCAAGCCGGGCATGGTGGCGCACGCCTGTAATCCAAGCGACTTGGGAGGCTGAGTCAGGAGGATCGCGAGTTCAAAGCCAGCCTCAGCAACTTATCAAGGCCCTAAGCAACTCAGTGAGACCCTGTCTCTAAATAAAATACAAAATAGGGCTGGGGAGTGGCTCAGTGGCCAAGTGTCCCTGAGTTCAATCCCTGGTTCCAAAAAAAAAAAAAAAGAATCAATAAATAAAGGCTGGGCGTGTAGCTAAGTGGTTAGGGCCCTTGGGTTCAATCTCTAGTACAAGAAAAAACATTCCACGATTTAGAAGACAGACTGTTCCCGAATTCTCTGTCAACTGGAGGTGGCTTTCTGTAGGGCTCCACCACCAGAGGGGCTCTCAGAGTGCCAGTTCCCTGGGCGGTGTGGCTCTCTAGGCCTTTGCCCCTGGGGTAGGGTTTTCCCAGGACCCAGCTAGTATGCCTGTCTTCCTGAGGCTCCACCCCCACGTGGGCAGGCTCACGGAGGGCTCCACCCTGGGGGTGGGGCCAACCCAGAGCTCCACCCATAGGAAGAGGATCATAGTTAGGGCTCCACCCCCAAATGGGCGGGGCTTATCAGGACTCCTCCCCATGGATGGAGTATTCTCAGGGCCCCACCAATAGGAAGGGGCCATCGCAGGGTTCAGACGCTTCATGGGCCTCTTCCTTCCAGACACTTCCTTTCCTTCCTTTGTCTCCCTCAGCCATGTTCCTGAAATCCTGACCCTCCGGAGGCTTCCCCTCTCACCAGGAAGGAACTTGAGGGCCTGCAGCATCTGCCGCTCCTGTGCAAAGTCCACCATGAGGTGACTCATGTTGTCGCTGACCTTGGCTTTCAGTGACAGCCGGAAGGCAGGGGCCATGGTCACTCTGCAGGGAAGGAAGGGGAAGCAGCCTGCTGGGAAGTGTGTGGTGGGGCGGCCCTAGGCCTGGCGGTCTGAGATGACATGGGGGGCCCCTCCCATGCATTCCTGTCCAGTGTCCTGGGCCAGGCACCCTCTCCAGGGTGTCCCACCTTCATGCCAGGGCAGGGTGGGGCATTGGGAGCCAGATCCCACATCTTACCCATCTTTGATTTGTTTGGCAGCCTAAAAAAGAGAGACAAAGTAACATTCAGAGATCTGTGACAAAGATCATTCAAAGATCGTGACAAAGTCAGACGGCCGTCATACAAACAGGAGACTGAGAGCAACACAGCCACGTGGCAAAGTCCCCAAACATGGGCAGAAACTGAGTGCCCTCCTAGGCAGTGTCAGGAAGCTAAGGCATGGCCCCAGCCTCCCCTGCTCAGTGCCCAGTACGTTCAGGGTGCCCAGCTCAACTGACCTTTCAGATGAACAGTGCATCTTTTAGTATGTCCGCTGCAATCTTTGAAATATACTTATGCTAAATATCGCACAGTGGGCCATATTTCCATTAAAAAAATCACTCACCTTTGAGCTGAAATGCAAATTAATCTGCATGCACATTATTTTATCGGGCAACCCTAGGGCACAGCATCGGAGACACCCACCTGAGGAAAGTCCTCACTGTCCGTGGCCTGCAGGGTCTGGTTGGCGGTCTCCAGAAGTTCCTCAGAGCTCTCCAGGGCCCGCATGCAGGCGGCCAGCTGGTTCTGTGGGTAATGTGGCAAAGGTCAGCATGGTGCCAGGGACCAAGGGGAGCCTCAGCCCCTCCCAGAACGTCCCACCACCTGCAGGGGCCAGGGTTCCATGGGCCTCTCAAGCTCCAGATAGGAGAGGAAGTTGGGACCTGGAGTGCCCAGCCCAGGTGGGCTCAGCGCTACCTCCGAGCCACCCAGGGAAGCGCTTCCTTGGAAATTCATATACCCAAGGAACACCTGGGCGCCTGGGTCCCACCTGTCCTGAGGATGTGAATCTGGGGTGCTGGAAGTCATCCAGGAGGTTGGCCAGCCTGGAGTGTGAGAGCCCTTGGAGCGTGGGACGTGTCTGAGCAGGACCGGGGCACCAGCAGGAAGGGCCCATCAATTGGAAACACGTGGGGAGGACAGGGGCATGGTGAATCAGAGCTGGGGAGGGGTACTGAGGGGGAACTGGGGCAGGGGCAGGGAGGATTGAGGGGCCATGGCTGGGCAGGGGCCGGAGAGCACACTGGAGCCTCTTGGCTTGGAGGACACCAGGTCCGCCTGGGCTCTGCTGTGGGGGAGGCGGGACCCCAGCCGCACACCTGCAGCTCGTAGGTGCGGCTGGCGCGGTCCTGCTTTATCTTCATGAGCATGCCCTCCTTGAGCTCCTCCAGCACAGAAAGGAGGGACTGGAACTCGGCTTCGAGGTCCTCCTGCACCTTGGCCGAGTTTGCCTGAGTCAGAATGGCCAGGATTAGCTGAAGCCCGTGATCACGTGGGGAAACTGAGGCCTGGCCACCCACAGGGATGGGCAGGATCAGGGCCAGCTGCTCTGGTGGGCACCGCCCTCCCCCTGCCTCTCACCTCCACATTGAGCAGCATTTGCTTGAGGGAGTAGATGAAGCTCTGGATCTCCTCATTCTTCACAGCCAGTGTTGTGATGATCTTCCGGAGAGCTTCCTATACAAGCACACAGAGCAGGTGAGCACCTCCACCTGGCCCTCCAGAGATCCAGGGAGGGGAGATGAGGCCACCGTGCCAGTGAGCCCAGGAACCAGCCACAGGCAGGCCTGGGGGAGCCTCTGGCCCTCCGCACCTCACCTAGCAGGTGGGTTCCACAGAGCATCCTCATTTTATAGATGATGAAACAGGCTCCAGAACCTCCCGGGGAGGGACAGACCTGAACCAGGGCTTCATCCCAGGTTGGTCATAAGCTCAGGTGAGCAAAGAATGTCCCAGAGGAGAAATGGGCTAGCCTGGGGAAAGGGCTATCTGTGGAAAGAAAAACTCTAGGAGAGATGGAAAGCCTGGGATAGCCTAGAAACAGGGGTGAGCCAGAGAGGGGAACACCCTGAGGACAGGGACCACCTGGAGAAATGGGTGAGCAAGGAGAAAGTGATTACCTGGACTAAGGTAGCACCTGGGCAATGGAGACGCCAGAGAGCCAGGTAAGTGGGAAGGGGAAAGGAGGTCACGAGAAAGGGGATGCTGGGAGGGAGGTCGTGCTCCAGCGTGCGGCTCCGACCCAGGCTTTGGACGGGACCCTTTTCTGGGGGCGCAGGTCCCTGGGATTAGCACTGCGGAGTTGGCGGGGCGTCCTCCGGGGGCGGGGCTGGCACTGAGACACCTGGTCCTCAAGCGGGATGGAAGAAGACGTGGGGGATGGGGTCCTCCTGGGACCCGGACACTGGGCGGGGTTGGGGGGGCGGAGGGGACGCCCCTGGCCCCAGGCCAAAATGATGGGGGACTGCGTCTCAGATGGGGGGCCCTGGATCGGGGTGGGGTTGCAGCGGGGCTGGAGCCGCCGCCGCAGAGCAGCTGGGTGGGGGAGGGCACTGCGGCATCACCTGGTCCCCACCGCGCCCACCCCCGGCCCCGCCGCGCCCCGCCCGGTCCTACCCTCTGGTCTTCCATGGCTGCAGCCCAGGTCGCCCCGGCCCGGCCCGCGGGCCCCGCTCGCTCCTGGAGCCCCCAAGCTGCCTTTGCCGCTGCCGGGAGCCAATGGCCCGCGGAGCCCTCGCCGCCGCCGCCGCGCCCCCGGTCAGCGCTCCATCACTGCACGCAGTGCGCAGGCGCGCCCGCCGCAGCAGCCTGGGAAATGTAGTCCCGCGCCGGGGGTCTCCGAGGGCCTGACCTCCCGAGCGGGGGCTCACCGCGGAGCCCGGGAGCGACGTCAGCGAAGAGAGTCCCAGCGGGGGTGCAGGTGGCCCCGCTCCGACTCCGCCCAGCTGCGTGACCCCGCGATCACCTGGTCCTCCGCCGCCCCGGGCTCCCCGGGGCCACCCGCTCACCTCCGCCCTTGCTCCAGCTGGCACGGCCTGCAGGCTCCTGGCCCCTGACCGCTGACACGCCTCTGAAGAGCCCAGGTCCATCCCCGGGCTCAGCTGCAAGCCCTCTTCCCTGCGCGTGCGCCGCGCGCCCTCTGCGCGACCCTCAGCGCCGGACGCGGTCTCCTCCGGAGCCCCCACTTCACAATCCACAACCCAACCCGGGCTGGGCTTGTGGTCTGCAGCCGAGCGCAGGGCGCTCCCTGGGTCCAGGAGAGTCGGATCCGAAATAGGCAACAGATGGAAAGGGAGATAGTTAGAGCGCTTGTCCCATGCCAAGCCTTCTCCATCCCAAGGGGACACATGGAAACAAAAGCCAGGTGGCACACAAGTGTGGATCGAGTTGACCTGAAACAGGGTGGGGGGTGAGACAAAAGACAGGAACACGGAATCGCAGATTGTCTGAGGCCTGTTGAGAGGAGCGATTCTGGGAAAGCTCAGAGCTCCCAGCTCTGAGCGAGAAAGGTCCCTTGAGGGTAAGGGGAGACATTGGGCCTCTGGGTCTGCTGCCTCCTTTGGGGGCACTCCTGAGGAGGGCAAGGGGCAGCAGGGCTGGGAGCGACTCCCTTCACTGGGCACAGGTGAATTCACACCTGTAAGGACGGGAAGTCAAGAGCAGAAGGCAATCCTCTGCAGGGCGGCGTGCCTGCGGCTGGGTGGGAGGCGGTGGCGGGCATGTGGAGTGGGAGGCCGAGGTTCATTCCCAGCACCCAGGAAAGAGAGAGGAGAGGGGAGGGCAAGATATCCACTCCTCGGCCATAGTCACGGAGGAAGGCATCCCGCTGCCTAAACTACCTCCAGGGCCATTGCCCCTGCCCTTCCAGATGCAGGTCACCGGGCCATGCCCCCGCCACACGCTGTGCAGTGCCTCTCGGATCCAGAGCACCAGGGAACCAAGGCGCCAGGAGGGAGGGAGAGGCCCTCAGGAGCTGGACGCCACTCACTCAGGGGGATGCTGAGGAGCTGCAGCAGGGATGGGAGGACACTGTGCGGACACCTCAGGGGGGGTGGGGACAGAGGGGGCTGAGCTGCTGCTGGAAGGGCCAGGACTGAAGGGCAGGAACGGGCTGCCTGGGCTCATGTTGTAAGGCTGAGCAACGGGACAGACCTCCAATCCCCTCCTGTTGGACACCCTCTGAAGTTCCTCTCGGCTTTGCCAAAAGGCTATAACCATGAACCCAACCCTGACCCTAACCCCAGCCCTGACCCTAACCCCAACCCTGACCCTAACCCCAACCCTGACCCTAACCCCAACCCTAACCCTAATCCTAACCCTAAATCCAACCCTAACACTAACCCCAACCCCAATCCTAACCCCAACCCTGACCTTAACCCAAGCCTTAAATCCAACCCTAACCCTAACCCTAACCCCCGACACTGGGAACCTTAGAGGGTTGGAAGATTCAGGAGGGTCCATGGAGGGGCCCCAGACCGTGGCCCGCCTGAGTGACTGGCCTCTGTGCTGGCAGCCACGTCCTCTCCCGTGGCCTCCTGGCTCTGCTCCGCCCCCCGTCCCCTGGCTAACTTGGCCTGGCAACGCCAGGAGCTCAACACAGCTGTCTTTCCGGGGTCCACATGCACCCCAGAGTTAGCATGGCCCAAGTGAGCCCAGCCTTTGAGCCCGAGTGTCCTCCCTGCAGGCCTGGGTGGTTCACCCACACAGACCCTGTGGCCACACTGCCATCCCTGCCTCCCTCTCCCCACTCTGCTCATGGGCAGTTCTGGGAACAGGGATGCAGACGATGGCGTCTCCCGGGTCTGGCCTGCCCCACTCCCCATGCTGAGCCCCCCACCCCACAGGGAGTTGTCACACGGCAGAGCATCTTCTCCTTTGGCACAGGGGATTGAACCCTCTGAGCCATGTCCCTAGTCCTTTTTTATTTTTTATTTTGAGTTAGGGACTCACTAAGTTGCTGAGCCTGGCCTCAAACTTGTGATCCTCCTGCCTCAGCCTCTGGAGCCCCTGGGATGACAGGTGTGCACCACCCTGCCCACTCAGGTGAGCTTCTTGTGAAAACATGTATTGGACTGGGCCCAGTGGCGCACACCTGTCACTGCAGGGACTCAGAAGGGGACACCACCCAGTGGCAGAGGCTTGGCTAAGATGTACCAGGCCCGGGCTCCACCCCAGCTCTGCAAAAAGCCAACAGCCCAAACAAAACCAAACCCTTGACCTGGACTCTATTGCTTCCCTGCTCCTGGCTCTTGGGTTGAGTCGACGGCCCCTTCCCTGTCCCCTCACCCGGACTGCAGGCCTGGTTCCAACCGTGGTCTGCTGGCTTCTGGTCTCCCTCCGCCTCCTCCCCGCCTCCTCTGCTCCAGTGCCAGGCCTCCCCACTCTCCTGCAACATGCCAGGCTCCGTCCTGCCCCAGGCCCTTTGCATGGCGGTGCCTTCAGCTCTTCCTTCCTGCAACCACTACTTCTTGCCGTCCAGATGGCTGCTCAAGGCCCCCCTCAGAGAGGCCTATCCTCACCCTCAGAAGCCAATCCCCTTCCCGCTTGGCTGCCCTCCCCAGTCCCTCCCTCCCTCGCCATTCTCATTTCATGACTTCCTGCCTCTCACCCGACTCTCAGTTCCCAGAGGGCAGGGTTTCCCCACGGGGGGCCTGTGTGCCCACCCCCGCTGGGCTGGACGTATTGGTGTGGCGAGAGCGGGATGCGTCCTGGATCCATCTCAGAATCCGGCAGGGTTGCCCTGGCAGCCCACTGCACAGCTGGGCGCCTCGGGCCTCAGCCAGGAGGGCGCACGGGCTCCAAACCCTCCCAGGCCCTCGAGGGTGGCACGGCGGGTGTGCACGCTGCCCTCTGACCAACGGCTGGCCTCTGCGTCCTTGGTGCTCAGGGAGCTACGGGACTGAGCACGCAGCTGTGGCCCGAGTCGCTGCAGGTCAGCCAGGCCCGGAGGCGACGCTGGCTGGCTGGGTGACCCAGGGCGGGTCTGGGAAGGGCTCTGTGTGCAGTGGACAAGGACGGGGATATCTTGTGCCCGCTGTTTGTTACCAGTGACAGTCTGGGCCTGGGGACCTCCCCCTATAGCGGGGCCACGTGAGCTTCAGTGACAGCGAGGACCATGTGCCAGGTGATCACGGAGGCCCCTGGGTTGGCCGAGGTGGAGGCAGCCCACCAGCTGGCGGTGCAGGTGAGAGGTGCGGAGGGGAGACTTCGGGTGCTGGGACCCCCAACTCTCAAACTTCCAGAAACTTCCACCCGACTCAGGCGGGAAGCGTGCGAGGGCAGGACCTACAGGCAGGGGCCGGAACCAGGGGCTACTGGGGGCCAGCTCTCTGCCTGTCCCTGTCCAGGGCCCCGCAGCGAATCTGTTCTGCTTTGTGGCTGCGTGATCTCTATGGCATCTGCCGCAAACACTAGGCAACACATAAATGCCAAGGGCAGGCCGTGGACATTCAGAGATGACTGACCGCGGCTGGGTCTCCAGAGAACTGCATTTTAGCCGGCGCAGTGGCACACGCCTGTAATCCAAGCGACTTGGGAGGCTGAGTCAGGAGGATCGCGAGTTCAAAGTCAGCCTCAGCAACTTAGCGAGGCCCTAAGCAACTCAGTGAGACCCTGTCTCTAAATAAATACAAAATAGGGCTGGGGATGTGGCTCAGTGGCCGAGTGTCCCTGAGTTCAATCCCCAGTACCAAAAAAAAAAAAAAATCCAGAATCTTTTTTAAAAGTGTTGTTAAAACATATTCCACCTCAGGGCTGGGCCGCGGCTCAGTGGTGGAGCGCTTGCCTAGCACGTGTGCGGCACTGGGTTTGATCCTCAGTACCGCATACAAATAAATGAATAAAATAAAGGTCCATCAATAATCAAAAGAACAAAAAACAAAACAACAAAAAACATATTCCACCTACGAAGAATATGCACATATCCAGAGTGTGCATTACCCAGGCGTCTGCCGACACCCAGCTGGAAATCACAAATTCCAGACCCCTAGGCATCCCGGTGGGCCCCTGAGAGCTGCACCCCGATCCCCAGCACTGTCCTGACTGCTCACAGCACAGATTTTCCCGCATCCATGCAGTGTGTCCTCTTGTGCCTGGCTTTTGTCACTCAACAGGACATCTGAGGAATTCACCTGTAGGGATATGCATGGGAGTGGCTCCGTTTTCCTTGCTGTAGAGTATTCCCCCCGTGTGACCACGTCATGGAACCCAATTTCCTGTTGATGGGCATTTGAGCAGCTTCTAGCCTCTGGTTGTTACGAGTAGGGCTGCTGCATTTTGATGACATTTCTGTACCTAGGACAATTCCAGACTCTTCAACCACACAATAGAATCTTGCAGTTCTAGAATTAGAGGGACAGGAAATCTAGGCACTTTGATTTAAAGCATGTATTGTCTCTAGGGAGGCGGATGTCGGTTCTCACTGCAAAAACCAGGTTTTCCTTTCTTAAATTTTTTTGTGGGCTGGGGCTGTAGCTCAGGGGCTTGCCTAGCATGTGTGAGGCGCTGGGTTGACCCTCAGCACCGCATAAAAATAAATAAATAACATAAAGGCATTCCGTCCATCTACAACTACAAAAAAATTTTAAAACATTTTTGTGATTTTGGAGTGAACCCCAGCTCTTGTGCCTGCTAGGCATTGCTCTGCCACTGGGCCCTACCCCCAGCCCTTTTTATGTTTTATTTAGAGACAGGGTCTCACTGAGTTGCTTAGGGCCTCGCTAAGTTGCTGAGGCTGGCTTTGAACTTGCGATCCTCCTGCCTCAGCCTCCTGAGCCGATGGGATGACAGGCCTGCGCCACTGTGCCCGGCCCTTTGCATCCTCTGTTTCCGTGTAAAGCTGAGATCCACACAGGGAACACAAGGAGATTCACAGGACACCCTACAGAACCAAGATTTCATGGAAGAACAAATTAGGATTTCAAAGAAATCTAAGGAATCTCCTTTGGTTACTACTAATGAAAATGAGAGTGAAGAGCCCCAGAGGGAGAACGGGATGATCCTAGACCGTGGAACAGCAGGACCTTCAGAGTCAGACCCGCAGCAGGGTGCGACCCTGGACTGCAAGGGGCAGGGAATTCTAGATCCAGGGTTGAGAGCCACCACCTCTCAAAGCTGGAAGGAACTCTCCAGAGCCGCAAAGCCAGCCGCTCCCATTGCAGACGAGGAGGCTGCGACCCAGAGGGACCCAGATGTGCCCAGGGACCTTTGAAAACCAAGGCCGGCTCACACATCCCCACTCTGCCATGAGACTCTCTTGGGGGACAAACCCCGAGCAGGGCCAGCCTGGGGCCACACCTCCTGCCTCCTGCCCTCTCCTGGCTCCCGCCCTCTGCTGCTGCCGCACCTGCTCAGCGCCCATCCTTCAGCATAAGATCTTCTGGCTCCGGCCCCAAAAGAAGCCTTTTCCTCTCGGCTGCCGAGGGCACGTGCCTGTCACGGGTGTGGGTTGGTCCAAATGGCCTGTTTCCACCCCTCCACTGTCAAGGGGGACAATTAGCCATTAGCAGAGGCGAGTGCCAAGCCTGGGCCTAGGCAGCTGCCTGGGACCCCGTCCAGGTCCACACAGCTCCACACAGCTGGCTCTTCGTCTGGGAACAATGGCCTGGCAGCTCCAGGGCCCCTGCCGCGTGAGCAGCTGGGGTGCTGGACCCTATCTTAGTCACAGCCTCCAGAGCTTTGGGCTGGGGTTTAGGTAAATTGTAATGACCTGGATTCAAACTCCTACTTTTTTCTTTGACGTGCTGTGTGACCTTGGATAAATAACTTGCTATCTCTGTGCCTCTTCCCTCAGCTGTCAAACTACAACCAGTCTTGTGTTCCTTACTGGATTGGGTAAAAATAGAGTGGTTGCAGCTAAGGTGCTTAGTACAGGGTCTGGAGCGTAGTAAGTGCTCAATAAACATAAGGTATTTTTATCGTGTTTATGATGCTTGCTCAGCAAGGCAATGTTCTGATGAGTGTGAACATGTTTTCCAACACAGGTTATGGGGGGACAGAAGTGAGCAAGGCCTTTGTACAGAGCTGGTCCCTGCTGCTACCTGGGTATGGGATCCCTGGCAAGTGACTTAGGCCCTCTGAGCCTCAGTTTCCCCATCGGTGAGATGGGTTCGGCACAGAGTAGCAACTTGAAAATCAGGAGCCATGAGTGTGATGGACGTCAGGAGAGAGTGAGGAAGCGGAGGGTGAGGGGGCGGAGTTTGCCATGGGAACTGGGGCATGTCATGTGGGCTCATGATAACCCTCCCCCATTCAGTTATTCTGCGGCGACCCAACAAGATCGGAATGATTAGCATGGATTTTCAGAAGAAGCTGAGGTTCCCAGTGAACACCTGCCTCAATCCAGTCCCACGTGGGGTGACAGGGACCTCTAACCCTGCAGATGGCCCCCAGCTTTCCTGGTGAGCCCCGAGCGCATCCCTCCAGCGCCGGCCCGCGCTCCCTGCACCCTCGCTTCAGAACCCCGCTCTCCCCCAGGGTCTCCTCTGCTGGTGGCGTAGGCGCAGCTGTGACCGCAGTGGCGCTGGGCGCAGGGATCTGGGGCCTCCTCCGCGGAAGCAGGCAGGACTCAGGTGAGCGCGCAGGGACCCCGTGGTGGCGGGAGTGGCTGCTCCTGGACCGGGCGCCCCCCTCATCGCCCACCCAGCCCTGCGCAGGGAGCGAGGGTGAAGGCTGGCCACGCACCGCCTCCTCCAAGCAGGCCGGGGTACCAGAGGTAGGCCACCAGCGCCAGCCTCCCCTGAGTGACTGTCACCTGGATTTGTGTCACCTCACCCTAGGAAGTCCATTCTATTGCAGTGTACTGCATCAGCACGGTGGGACACCAAGGAGGGGGAAGGTCACCAGCAATCTCTCCTCAGGGGAGGAGAGGCACCCACAGCTGCCTCTGGCCTCCACATCTTGTCCCAGCCCCAGGCCTGACCACCCCATTCGGCCATCAGGGCCTCTCCTGGCCCAGGTCCCTCTAGGAAGCCCCCCAAGAGGGTTCCCGGAAGTCAGAAGAGGAATGGAGACCCCCGGAGACCCAAAGGGGCCCCGGCAATGCCCTCATGAGCAAGGGCTGCTTCCCTGGGAGGAGGCAGGCCCGGCGGCCTTCCTCAGGAGGCTCAGGAGGCCACCCCTGTGGCCCCTGGACATTCAGTGGAGGATTTTGAAGGGGGCGGAGCTGGAGTTCCTGGGCACCTGGGGTGCTGAGAACACCTGGGGGTCCTCTGGGGGTCCCCGCACCCCAGGGATGGCTGCAGACACTGAGGCAATGGCTTGGTGACAACGAACTCATAGGGACATATCCAAGGAGCAGGGAAGCGAGTGACCTCAGCCTGAGTCCAGCACTGGAAGACCCCTCGCTGCCTCCTGTCCCCTCCACAGGCAGGCTGGAGGGCAGAGGCCAGCTCAGGGGCTCCCTGGTGCTCACCAGCCTGCAGGCCTCCAGGACTGTCACCTTGAAGTGACACCAGCTGCGCTGGCTCTCCTCCCCCACTCTGCTGTTTCCATGGGGACAGCTGTCCTTCCGCAGAATGGCCTCACTGCGATGAGGAGGAGCCGGCCCATCCATCTTCCCCTCTGAGGGGTCCTTGCGCCCAGCGCTGGGTTTCCCGCCACCAGACCTCACCTGAGGGTCTCTAGCTCTGCCTGAGACCCGGGTTCCAGCCCAGCCTGGACCCCAAACAAGGAGCTGGGTGGCTTTCCCCCAAAGCTCTCCCTCCCCCTCCTCCAAGGGGCCAGAGGCTTTGCATGGCGCTGGGACATTCCTCGCAGCTCAGGGGACACCCATGGGGCCCTTTCAGGCTGGAGGGGCGGCCCAGGCTCTCCGACTGTGACCACCACTGCCCTGCAGCCCAGAGAGGACACTGAGGCAGACAGACTCTGTTTATTGCCAGGCCAGGGAGGCCTTCAGGCCAGAGCTGGGACCCGGACCACAGAGGGCGCAGAAGGCCACTGCGAGGACACTCGGCAAGACAGGGATTTATGCGGCCCTTTCCCAGGTCCTCCTCCGGGCCTGCGAACTCCAGTTAGCGACCAGGGGTTGGGCCATCTTGGGGCGCAGGCCGCGGTCCATCAGGGGCTGGGCACGGTGACAGGGTACTGCAGGGCCAGGTGCTCGGCTCCCTGCACGGGGAGCGGGCGCGCACTGTAGTGCAGGACCAGTGCGGGCACGCTGGCGAAGGGGCCGCTGTGCTGGCCCAGCACCACCTGGTTCTCTCGCGTGCGCATGAACTTCAGGTGCAAGAAGCCCTGGCTGCTCCTGGGGGTCGGGACAAAGGGGCCCTGAGCTCCCCAGACGCCCCCACTCTCCTCTGCCACCCTCACGGGTGCAGGGCTGCCGCTGGCCCCAGACGCCTCTGGCAGGCAGTGGTCAGCCTGCTCCCAGGGCACGATGGCCTCTGCAGGCTTGTCCCTGAGAAAGTCGGCTGGGCGCGGTGAGGTCCCTCTGGAAGGGGACTGATCTGCAGACCCCGCGCTCGCCTCTGCAGGAGCTGGGAGGGTCAGCTGGACCTGCTTCCCTTTCCCATCTGAGCCTGTCCTGGGTGGAACTCGCCAGAAATCCTGAGGCCGTGGCAGGAGGGGCCCAAGACACGTCACACAGCACTGAGGCTCAGGGATCCGCTCCACTGAGCAAGTGTCACCCTTTGCATCCCCTCAGCGCCCCTCTGCAGGGTCTCACTGAGTTGCTAAGGGCCTCACTAAGTGGCTGAGGCTGGCTTTGAACTTGTGATCCTCCTGCCTCAGCCTCCCCGCTGGGATGACAGGCGTGGCCACTGGTACCACAGTACCCTGCTGGCTCCCACCTTATTGACCCCAGAGTGTGAGGCATGTGGCCTTGTGACACTCTGTGAGGCTAGGGTCTCACCTGAGGGACAGGGAGCAGTCCTGGGGGCTGGTCTCACTGAGCCGCACGAGGTAGCTGCCTTCCTTGCAGAGTGACAGGAGGTTCTCAGCATCCACACGGCTCAGCGGTCCATGGAACCACCTGCAGGTGGGGACAGATGTTTCCTGAAGGGCCATTGCCCTCTGACACACTCTGGGCAGCTCGGGCCCCAGCAGGTGCCAGGTCTTGTGACACCCAGAAAACAAGCAAGGAAATTCCCGTGGGTTTTTCACTGACAGGTTTGCCCTGGGAGGCTCGGGGGCCGGGGTCATTCAGCATGGGCACCTGGGCTTCTCCCTCTCCCTCAGGCACTCTAGGCAGGCACTGAACCTGAGCTATACCCCCAGCGGTTAGGGAGACTGAGGCAGGAGGATTCTGAGTTCAAAGCCAGCCTCAGCCAGATGTGGTGGCGCACGCCTGTAATCCAAGCGACTTGGGAGGCTGAGGCAGGAGGATCGCGAGTTCAAAGCCAGCCTCAGCCACTTAGCGAGGCCCTAAGCAACTCAGTGAGACCCTGTCTCTAAATAAAATACAAAATAGGGCTGGGGATGTGGCTCAGTGGCCGAGTGCCCCTGAGTTCAGTCCCCGGTTCCAGGGTCCCAGGTAGGAAAACAAGAAAACTTCTGCCGGCAGGTGCCGCGTCAGTAGTGCAAGCAACTCGGGAGGCCAGGCAGGAAGGTCACAAGTTCAAGGCCTACCTTCACAACTTAGCAAGAGCCTGTCTCAGCATTTAAAACGGAGGTGAACCTGGAGATGTAGCTCGGTGGTAGAGCCCACCGGCTCAATCCCAGTACCAAGAGTAATAATAAATAAATTTTATTTATTTATTTATTTATTTATTTATTTGTTTATTTATTTGGTACTGGGGATTGAACCCAGGGCACTCTACCACTGAGCCACATCCCCAGCCCTATTTTGTATTTTATTTAGAGACAGGGTCTCACTGAGTTGCTTAGGGCCTCGCTAAGTTGCTGAGGCTGGCTTTGAACTCCTGCCTCAGCCTCCCAGGTGCTGGGATTACAGGCGTGCGCCACCGCGCCCAGCTAAATAAATTTTAAAAGGAACACTTTGTCCCGTAAGTCGGGACCTACTGATGGTTCGTTCCTTCAACTTCCCCACTCACGGCTGTTTCTCCAGGGGAAGAGTGGGATCCACACGCTCTGCGGGCTGGGGGCTTCTGGGTGGGGGTCTTCGGAGCTCCTTGGATGAGCCTGGGGTCCTTTCCCACTCTGGACTGTCAAACTGTACTGGAATGGGAGGGTTAGAGATGAAGGGTTAAGTCCAGTCCACCTCACGGGGGTGGGGCAGTCAAGCCAATGGAATTTCACGAGAGAGGCGGTGCCAGTTTGGAACAACCTATCAGAGCTCAAAAAAGGAGGAGCTAGGCTAACGAAGGAAAGGATTGGCACAGGAGCAACCAATTGGCTTTCAGAAAAAAGGGGTGCGGTCATTCAGAAGTCTGGGGGCAGAGAAGGGGCGGGGCAGCAGCAGGAGCCTCAAATCCCAGGGCAGGTAGGATTGTAGAGTGGAAGGGTTGGAAGTTCCTGGCTACGCGCACCAGGCCCTGAGTTCCCTTGGGGTCTGTCCCAATTTGGGCCAAGTCGTAAACCTGGAGACATCCCCAATATAAATACAGGTAGATTACAGCAGCGAGTCCCAAACACCCTCCCAGTCACACAACTTTTGGGGCAAGGACATGGGGTCGAAGCTTCCCCACCTGAGTCGTTTTGTTTAGTAGGAGGACTAGCGGCAGTAACACCAGGATCATTATTGTTCTTTTTTACTTTGAGAGAGGGTCTCGCCAATTTGCTGAAGATGGCCTGGAACTTGCCGTTCTCCTGCCTCAGCCTCTTGAGGCCACACCCAGCCTGAGTTATTTTATTTACTTATTTGGTACCAGGCATTGAACTCAGGGGCATTTAACCACTGAGCCACATCCCCAGCCCTTTTTGTTTTTTATTTTGAGACAGGGTCTTGCTAAGTTGCTCAGGGTCTTTCTAAATTGCTGAGGCTGGCTTTGAACTTGAGATCCTCCTTCTCAGCCTTCCAATCTTCTTACAGGCATGTGCCACCATGCCTGGCCTGAGTTATTTTATTTTTTAAATCTGATCTTATTGTTACTCTTTTTATAGAAGAGGAAACTGAGGTTCAGAGATTCAGTCAAGTTCACTCGATTCAGTTAGGTATTGACCCCAAGTCTTCCTGGCTGACAACAACGAGCAGGCCTGCCCTTCCTGTCTAGCAGCTCTTGTGCCATTGAGCCCGCGCCAGCATTCAATTTACAGGAATCCTGTTCAGCAGGTACTTTGATGATCTTTGTTTTACAGATAAGGAAACTGAGACTCAGTGACTTGTTCAAGAAAGTGACACAAACTTAGGTCTAGTATTGCACTAAAGTCACATTCTTCCCCCTGCACTATGCTGAGCAGCATAAGTTAAGTTCCATTTCACAAGGCCTTTCAGTTTCCAAAGAATATGCAAGTTTTCCTGGGGAGAATTTGTGACTATCAGTCATTCACACTTTAGTGAGAATCTATGAACTTCTCCATGGCGGGTGATTGGGCTCTGCTTTGTAAAGTGAAGCAGGGATGTGACTAGTTGAGGAAACTGAGGATGGGACATTCAGAGGTCAGGGTTTGGCTCAGAGAAGTACCTGCAAATGCTCTGGAGATGTGGTCTTTCTTCCATTCCCAGGGCTGGTCATACTCATCTGCTGGACGTTCATCCTCCTGGGGCAGCCGACTCTGCCGAGGCCTCTGACCAAAAGGGGGCCCGTCTCCTGGCTCTTGGTCCTGCTCTTCATAGGGAGTATCATACAGCTGTACCGCCCTGCAGGGCAGTTCTGGGGGGCCAAGGACACTGGTCAGCCCTCACTCCCACATGGGACCTGACCCCCACCCTGCCCTGCTCACTTACCACTTACGACCCGCTGGGCATCATAGGGCTCCATGTAGCCGTCATCTGGGGGTGGTGGGTGAGGCTGGGCATCAAAGGGGTCTGAATACTCAGTGTCGACTTCCAGCTGGGGAGAGAGGGAGTGGGAGAGCCAGGGAGACCAGGCCTGGCTCCTGTGTCCCAGCTGACTTGCCTGGCTGGCTTCCTCCCTGATACTCTGATTCCTTCCAACACAAACACCTGCCTCCCTCCTTCCAAAAATTGTAATGGGTGGCAGGCACCAGCCCCTGCTAGATGCTTCACAAGGTCCATTTGCAAGAGCAACCCTCAGTAAGTGCACGCTTCCCATCTTACAGATGAGGAAACCAAGACACAGACAGGAGAGGGCAAGTGACTTGGGCAGGGTCACACAGCTGGTGGGTGTGAGGCAGTTTGATCCCAGGCTTCTGATTTCCCGGCATTCCCTCTTCCTTTCATCTCCACCAGCTCTCCACCACCAGCCAAGCGAGCTTTGGTGAGCCGCTGTCTACTGAGGCTGTGGGTTCGCTCCCCAAGCCTCTGAACCATATTGAAAAGAAGGGGGGACCCTGAGGACAGCTCCAGGTTTGAATCTTAACATGCTAGAGCCTTTGACCTTTGGCAGGTGCGTTACTTCTCTCCTGCCAGCCTCCGCTTCCACTTGGGCAAAACAGGAGTCAAGTGGGAGGGGCAGGCATGGCTAGGGAGCCCGTGCCGGGATCTGTCTTCAAAGCTAGGGCCAGCAGCCAGGAGGAAGGCTCAAAGGAGGGGATTCTGGGCGTGGGCAAGGAGACCAGGCAGGGCTGGTGGTCTCCCGGCCCCAGGAGGACAGCCAGCACCCTGTATTTGAAGGAGGTATCAAATTCTGCAGCAGGTGGGGAGCAGGAAGTGTCTGGTGCCCTGCCCACACCTGGGATCCTGCGTCAACCACTCTCTCCCAGTCTGGGGAGCAGAGTCTGTCCTGGCACCCAGCGCCCCGCACCCAGTGTCCCCGGAGCTGCCCAGGCACGCACCTCCTCCCCGGGGTTGTCCAGCAAGGCTTTGGCTCTGGCCATGTCTGCGGCCTCCACCTTGATGAGCCGGTGCTTGGGAGAGTCGAACTTGGAGTCCCCGGAGCACTTGGAGTCTCCAGGGCTGGCAGGGTCGGGCTCTGCGCGGCTGTCCGAGTCCTCATAGGGGTCCTCGAAGTCCAGATTCTTCTGCACCCTATAGGCCCTCAGGATGTCGCTCTCGGTGTAGTCCGGGGTGGGCGGCTGCGGAGGGGGTCTCCGGCCACCAAAGCTCAGGTAGTCCCGAAACCACTTGGCCATTTGGGCGCGTGTCACCCCAAACCTGGCTGCTGTAAGAGGGCGACCCACATACCCTGTTCTGGGTCCGGTCCTCAGAGGGAGGAGTGAGAGGAAGGAAAGGAGAGGGGGGAAGAGATCAGGTGTGCCGTTCGGCTGTGCTCCACATGGGTAAGGGAAAAGAAGAGGCGAGAGAGGGAGAGGGAGGAGGAGACGCAGGAGGGAGGCGGGAGCCCCCCTCAGCCCGCAGGGTGAGGGGCCCCCCGCAGGTCCCCGGACGCCGCGCGCGGGGTCGTCGGGCCGGGGCGAGGGGCATCGGCGGAAGCGCGCAGGCTGGATGTGCGGCGCCGCCTCGGGGAGCCTCCGGGATCCGCGCCTGGGCTCCGAGGTCCGGCCCAGCGCCGGCCGCGGACGCCCCAGCCCTGCTCAGCCGGGACGCCTGGGTTCTCAGCGCAGCTGGCGGGCTCTCCCCGGGCGCGGGCGGCGCACGCGAAGTTGCGCGGCGGGGACGGCGACCCCGGCAGGGCGCATCCTTTGTTGCGCTCCTGTCCGCGCTGTGGGAGCCCGAATCCCGCCGCCCGGCCCGCTGCCTCGATCCGGCCCCAGCCACCCGCACAAAGGGAAATAAAAACCTCCTGCAATCCGCGTTCAAGCTTTCGGGGACATGACGCGCCGCCGCGAGGTGGGACTTTGGGGAGGGGGCGCGCCGGCGGTCGCCCTGGTCCCTACCCCGGCAGCCGCGCGGAGGCTTCCCCCGCCCTCCCCTCCCCTGCGCTCCCCTCGGAGGTGACAGAGACCTTCAGCTGTTCCGGAGGGAGGGGAGCTGGGGGTGCGGCAGCTGGACACTGGCCGGGAGCCCGAGGTGGGCCGAGGCGACAGAGGAGCGCGGGAGGCGGCCCGGCCCGGGGCTGACCCAGCTCGGCAGAGCCCAGGGGGAATTGGCCGGGAGGGGGCTGGACTTGGCCGCCAGGAGGGCGAGATTGACCAGGAGAGGGGATGAGAGTGACCACTACTGAGGGTCGAAATTGAACCGATGACCAGGAAATGGAGGGGCTGGACCTGTCGGAGAGGTCACGGGCTAAAATTGATAGTGACGCGCCGCGGGCAAGCTGGCGGTAAGCGCGGGAGGACCTGGCCTCCCCTCCCCCAGAGGGCTGGCCTCTCTCCCTCCCCAAGGGACCCTTGCGGGGTGGGGGAGGGGTTGGGGCAGCTGGCCGGGTAGGGGAGATGCTATCTGTGCCTGTCTGGTGGCGGAGCATCTGTCCCTTTGTGGCTTTGGGCGCGGGAGGCTGGAAAGGGGAAAGCGGCGAGAGGGGTCTGCCTGGCCCGGCGGCTTGGTGGCTGCAGCTGTCCGGGTGCGCACACTGATCCGCGGGGGGAACCGAGACAAATCGGCTGCTGCCCATTCCACAGGGGGCCTGTGCGCTGCCCTCAGACGGGGGCTCTGGGCTCCCCTTAATAACTGGAGTGAGGGGGTCAGGAAGACGCTCCCCGAGGAGGACTGCTCTGAGAGGTGGGGCCCAGGAGGAAGGCAGCAAGCCCCGCAGGACACCGCTGGGGCAGGGCCTTCAGCAGGACCTTGGCTTCAAGTAACCGCTGGCACTTCTGATAGGAAACCCAGAGAGTCCAGGGAAGGACTTCGGGGGGCCAGTTCCTACCCAGGATCCTCTTTTACCGATGGGGAAACTGAGGCACAGGGAGGAGGTGGCCTGGCTCAGAGCTTCCCAGGCTCCTTTGCGCCTGGACCCCATCCTGTGACCTGGCTTGGGGAGGCACGGAGGTCTTCGTGGGGCATGAGCTGCTCTCCCCGTTGTCCCTCCCCTCCGCCATCAGTCCCATTGTTCGGGTGGGGAAACAGGCCCAGAGCCAATGGGCAACGACCCCACGGCAGCAGGGTCTGCTCACGTCCACTCTCTGCCCTTCCCGCACCAGCTGTCCCCAGCGTGCACCTGTTGAGCTCCAGCCTCCCGCTCCAGCTCACTTACATGGTTGGTCGCCCCCTCCCACCCCACCCTCCCTGATCAGCGACAGGCAGCGTCCCCAGAGACCACCAAGGAGGCGAGGAGCGTGGCGGGTAATTGTCCTGTTTTCTGTCAGCCGCAAGGCAATTCCGGGCTCAGGGATGAGCTGTTGACAGATCTCATCAAATCCCAGTCCCGTCTCTGCCAGATAAATAGGGGCGTCTGAGGTATAAATATTTGAAAGGGGCCTTCTAATTACAGCCGGCGACGGAATAGCAATTAGAGGCCCCAGGCAGAATCAAACGGCATTTGACTTCCCGGTGCTTTTGAACTGACTGCTGCTGGCCCGACCCAGGAGAGGAGCTGGGGAGGGGCGGGAGGGGCAGCCTGGAAGGGAGCCTGGCTGGGGGACCCGCTGCCTGGCCACCTCACTGATGCCTGGTGAGGTGTGACCTTGGACGGGGCACACAGCCCTTGGGCTTTGATCTGGAGGGAGGGCTCTTGGGAGGGAGGAGATGCCAGCAGGGAGTGGGCGCTGTGGATAGAGGAGAGGAGGCTGGTGGGCTGGGGTTTGGGGCAGTGGGGACCTCCTTTTCCTTGGAGGTTGGGAGGCCCAGGGGGCCTGTCCTCCAGAGCTCAGGTTCCTGAGGCTCATCCAGCACCTCCCCTTGGGCGGTGGAGTCTAACTGCACTCCTGGGAGCGCTTGCTGCAGTCTGTCTGGGGTGCTGCTTCGGGTTTTGGAATATAATCTGCACACCGTGCATCGTGCATCGACCCCTCTCTCAGGGGCTGGGGGCAGCTCAGTGGTGGAGCGCTTCCTAGCCTGGGCCACGTCCTGCGCTCCATCCCAGCGCTGAGTCCCCGAAATCTCAGTGTACCATCCGGTGGGCTTGCGGTATTCCCCGAGCTCCGCAGCCGTCCCACTGTCCAGCTCCAACACGTTCTCATCGTCTCAAAACCCCTGGAACCAATCAGAGCCCCCCATCCCCTCCCCAGGCCCCACACACTGAGTCCGAGTCCTGCCTCTGGACTGCTGTTCTGGACGTTTCCTGCCCACGGAGCCACGCACTGCCCTGTGTGGGCTTCTCTCCTGAGCACTAGGCCCTTGGGTCCAACCAGGCTGCCTGTCTGCAGTAGGTGCCTCAAGTGCACTTAGGCTTGGGGATGTCCCCTCAGGAGGGCGCCAGAGGGGTTCCTGGCTCTGGCTTTGCCTGCCCCCCACCATCCCCTTGGCCTTGTCTCATGGAACAGCCTCGCTGGATCCCCAGGTCTGGCCGGGGATGGGAGCCTGGCTTCAGCACAGGCAGGGACAGCCTGGGCTTAGATTCCTAACCTCCTGGAGGAAACTTAGCCGGCCACCCACCTGCCGGCTGCCCTCCATTCATCCCTCCCTCCCTCCCTCCCTCCCCCCCCCTCTTCCCTCCCTCCCTCCTTCCGTCCTCCTTCCCTCCCTCCCTCCCTCTTCCCTCCTTTCCTCCCTCCCTCCCTCCTTCCCTGTGTCCCTTCCTTCCTTCCCTTTCTTTTTTTCCAACCGGGATGGAGCCCAGGGTTCACATGTGCTAGGTGAGTCAGTGTTCACCCTCTGAGATGCACATCAGCTTTTTTATTTTATTTTGAGACAAAGTCTCCCTAAATTGCCTGGCTGGCCTTGAACTTGCTATCCTTTCCCTCAGGATGGCTGGGATTACAGGAGTGACCCACACCCGCTGGCTCAGCCGTGACATTCTCAACTCTTGCCCTGAGAGCCGCCCGGTCTAACGGAGGTGGGCTCGGGTCTGCGGGGAGGCCCCCTGAAGCACCTGGCCTGGTGGGGAGACCCACCTGCCTTCAAGGTCCCTGGACGGAGAAGCTGTGATCCTGTCCTCAGGCGCCCAGGCTCAGGGAGGAAACCTGCCACTGCGTCCCTGGCTCCCAGGCTGAAGGAGGCGCTGCGGCCCTGTCCCCCAGGCTCTGCTGTGGGGGGCGCAGTGGAGGGCCAGGACGAAAGGCCTGCCTGGGGTCCCAGGTCCCACCCAGGTCCCAGCCCCCCTCTCCACCAGCCCCTAGCCAAAGAGCCCCCTCCTGTCCAGAGTGGCAGTGGCCCCTGAGGAGACTGACCTCCTGGCTGGGGCCGCCTCTGCGGGCGGGCTCAGGTGGCCACCCCTCTGATGCGCTCCAGCAGCCCTCGGCCCCAGGGGAGCTGATGGAAGGGATTTCCGATGAGGCCTGACAGCTTGAGGACAAGAGGACGGCCACAGAGCTGGAGGGGAGGGGCCCTGCCAGCGAGTGGGGGAGGGGCGGGCCGGGGCTGGGGAGGGGGACTCGGGGCGCACGGCCTGCAGCCCCCAGTGCACTGCTGTGTCCATCCCTCCCTCACTCAGCCCTGGGAACCGCCACGAAGGGCATCTTGCCCCAGTGTTGCCCAAAGCTCCATCCTTGTCCCCAGTGCTAATTCAATAATGAGGACAGGGTCTTGAGAAAAAGGAAAAAGGAATTTTATTGCTTTGCTAGCAAAGGAGAAGCGCAGGGGGACTCCTGTCCCAGGGGCCTGATTCTGCACATCAGCAGGAGCAGGGGGCCTCTGAAGGAGCGCGGTGAAGGCCACGGTCCAGGTGGCCCAGGTGTGCCCGGCCAGGGGAGGCACTCACTTCCTAGGTGCTCTGCAGACCTCCTTCCTGTGGAGCGGGCGGCTCAGGGTGGGTATTTAAATAAATAAATAATTGTTCACTATATTTATATTATCAGTTACATTGCATTTTATTAGTATTTATTGTTTTAATTTTTTTTTTTATCTTTTTTTTTTTGGAACCAGGGATTGAACTCAGGGACACTCGGCCACTGAGCCACACCCCCAGCCCTGTTTTGCCTTTTATTTAGAGACAGGGTCTCACTGAGTTGCTTAGGGCCTCGCTAAGTTGCTGAGGCTGGCTTTGAACTCGCGATCCTCCTGCCTCAGCCTCCCGGGTCGCTTGGATCACAGGCGTGGCCACCGCGCCCCAGCAGCCGTGGGATGGAACCCAGGCCCCACCTGCCGGGGCAGTGCTCCACCACTGGGTGCCTCCGCGGTTCTCTGATTTTACTTTGAGACAGGATCTCACTAAGGTGCCCAGGCTGTGCTGGAAGTGGGCGTCTTCCTGCAGCCACCTCCCCTGTGGCTGGGGCGACAGGGACACCCCACCGAGCCCAGCTTGCTTTGGTTTGTTACATCTGAATGCTTGATCTGTAACCGGGAGGGGTTGTGCCCATTTTCACTGCCTAAACCAGAACCTGGTACACAGTAGGTGCTCAACAAATGCATTGAATGGGCGGGTGGACTCCAACTTGCATGGGGAACCAGGAGGGAGGGAGTTTACAGTTTAGCCCAAGGGCTCTCGAGGGGCGGGCATCATCTGCTGCTGGCGCTGCTCTTGGGAAGAAGCCGGTGCTTAGCCTGGCCACCACCTTATGGCAGAGGGGCAGGGCGGAGGCTTGTCCTCAGGCAGCCACCACGGGGAGCTGCAGGAAGAGTGTGGGCCTAGGGACAGGGCTGGGCATCCTGTCGTGACCACTTGCCCCAGGAGAACTGAGGCGCTGGATGACCCAACAGTGTTTGTAGGTTTTCGGGGCCTAGGGTCTGCTTTGCAATTTCTCCATTCTGTCATCTGGGTCAAAGCTGTCAGAATGATAAGCACACAAATGGCCAGGTCAGTGTGCCAATAAAACTTTATTTATAAAAACAGGCTAAGGAGCCGGCACAGTGGTGCACATCTATAATCCCAGCAGCTCAGGAGGCTGAGGTAGGAGGATTGCCAGTTCAAAGCCAGCCTCAGCAAATTAGTGAGGCAAATTAGTGAATAAATCAAAAGAAACCAGAGAAGCCAGGTGCAATGGTGTACACCTGCAATCCCAGCGACTCAGGAGGCTGGCATAGGAGGATCACAAATTTGAGGCCAGCCTTACCAACTTAGCGAAGTTCTCAGCAACTTGGCGAGATCCTGTTTCAAGCTAAAAACCAAAGGGCTGGGATGTGGCTTGGTGGTGGCGCCCCTGGTCCAAGCCCTCAGAGCCGGAACAACAGGAGAACCAAGCAGGAGGGTGGTGCAAAGCCAGGGCCTGGGGAGGCCGGCAGGGTGTGGAGGAGAGGCGCGGTGTGCAGGGGCGGAATCCAGGTCTCTGGAGAGGGCTGCTCTCCCAGGCCCTGCCCTCCGCCCTGGTGTGAAAGCTCTCCCTTGGCCTCGTTCAGCTGCCAATTGGGCACTGCCCCAACCACTGACTGTCACCAGCTGCCCTGGCCCCCTGGGGTCCCCGTCAGGGCGCCCTGGCTGGCCCTGCAGCGGCTTCCCGGGAAGAGGTCTGGCAGAGCCACCCTGCACCCCCAGGGTCCCCTAATCTTTCAGGGACCGTCCCTTCCCTGCTCCACGCAGGGCCCTTGCAGACGCTGCCTGAGAGGAGACCACGGTGGCCCAGGAGTCCAGGCCCTGGGCCTGGTGACAAGGAGACCCCCATGCAGGGACGTCCTCCGTTGAAGTCCTTCCCCTGCCTGGGCCAGGGCTTCGGGCCCCTCCACCCCAGCTTTCTCTCCCAGGGGGTGGCTGAGCTCCCAGCTCCCGCTCTGAGCACCCCCCAGGCCACACGGCCACCCTCAGGCTGCAAAAGCTGTCGCTGAACCACCAGAGGGACGTGGGCTTGGAGCAAACGGACACAGGCCACATCAAACTCGGGAATCCCACGTGGCCTCCGTCATCTGTGGAGTCCAACTGGAGTCCGCCACAGTTCACCAGGCCCTGACGGCCTGCCCTGGCCCCTCCTGCCTCCTGCGCCAGCCAGGCTGGGTCCTGCCCCAGGGCCTCTGCACGGCTGTTCTTCTCTAGGGTCCTCCCCCTCAGTCTCAGCGCCATCGGCTCCGGAGGAAGCCCCTCCCTCAGTGCGAGCCAGCCTCTGGAGATCCTTCCGGACAGATGGACGGATGCTCTCCATTTCCAAGTGCCCTCGGTAGGGAGGACAGAGGCGGAGACAAGCTGAGGGGGCTGGGGCGTCCCTGTGTGGACCTCCCCACGCATGAGGCTGGGGCTCCGTCCTGCAGCCGCTGTTCTCGGTGACGGCCAGCTCGAGGTGCTGGCGGGGCGGACTCCCTGGAAACCCAGAGGGTCCCTCCTGCCTCCCCAGGCGTGGGTGCCCACCTCTCACTGTCCCCCACCCCGTGTTGTGTCCAATTTCCTTTTCTTTGTACTGGGTGACCCCGGGGCTCTGTCACCAAGCCACACTCCAGCCCTGTGTCTGGAGACGTGGTCTCACTAAGCTGCCCAGCCTGGCCTCTAACCTGCCATCCTCCCCTCCTCAGCCTCCTGGGTGGCTGGGATGACAGGCATGGCCTTTACCAGGGCACCGCACACTGGAACAGGGCCACCCAGGCCTCGCCTTGACCTGGTGACCTATGGGGACACCAGCCTCCACTGAGGCCCTGGGGTCAGATTTGACCTCTCCCTTTCTTTCCTTTTGTGATGCCGGGGTGAACCTGGGGCCTCCCGCGTGCCAGCCGCACCCCGCCTCTGGCGCACCCTCGACCCTGGAGTGCCCTTTTCTACCGGCCTAGCGGTAGATTCAGGGGGAGCACGAGGGCCTGTCCCCACTGTGTGCAGCCACCGAACAACGGGGACACCGATGTCCAGGGGACACAGCTGTGGTTCAGGTGTTGGTAATGTCCCGGGCAGGGAAGGGGGAGGTGGCAGGGAGGGGTGGCAGGGAGGGATGGCGGGAGGTGGCGGGCCACGGGGCTGCTGTCCTCGGAAGGAATGCCGTGTCCTCAGGGACCTGAGCTGGTTCCTGCAAACCTGGGCGAGGAGAGTGAGCGGCCGCCTGACCCGCTGCCTGTCTCACAGGGCGACCTCTTCCTCTGGCGCGATTCCGTGCCAGGCGGTGCAGTCGGCCCTGCCAGAGCCCCACCAGCACCAGCACCTCCCTGGGCCCCGGGGACTGAGCTGGGTGAGCCCCTCTCCCCGGGCCCCGTGGTGCGGAGATGAAGTGGCTGAGGCTGAGTTCCGGCCACACTGGCTGCAGAGCCCGCCCTGGCGCGGTGCCGGCTGAGGCCCACCCCAGAGCCCTGCTCAGGGTGCCCGGCCAGCGAGGCACAGCCCTTTATTGGTTCTGGGAAGTTTTGTGGGGCGGGGATGGAGCCAAGTAGGGAGGACGGGCCAAAACAGGGCGGCTCCTCCAGGACTGTCCGGGAAGCGCACAGAGCGGGGCAGTGGCAGGAGGCCCAGCCCAGACCCTGCTGGGCGGGAGGAGCCGCGCCCTGGGCGCTGCAGGGCCGCAGACGGCAGAGAGGCGCGGCCCGAGCCCCGCTCAGTTGGCCTGGCGATGCTGGTGCTCGAGGCTCAAGTGGTGTGGAGGCCTCGGTCCTGGCCTCCAGCAGCTCCTGCCTCCACACGGCTGAGGCAGACCTGGGGTGCCCCTCGGCCGGGGTGTCGCTCTCAGTTGCTGCCATCGCTGTCCCCGCTGTCCCCATAGGCGCCCAGCTGGCTCAGGGAGGAGGCGCCAGGTGTCCGTGGTGCAGGCTCTGTGGTCGGGCGCCCTGGGGCACCTGTGCGGAAAGGAGAGGGTCAGCCCCACGTCCTGGGAGCCCGGCAGGCCCCTCCTGCGTCTGGAGAGGCTCTGGGGCGGCGCGGGGAGCGGCCGGCCATGTGAGGCCTGGGGCCAGCTGCAGGCCGGAGCCCCGAGCCCGCCACCTCGACCTGTCCACGCACCGTGGCCTGTGGACGACGCCTGGCAGGTGAAGGGCCCGCAGTGCCCGCCGCCCGCCCTGCCGTGTGGCTCCAGGTGGGCCCTGCGCATCCAGCAGAGGGGGTCGCACGGTACCGGCCCCTGGACGTGCCACCAGGGATGCCCACCAGCTTCCCGCCAGCCTGTCGGCCTGCCATTCAGCATTTCTACTTGAATTATTTTTTAAACAATTTTTAAAAACACTTTTTTAGTTGTCAAGGTTCTTTCTTTATTTGAATGTGGTGCTGAGGATCAGACCCAGGGCCTCACACGTGCCAGGCAAGCACCCTACCTCTGAGCCACCGTCCAGCCCTCCATTGGAACTTTAAAGGACAGGGACCAGGCTGGTGGGGGTCCCTTCCCGCGGGCCAGGCAGCAGGCAGAGGTGGCTGGGTCTGCGGCCAGGGCTCAGCCCACCACCCGGCTCTCACCACGATCCTCCCTCCAGGCGCTGACGTGGGGTGGGCCACGCAGCCCGAAACCGCCACAGGTCCCAGGTGGAGACGCCCCGGCACCAACAGGGACCCTGGGGTCTGTCCTGTAAGCGACTGTGACCTGGACTTGGTGGCCGGGGCCGGGACGGAGCCAGGCCTCAGCAGCCGCCACACAGAACCCAGGCCTTGCGCCTCAGGGGCCGCTTCCTGGTGTCAGTGAAGGAGAGAGAACCCCATCTTCTCCCTGTCCCGTAACCGGCCCCGGTGGGGACAGCCTGCCCCCCACCATGGAGCCTCCAGAACTGTGCGGCCACCACCCAGGCCGCGGGAGGCACGGCACAGCTCCCGGGGACTCACCTGGGCTGGGCGCTGGACCCCGCCCCGAGCTCCCGGCGGGCTCTGTCTTTGTCTTCTTCACCACAACCAGGCCCGACAGCTGGGCCCTGCTGCCCACGCTCTCCGCCTTCCTCTTGGCCTTTGGGGTCTGGGGGGTGACCAGATGTGTGAGTGTCTGCCCCAGGCCAGCCCTCTCTGTCCCCTGCCCCTGCCAGACCTGCTGCTGGAGGGGCCTCCATCACCAGATGAGCTGCGGCTCACCCTAATCCACACTGCAGTGCCACTGCCCGGCGATCTGGGGGCAGTCGGCGCTGGCCTCCCCGTCCTGTCCCTCCTCACTCACCTCCTGCAGGATGGTGGTGGGCCGGGGTGGGGCGGGCGCAGCCTCGTCCTCGGAGTCGGAGTCCTCCAGCAGCCGGCGCCGCCGCGCTTCCTCCAGCAGGGCCCTGCGGGAGGCACGGGGCCTGGGGTGCTCTGAGGGGTGCCGCACCCCTGCGGCCACGAGGGCCCTGCTGCCCCTCCTGCTGTGGGAAGGGTGCACAGTACCCTCCAACATGGTGGCCCTCGGGGTCAGTGAGGGCTGAGTGGCCAGGTGCCTGGGCACAGCAGCCACACGAGGGATTACAACCCCGGTCAGGGACGTTTCAGAGACCCTGGGACCCGGACCTCAGCCCCTGGACCCTGCTGATGACCGTGCCAACTGCCAGGGCAGCAGGGAGGTGGCCAGGTTCTGGAAAGGTGGACCGCTGTCGCGGGGTGACAGCCACTGCCCCGGGTGCCACCAAGCACTGCTGTGCTCTGACCCCACCCAAGGCCCCGGGACAAGACAGATGGATAGGACAGGACGGGCCAGAGCAGTGAGGCCAGGTGGTCAGTGGGACAGGCACCGACCCCGCACGCCTGCGGCTGTGACCCCAGCATCGCTGACGCCCAGCTGGGGGCCCCCTTCCCCACGAGGGCTCCTGGGCCTCGACCTGGGTGCGGTTCCTGCTCCACCCTGCCTCCCGGAGCCCGGGAGGCTGGCACACCTGGGCCGACCCGCGAGACCCCGTAAAACCCCAGGCGCTGGGTCTCCCTTCACTGCGGGAAGAACTGACTCCCGAGAAGATTCTGGAAGCCCTGCTGGCCCCCAGCTCCCCTGCACCGTTTCCAGCAGCTGTGGGGTGTGGCTCGGTGGTGCGGCACCTGCCCAGCCCCAGGGGACAATCAAACAGGACCAAACCACGGCCACCAGGACCCCAGAGGCGAGCCCTGGGGACGCCAGGGACCGCCGTGCCTGCAGCACCTGGAGCACCTCGGGGACAGACGCCCTGGGAGACAGCGCGGTGGGTTAGCACAGGAGGACGCGGAGCAGGCGGCCCCAGGGGCGCGGGCCTGGGGACTCACGCCGTCTCCCGCTCGTCCTCCTCCTGCTGCTGCCGCCGCCGCTCCTCCTCGGACAGGCGGTGCTGCCGCAGCATGGCCTCGAAGTCCACGTGCGCCTGCCGCTGGTTCAGGTCCTTCAGCTCCTGCAGGTTCTCCAGCACCTCCATCTCCAGCTTGGAGTCCTTGGTGCGGTTCTCCAGCACCTGGGGACCACGGGGGCTCAGGGCTGCGCCCACCCGGCCCTGGGGACGCCACCCCCCTGCTCAGGGGCCCTGCTGAGCCCACTCTGGGAAACCCTGAGGTTTGGGAGGGAAATGACGCCAGAAGCTGTGGGCAGCTGGGAGCTGGACCCCGGGCAGCAGGGGGACAGCCCAGCTCCAGAGAAGCCGGCTCCCCAGCCTGGCAGCATCCTGGGGACTCTGCAGAAACGCCCGGCCCCTGCTCAGGGGACTGGGCACGGAGAAAAGAGGCCCAGGGCGGCCAGGGCAGGCCCTGGTCAGAGGGGACTTGTGGCCAGCAGACCCGCTGGGGACACTGCCTGGGAGCTTCCTGGCTGGGGCCTGGCCAGGTCTGCCCTCAGGAAGTGGCCACCATGGGGCTGTATAGAGTGTCCACACATTCCCGGGTCCCTCCCCGGGCATGAGCAGAACGCTGACCAGCATCTGACAGGACCTGGTGGACAAGACGCGGCTCCTGGGCAGAGGACAGGAAGGACGCCGCTCCTCCTCACTCTCCCAGGGACGGTCTGCTCTGGGGCTGTGGCCAGTGGTGGGGAAGCAGCGCCATGGAGCTGCCCCAGAGGAGGAGCTGAGGTCCCCCCCAGCCACGCCATGGGGTCAGCAGGACAGCGGCCCCTCCACCCCAGTGGCCACCGGCTTGCCTGCAGCCTGGAGAGAGACCCTGAGCCAGGGCCACCTAGCTGAGCTCCCGGGGGCCACCCTGCGTCAGCCCGGCTGTGACTTCAGCTGCAGGGGCAGCATGGGCGGCCCCAGGCCACGGCAAACCCTCGCCACAGTCCACTTCCAAGTCCCTCCCAGCGGCCTGGGTCAGGTCTGATGTGGCTGCTGAGATGGCCCCGGGGGGGTGGGAGTGTTCCGTGGACGGTGAGAGCCACTCTCTCTGTGCGCTGGGGTGGAGGGGGTCTGAGCCCCTGGGGAGCCTGTGCCCCCCACTGAGCGACACCCCCAGGGCACCGGCCGTGTCGCGGTCCTGTTCCGCAGGACTCGGAGCGGGGACTCCTCGGTCCTCCCAGCCTCAGGGCAGGGTCCACAACCCCGACTCACACATGGGAACAGAGGCCCACAGCGGACCCCGGCTTCCCAAGGGCGCGGAGCCCGGGGAGTCCCCCTTCCGTTTGGGTCTCAGAGCCGGGGCCTGGGGGGCCGGCGGCTGTTCGGGAGCACCCTGCCTGAGGACCACCCTCTGCCACTGCCTCGGTCCTCCCCGCCATAAGTGGGCCGTGGCAGCAGCTCACGGCCTCCTGGTCCAAGTGGTCAGGAGTCTCCATGCCATCTCTTTTTTTTTTTGGAACCAGGGATTGAACTCAGGGACACTCAGACACTGAGCCACATCCCCAGCCCTATTTTGTATTTTATTAGAGACAGGGTCTCACTGAGTTGCTTAGGGCCTCGCTAAGTTGCTGAGGCTGGCTTTGAACTCGCGATCCTCCTGACTCAGCCTCCCAAGTGCTGGGATTACAGGCCTGCACCACCGCGCCCAGCTTCCACGCCATCTCAAGGGGCCTCACAGGCTGGACGCGGGCTGCAGGGCGGAGGCCTGTGCCCGTCCTCCTGCTGGCCCTGTGGGGACCGATCCTGGCTCCCAGGGCTGCCCGCTTTCCTGGCCTGGGGTCCCCGCTGCGGCTCCTAGCACCCCGACTCTAGACGAGATTTGAGGGGCAGGGGACAGACCAGGCCCCCCCAGAGCAGCCCTGGGTGAGGACAGCAGCACCACAGTGACAGGATGTGGCCTCGTCACAGTCCCGGGCCCCACGCAGGGCGTGCTGTCAGGAGACAGGACGCAGGGCGCTGGCCCTCCACCCGCGGGCGCACTCACCTTCATGGGGTTGTTGAGCTCCTCGTCCTCCCGCTCCTTCTGCACTCGCTTCTCCTCCTCCTCCAGCAGCTTCTCGGCCTGGAAGTTCCTGGTGGCCCCGTGCTCCATGGTGTAGTCTGTGTTCTCAGGGTCTGTCTGGGAGGGACAGGCAGGGGTCGGCTCCGCTCTGAGCAGCAGCCCCGGTGGGCAGATGCTGGCAGCCTGCTCCCCTCACGGTGTTTTTTTTTTGGAACCAGGGATTGAACTCAGGGACACTCGGCCACTGAGCCACATCCCCAGCCCTATTTTGTATTTATTTAGAGACAGGGTCTCACTGAGTTGCTTAGGGCCTCGCTAAGTTGCTGAGGCTGGCTTTGAACTCGCGATCCTCCTGCCTCAGCCTCCCAAGTCGCTTGGATTACAGGCGTGCGCCACCGCGCCCGGCTTCTATTGGTCTTTGAAAAGCACATGCATGCTCACATTCAGGCCTTCAGAATTCAGGTTAAAATCCATTTTTTCTTTTAGTACCAGGGATGGAACCCGGGGTGCGCAGCCACACGGCCACATCCCCGCCTTTCTATTTTTTACTTTGAGACGCAGTCTCGCTGCGCTGCCCAGGCAGTGGAAGAACAGGCGTCCCCTGAGCTGCTGGGGGTACCACCGTGCCTGGCTTAAAATGCATAATTTTTTTAAATGGACTTTTTGTTCATTTTAATTAAAAAATTTTTAATCGCAAAAAAACAAAGCTTCCAACAAACAAATGAACAACAACATCAAAACCCACCCAAACCTCCCACACTGCAGAGTGTAGAAAACAAACGTTTGAAAGCTCTCACCCTCCCTGCGAGTCTTTGGTGAGGACCAAGGGCAATGGTCTCTGCGGCCGGCTCCCCTCGCTACCCCACCAGGCTGCCACCAGCAGCTCCCGCACAGGCAGAGGGTGCGCGGGCGCGGCCGCCCTACCTTGAAGGTGATCTCGGCCAGGCAGCGGGTGCACTTGATGTAGAAGCGGAAGATGGGCAGGCCCAGGTAGACCTCGTTCTGCACCGTCTCCTTGCGGGCGTTGAACTTCTTCCCCTTGTAGATGTATTCCCCGCACGTCTTGCACCTGCGGGCGGCACGGGCTCGCTGTGGCACCTGCCAGTCCTGGGGTGCAGCTTGCCCTGAGGCGGGGTTCGCTCCCTCGAGACACTCCTGTCCTCACTCCCGCCTCCCGAACCTTTGACCACATGCCGCCTCCTTGGGGAGCACTCAGCCTGGGGGGCCAGCCTGCCGGACCCTCCTGGAACAAGCCTGGTGCCCAGGGACATCCAGGAAGCCGCTCAGAGGCGGGCAGAGCCACCACCGCCCTGGCACGCACCTCCCTCCCGGGGCGGGCCTGCTCTGTGGACTGGTCACAGGTCCGTCTTCCGTGGATCGTGTGGCCCGCAGGGCACTCACCTCATGTTGAATGGGGCCATCAACCGCACCACGTACTGCCGGTCCTTGGGGAGCTTGAGCTTGGGGATCTTCGAGGGGTCGAAGTCTGGCGGGTAGTATTTCTGCAGAGGAAGGAGGTGTCAGGGCCGCTGTGTGCATGTGGAGGCAGGCTGTGGGCGAGGCAAGGGGCCGGGAGCCTTGTCGGGCCCAAGAGCATCCCAGGGCTGGGGATTTGAGGGGTCCTCGCAGGATGCAGCCTCACTGCCAAGATTTATCACGCTGAAGGATCCAAAACTCATCAGCCAGGGCCGGGGAGGCGAGGTCCAGCAGGTGGTGAAGACACAAGTTCCCAGAATCCTCTTCAAGCAGAGTCCCAAGGGGCACAGAATGCCACCAACGGGTTATGACAACATGTCTGAATGTAGTCTAGTCTACCAGGGAGTCTCCCAGAGACCCAGGGTTGTGTTGGGGACAGACACAGAGCCCTTTCTGCCCAGCATGGACAAAGATTCCAGACTCCCAGGAAAGCTCCAGGGGTTCAGCATCAACCACATTGTTGGCACAAACAGCACAGGTACCAAAAGCCACTCTCATTAGGGAACCATCCCGAAATTCAAGCTCCCAGACACCAGTCAAGAGAAGACACGGCGAGCAGTCCTATTTTTTCTTTTTTTCTTTTCCTCAACGTGAGGAATAGCTCTTAGGGCTCACATGTGCTCAGCAAGAGCTCTATCCCTGAGCTGCACGAACCCCCACCCTCTGCCAGTCTTTTTATCTTTTTATCAGGATCTTGCTAGGTTGCCCAGGCTGTCCTCCAACTTGCCTTCCTCCTGCCTCAGCTGGACTACGGGCGGGGGCCACTGCACACCACTGAAAGCAAGCCTTTCCGAGGAGGGCAGTCTCATGCCTGCTCTTGTAACTCTTCTCCGCACAGGAGCGGAGGTGAGAAATAGGACAGCCAGTTTGGGTTATAAAGACAACTCCAAGGCAGAATTAGAAAATAAGGCGCTTCGGGTTTGGAGATCTCAGGGACCTAGTGAACCTCAAGCACCAAAGAGCCGGGTGTGGTGGCGCACGCCTGTAATCCCAGTGCTTGGGAGGCTCAGTCAGGAGGATCTCGAGTTCAAAGTCAGCCTCAGCAACTTGGCGAGGCCCTAAGCAACTCAGTGAGACCCTGTCTCTAAATAAAATACAAAATAGGGCTGGGGATGAGGCTCAGTGGTGGAGTGCCCCTGGGTTCAATCCCTGGTTCAAAAAAAAAAAAAAAAGATTCTAGGAGAGAGCAAAACGTGCCTATTTTACAGAGGAGGAAACCGACCCTTCCCTGCTTCAGCTACTCAGGAATCAGATTTGGTGACACAACCCTGGGGAGAACTGGTGTCTTACAGTGTAGGTACACAGGCTAACAGACTTGAGGGTCCCCTCAACAGACGGGAAAACTGAGCAACCTGGGATGCTCCCCCACTCGCAGAGCCAATGTGGCAAAGCCTAACCCTTCCAAGGAACATGATTGGCTAGAGTCACCAAAAGGGGCCGGGCTTCCGTCGAAGGTGGCTGGGTAGAACAGTCTCACCCACGTTTAAAAGGCCCCGCCCACGCAGAATGTGATTGGATAACTCCCCGAGGAAACCCCCAATCTAGTGAAGGGATTGGATGATTGCAAGCTCCGCCCCCAAGGGTGTTTGGTACACCCTAGCCCGGAAGGAAAGCCTGCGCGAAGGCCCACCCCCCGAGGACGGTGATTGGGAGGAGTTTGGGAAGCCCTCCCCGCGGAAGGCCGTTGAAGGGGGAAAAAAAACTTCCAAAAGGAAATCACAGGAAGTCCGCCTCCCCCAAAGTCCCCCGATGTCCCGCTCCACGTAGAAAGCCCTGGTCGTCGAATACTTACGTTTAAAACTTTCCGCTCCGACATCTTTACCTCCTATTCGTCTCGCTAGTTCCAGGGAGCGGGTTAGAGTCGTTATTTATGGAGTCTCTGACTGTCTTATTTCCGCTTGCGTCACTTCCGCCGGCTTTTTTTACTGACCGCAGCCTACGCCGCTTGCCTTTCTCATTGGCACTGACTCCAGCCTATCAAGTTCCGAGTCCCCTTGTCTTCCCTCCGGGGTTCGAATTTCGGTGGCGCGAAATAAGGTTCTGGGGTCGGTCTGGATTCCAGAAGTGGGCGGAGGCACTGCGCCTTCCGAGCCGCCTGCGCGGTTCTGTCCCCGCGCCGTGGCGACACCGCTGTTCCTTCTTTTTTTTTGGAACCAGGGATTGAACTCAGGGACACTTCACCACTGAGCCACATCCCCAGCCCTATTTTGCATTTTATTTAGAGACAGGGTCTCACTGAGTTGCTTAGGGCCTCGCTAAGTTGCTGAGGCTGGCTTTGAACTCGCGATCCTCCTGACTCAGCCTCCCGAGTCTCTTGGATTACAGGCGTGCGCCACCGCGCCCGGCTCCGCTGTTCCTTCTTTAACTCGGCCAGCGTGTGTTAGGCGCCCCCGCCCCGGCTGCGCTCTCCCGGGCCAGGGGGCTCTGCGTTCTGTGTCCCCTGCCGTGCCTGGGGACCATCCCCGGGAGCTGAGACGCCCGGAGCTCGCACCTGCCCCGCGCCCCCGGATTTGTCCGCGAGTGACCGATACGGCCCCCGCCGACCACGCCTGGTGGTGGAGGGAGCGCCCCAGGGGAGCGGCCTGGGTGCCTGGCGAGCGACCACAGCTCCGGGTGGTGGAGCAGCGTGGCGCCTTTGTGGTCGTGCAGTCAGGCGCGCAGGGGCAGGGCCGGTGCTTCGGAGGCCCAGGGCAGGCCCAGGCTCCACGTCCCCAGCTCTGGAGGCTGCGCTTCCGTTGTCACTTCACCTACTTTCTAGTATAAGGGCCTTCGTGACTGTTGGGAGCAGCCACATAATTCAGGCTCACCCCCCTTACTTTCCAGTGACATAGTGAAAGATCTTTCATCTTAACCACATTTCCGAGGCCCTTTGGTTGTGGCAGGGACCATTATTCACAGGTCCAGAGATTAGGGCGCTGGGGTCTTTGGAGCGCTTACTCTGCCTGCGCTGGCCAGGGTGCTGAGGGGAGGCTCCCCGCCAGGGCTTTTTTTTTTTTTTTTGGAACCAGGGATTGAACTCAGGGACACTCGGCCACTGAGCCACATCCCCAGCCCTATTTTGTATTTTATTTAGAGACAGGGTCTCACTGAGTTGCTTAGGGCCTCGCTAAGTTGCTGAGGCTGGCTTTGAACTCGCGATCCTCCTGACTCAGCCTCCCAAGTCGCTTGGATTACAGGTGTGCGTCACCTTGCCCGGCTCCCGCCAGGGCTTTTGAGCTAGACCTGAGTCAAGTCCGCAGAGAAGCCCGTGCATTTCCTTAGACCTTCAGCTCTCTTTGGGTTCCTGGGGGAAATCTTCCCAGAACCCTCTTGTCCTATTCTCACCCTTCCATGGATGCCGAGGTCTGAGCAGCCTCAGAGGAGGGGAGTGGAACAAGCCCTGAACCCCACGGAGTCTGCAGACACTTTCCAGGCAGAACCCTCACCACCCCGCCTTGACTTCCCCGAGCCCTGGCCCTGTCCAGTGCTGGCCCCAGGCATGGTGACTTGCTGCCTCTGTGTCCTTCTGCCTCTTTCTCATCTCAGATTCATCTCGAGGGCAGGGCCCGGGGCTGAGTGCTCTCTGGGTCTTGCCTGAGTGAATGGAGGAGCTGTGGCTTGGTGTGTCCCCCTGTGCCACTTGTTGGCAAGCTACCTGCTGTGGCAGTGTTAAGGGACCATCAGATCTCCAGGCGTCCGTTCATTCTCCACAGACTGGCCCGGCCCTGCCCCAGTCTGTGGGGTTGTGTTCTTTGAGCACAAAGTGGACTAAGACAGGAGGGGTTCCGCTTCCATCAACAACTCTCTTCTAATTAAATTATCTAATAAAAAATATTTCAGGTTCACAGTTCACAGAGCCCTGCACTGTGACAGAAGGGGAGAGCATGTCCCCATGTCACAGCTGGGGAACCTGAGGCTCAGGCAGGACAAGCTACTCAGGGAGATTGTCCTGCTGCTGGGTGGTGCGCCCAGGCCAGGTGGACCCACCCACCCTCTGTGGACAGTGGCAGGGAGGGGGGTCCAGGACCCCAGTCCCTCTGTGGGGCCCTGAGAAGCCCTGCTACGTGCGCAAGGTCATGGGAGTAGCAGCAGGGAGACTCCAGTCGCTGGGCTCCCCGTAGTCCATGAAGTCCTGGGCGGCCACCTGGACGCAGTACCTGGCGTGGGGCCGCATGGCTCTGAGGGTGAAGGACGTGGCTTCAGTGGGTCCCACCTGTGAGCAGGGAGAAGGCCCCTGAGTGAGGAGGTGGGGGCCTTGCGTGGAGTGCCCCCATAGCCGCCAGCCCGGCCCCGATGCCCGTCCCAACCGCTGGCCCTACACAGCTCCCACCGTGGCCCTGCTGTATTTGGGGCATGACTTCAGTGTCCTCCCAGGGTCCCTATGTGAAATCCATGGGAGGGGGTCGAACTGAGAGGCCAGGCCCTGGAAGGTGAGCAGGACTGGAGGTGGCTCCCCGGCAGAAACCAGGGGACACACGTCCTGCCCTGCACTGCCTTGGGCCCTGCCAGCAGAGGCCAGGCCCGGTGCAGCCCCGGGTCATTGGGTGCTTCACTGGAGCAATGGCTCCTCTTCACCCCTGGGGCCCCTCCGGGTCCCCACAGCTGGCCCTATGGATGAGGCAGCCATGCCCGTGCCCCTCGCTGGGACCCCTTCCCGACTGTCCCCCCCAGTGGGCCCCCCAGCCTCCCACACTCCCTGGTCCTCACCTGGCGGAAGCGGGAGGCCCCCTGGCGCTTGTAGCGGATCCGGTACTTGAGAGAGAAGACCTCCGGGAAGGGCCAGGACCGAGGGGGCGCCCAGCGCACCTGCAGCCGCTGCCCGGGGAGGGGGCTCAGGCGCACGGCCTCAGGGGGGTCCGGCTTGACTGCGGGGTCAGCAGGAGCAGGTCGCAGGTCGGGCTGCGCCTCCCTCCCTCAGCCCCACCCGACAGGCGGTTCCCACCAGCAGGGGTGGGAGTCCCATGTTCGTGTGCACGCTCACCCGGGAGAGGGGACTCTGGTGTCCAGCACAGTCAGAGTCGTGCGGCCCTCCCACCCTCCCTGCCCCGCAACAGGGGGCTGCGGGGGTCCCTGGACTCTCCGTCCTGGGCGTTCCCTGCCACTGATCACCACGGTGGCCTTGTGCCTGGCTCTCACTGAGCACGAGGCCCTCAGGTCTGTCCACGCTGTGGCTGCGGCCCCGCTCCTGCCTGGCGGAGGACGCCCTGGGCATGGAAGGACCGTCGTGGTCAGCCACAGGCAGCGGGCCGCTGGGCTGGCCGCCCCTTCTGTGCCCGAGCCGTCACGGGGAACTTTTTCTGGCTGCGTTGTCACTTCTCTTGGCTGGACGCCCAAAGGTGGGACTGCGGGGTCATCTGGTGGCCCTACATGTTTCCTGAGGGACTGCCAGAGTGTTTCGACTAAAGTCCACCAGGGTTTAATAATGAGTGTTGAACGTGTTTGAAATGGGGACTCGCTCCGCTGCCCAGATGCCCCAAATCTTCGACCCCCCGCCTCAGCCTCCCCAGTGGCATGTGCCACTGCACACAGTTACACATTTCTACTAGCATACTTGAGGGGCCTCACCTGAAGTGACATCTGGGCAGAGACCCGAGGGACGTAAAAGAAACTGTGGGGATATGGGGACATTTGGGGGAAGGTGCTCCAGGCACAGGGCACAGGCAGTGCAAAGGCCCTGAGGCAGGACAAGCCTGATGAGCTGGAGGCACAGTGAGGAGCCCCTGTGAATGGAGCGGAGGGAGGAGGAGGGAGGCAGGAAGAGCTCGGGCAGGTCTGCAGGGCCCTGAGGGCTGCAGGGGGACTTCAGCTTTGACCCTGAGGGCTGTAGGCCAGGAGCCGGCCGGGGATTCAGGGCGCCCTCTGGTGGCTGCCACGGGGAGGACGGACCGCGCGGGCGAGGCTGCAGCAGGACCAGGTGCGGCCCCGCCCGACCCGGGCACTTACTGACTTGCTCCGCCACGAAGGGAACGAAGCCGCTGCTGGCGCCGCCGGGGTGCACGGCCGTGACGTTGAGCACGTAGGGCTCCAGGGAGAACAGCTGGACCCCGGGGATGGTGCAGCAGGTGGCCTCGGGGGTCGGCTGGAGGCAGGGCCGGCTCTGCCCCTGTGCGGCCGCGCCGATCCTGCACAGGGTGGCACCAGAGGGTCTCAGCACGACCCCAACGAGGCAGGAGCCTGCACAGCCCTGGTTGGGGTCCCGCTATGGCTCTGCGCTCGCTGGCGCTGTGAGCTGGTGCCCTGGAGCCCTCGGGGACCCGAGGTTTGGGCAGCCCAGAGCCAAGGGCCGGCAGGGCTGCTGTTGGTTTTGGGGGGAACTGGGGCTGCAACCCGGGACCTGGCACAGCCAGGCGAGCGCCAGCCACTGAGCCACACCACCGCTGTTATTTTGAAACAGGGTCTCCCTGAGTTGCCCAGGCTGGTCTCGAACTTGCGATCCTCCTGCCTCAGCCTCCCAAGTAACTGGGAGGACAGGCGAGGCCACCATGAGCAGCTGGTTCCCCCACCTCTCTGTGGTACTGGGGATGGGACCCACTGAGCCACACCTGGGCTGGCCTTGAATTGCCATCCTCCCGCCTCAGCCTCCTCAGTCACTGGGGTTGCCTGTCTGTTCATACTGGTTTCATGTTGCTTCTAGGTTTTGAGGTGCTGGGGGGCCTGTGGCGGGGTAGGGAGTGCACCCCCTTCTCTTGACAAGGCTGCTGTGGCATTGCAGAGGGCGGGGTTTGGGACGTGTGGGTCTCCACGGGCCGTCACACCAGAGCCTGGCCTCTCCCAGAAGCCCACGGTCTCCCGGAGTCCCTTCCAGCCCTGACCTGTACGTGGCAATGAAGGACGTGGCCCCGGTGCAGTTGGGAGCGGGCGGCAGGGTCCAGGAGCAGTCCACAGCGACTGGGTACCTGGCGGCGCGGCATTGCACCCGGGGCTGGCCTGGAGCCACTGCAGCCGTGGAGGGAGAGAGGAGGTGGTCACGGCCCTGTGCTCGCTGCCCCGGGCCACCAGGTGTGTGGCATGAGTGGATGCCAGAGGGAGGGGTACCTGCATCCCCCCCGCCATGCACCCACTTTCCAGATGGGGATGTTGAGGTGGACGGATGGACAGAGGCTGGGCGCCAGCATGCGTGCGTCCCAGATTGGGCGCAGGCTGTCCCCACTGCTGCCTGGAGTGGCCCCTCAGAGTGCACAGGGACTTGGTACCGGGACCCCACCAGCCTTGGCAGGACCTGCTGTGGGTTCCGCATCCCACCCGCCCCCAACCCGCAGGCCCCAAGCCGCGTCCAGGCGGCTGGGAAGGCTGAGCCGCCAGGGCCATGGGGGTGCCGTGCCCTGCTGGCTAGGACGCAGCCCGCACGTGTCCAGGACAGCGGCAGCTTCCTTCCTGGGGTTCTGACCTGGTGGCTGCAGGACCGCTGGTGGCAGCAGCCGCAGGTTGTGGCCACCCCTTCCTGGCCGGTACCTGGGACGGGTTCGGCTCCGGGGTCTGGTTGGCCATCTGTCCAGTGTGAAGGAGACCCCGTCCCCCTGGGCATGGCCGCCCTGAGCTCCCACCCACTCAACAACCATGCTGAGCCCCGGGCGCTTACCTTTCCGTCCACTGCAGGCTGAGCCGCTGGCCCAGATGGCCAGGGCCACCAGGAGCCTCAGGGCCATGGCTGCGGTGCCTGCGCCTTCAGGGTCTGCTGTGGGGACTGCCAGGTTGGGCAGGAGGCAGGGCACTGGGGACCGGCCCGGGAAAGCCCAGCCCCGCCACCGGCCTCCCTTCTGGGTCTGACTCACTGGACGAATTGGGGGCCAGTGGGAGCTGAGCAGGGTGGAGTCCCCAGCCCCCTTCCCTGGCCACCGAGGTGCAGCTGAGAGGCCGGGGTGGGGGCAGGGAAAGGAGGCCCAAAAGGGAGAAGTGACCCGGTGGCCTTTCCCAGCACTGCAGGCTGGGCTCCCAGCCTCCTTCCCTTCCTTCCGGCTGTAGAAAGACGGTGGGTGGGGGGATCCCCAGGGAGGGGGATGAAGACACCAGAGGGACAGAGGGACAGAGGAGAGGAAGGAATCTCAGAGTTAAAGACAGAGAGGAGGACAGGAAAAGGCTGAAGAAGAGAGATGGAGGCAGAGAGGACAGGAGGAGAGCACAGGGCAGAGGCCAAGGGGCAGAGGAGAGAGATGGAGTTAGAGACTCCCGAGAAGAAGTGACACAGAGGGACTCAGAGAAGAGATATGCGGAGGGACAGAGACACATCCAGAGCTGCAGGCCGGTGGCCCACTCTCGGGCACAGGGATGACCTCCCCAGCCCACACCAGGCTGCAGGCCACAGGGACACGGCGCCCCAGCCCTGGAGCCGCCGCCCCCCTATTCTGCATGCAGTGTCATCCAGTGTCAGCTGAGACCCTACTACACACGATGACTGCCCTGGACACCCAAGGAAACCCCCAAGGACAGGCTGGACACCACCAGGAAATTCCCAGCCACACCCCTGCCTCTGCTCCCTGAGCTAAAAAGTGCCAAGAGCCCCCTGGGGATTTCAGGGGACTTGCCGGAGGGATAGGGAGAGCTGGGGTCTGCTCCCCACCCAGCTGCCCCAGGGTGAGATTCAGCCTTAGGAAAGTGAGATTCCTGAAGAAATTTGCAGGCATGGTGGCGCCCACTGTCACCCCAGCAGTTCAGGAGGCTGAGGCAGGAGGATGGAACATGTGAGGCCAGGCTGGGCAACTCAGTGAGACCCTGTCTCAAAGTAAAACATAAAAAGGGCACAGCTGGAGCTCAGGGGCACGAGCCGGGACCTGGGTTCAGGTCCAGCACTGGAAAGAGGAAGAGCTGGAGTCTGAGGTGCTCAGCGGTCTGAGCCAGGAAGAAGGGCAGCCGTTCACACGTGGAGACTTTTCACTGTTGGATTTTATTTCATTTTATTTTATTTTTGTCCTGGGACTGAGCCTGGGGTGCTCTCCCCCTGAGCCACACCCCAGCCCTTTTTACTTTTTATTTAGAGACAGGGTCTCCCTGAGCTGCTGCGGCTGCCCAGGAACCTGCGAACCTCCTGCCTGGGCCTCCCAGTTGCTGCGATCATGTGGCCACGGCCGCTGGCTTTGGCTGTGGTTGTGTGTCTGTCTGTCTTTGCCAGGGTTGGCGGGTACCCGGGGCCTGGGGGCTGCCTGCGAGCTGCACCCACCCACTGTCACCGTTCTCTTGCACTCACTCCCGTTTGGACACTGCACTGCAGTGGTGACTGTCCCGGCCTGGGCGGGGCTCCCTGTCCTGGCCACCCCATCCCGTGCGGCTGCAGACGCCCGGCAATCAGGCCACGCATGCGTTTGTCCTGGGCACAGAATCTTTTATTCCCGCATTGGTGTCGGTGACAGGACCCCGGAAGGACGCAGAAGTGGCAGACACTCCCATGGGGAGGGCGGGGACACCTTCGTGCAGCAACCAGATGGGATGACCGAGCTCCAGGGGCAGTCAGGGCGGGACCCAGGCTGCTCTCTGAGTGACTGACGAGCCATCACCCTGGGGGGCAGGGGCTGCAGGCCTGGAGGGCCTGGGGTTCTGGGCGCGGGTGGTTTGTGCGGCCTCCAGCCTCAGCGGCCCTGGGCCTGGAGTCTTTGCATCTGCAAGATCTGGCTGAGAATCCGCTGCACGTCTTCGTCCATCTGGCCCTGGGACGCAGGTGAGGGCAGAGTGAGACCCTGGGGCGCCTGCCCAGCCTCGGGTTCCCCTGCACCCCCAGGAGGAGGAGCGGAGGCCCAGACCGCAGCAGAGGCACATCCAGGGTGGGGCGGGGCCGGGCTCACCTGGATGGCGTACAGCAGGTGGCTCCTATACAGAGCCACCACGGCGCCGTGCTCGCGGGCAGCCTCCTGTGGGGGTGGGGAGGGTGTTCAGGGGGCAGGACCCCAGCAAGACACGCCCACCGCCCACTTCACCTGAGTCTGCGCACTGCGCCCGCCCGCATGGAGACGATCCCGCCCGGGCACCGCCCTCCTGCCCCGGTGTGCACTGTGGGGCGCCCGCTCTGCCCGCTCCGGCCAGCGCGGTCCTCACCTCCATCTGCCGCTGCAAAGCCTCCACCTGGCCGCGCAGGGCCTCCACCTCGGGCGTGGCAGGGGCGGCCGGCTGTTCCTTCAGAGCCTCCTTGAGGCTGAAGACCTCCTTGGACAGTTCCGTGATCTGCAGTCGGGGCTGCTGTCAGCGGCCACGGGGGCCCAGAGCTGGGGCCCTCAGCAGCCAGCAGGACGGGATGAGCCCGGCGGGAGGTCAGCCCCAGGCCTGGGCACAGCCCCGCACCCCACCCACGGGACCGGCCCCACCTTTAAGTGGTTGGGAGGAAAGCCTCAAAAGATTTGTCTTTGGTGACACGAAGATTCTACCACGTTCACATTCTGATGCTTGTAAAGAAAGCTTTATTGGCACACAGCCGAGTCGTCTGCACGAGGCCACCAAGGAGTGGACATGGCAGACTCTGCCCTGCGGCCCAGAACAGCCTTATTTCTAACCCTTGGCTGAGGCTGGCCTTCAACTCATGATCCTCCTGCCTGGGCCTCCTGAGTGGCTGAGATGACAGGCGTCATCAAGAAGGGTAGGCCTGACCCCTCCTGAGGGGGGAGGTGACCACCCCCTGCCCTGTCCCCTCACCTGTGAAGTGGGAGCATCGCCACTGGCTGAGTGGCTGACTCTGCCTGGCTAGGGGGCCACACTGACTCCATGCTGGACCTTATGATCACCGGAGACCAGACACTTACGCCCCAGGGGACAGGGACCCTATCTGGGAACACCTGTGGCTGTCACAACTGCGGAGCTCTGGCCTGGCGTGGGTGGGGGTCAGGGACGCTGCTCACACCCTGCAGTACCAGGACATCACCCCAGAGGCCGACCAGCCCATGGCCCCTGGGCGGGGGAGACCCACTGAACAGCACCAGGTGCCGTGGGCAGGCGTCCGTCCTGAGCGTTGACCTGGGCTGTACCGCAGAGCGACACCCCAGCTCTTATTTTTTTTTTTTTTTTTTTTTTGGAACCAGGGATTGGTCCATACCCAGGGGGACCATTGCCAGGCTGTGTGACCTTCAGCAAGTGGCTTCACTACCCTGTGCCTGTTTCCTCAAATGGGGATGATGGCTCTTGCTGCCCTGGGCGCACCTGGCGTGAGGACTGCCCGCAGAGCGGGTTCCCCGGCCCTTAAGCAGGAGCCAGACCACCGCCCCCTGCGGCCGACCCCTGCAGCCCGGGCCTGCCCCCATCTGGACAGTGGGCTGTTCTGGGACCCTGCACTGGGGCCGCAGCACGGGAGGGCTCACCCACCTTCCTGTCCTTCTCCTTGGCCTTGTCCAGGGCCTCCTGGGCGCGGCTCTGGGCCTCGCGTGCCCTCTCGGCCTCCGTGCGCAGGCCCCGTAGCTGCTGCTCCGCGGTGGCCAGCTGCGCCTCGGCCGCGTGCCGCTCGCTCTTCATGAACAGCGCCTCCCGCTGCACCTGCGGCCCAAGCCCCACGTGACCCCAGGGCCTCGGGGTCCCAGGCTACCTTGCTCTGAGGTTCAGATCCATGTTGACCCCAGGGGTGTGACCCATGGAAGTCCTGAATTCCTCTGGGCCCTGTGCACATTCTGACCTCTGTGCCCCCTGGCCCACTAGCCAGCTGTGTGTCCTGGGACAAAAGACTGCACCTCTCTGTGCGGTGTTTTCCTCTGACAGGAAATGAAGGGAATAACAGCTGCCCCCTTGCAGAGCCGTGGAGTTTGCTTAGGGCCATGCCTGGCACACGGTGCTGGATTTGAGTTAGAGTTATTTTTTCCTGTTTCTCTGTCGGTGGTGCAAGTTTGTGGATTTCTTACAAAAGGTAAATCAAAGAGAATTGGAGGAAAAGCTGACGAACATGGAAACGTCACTGGCTGCATTCACAGAAATAAGACCAGGGCAACATTGGCCTTGCAAAATTTGTTCCTGGAAGGGGGGACTGGTTTTTAAAAATTAGTCTCAGGGAGCCAGGTGCAGTGGCACACACCTCTCATCCCAGAGACGTAGGAGGCTGAGGCAGGAGGATGGTAAGTTGGAGGCTAGCCTCAGCAACTTAGCAAGATGCTGTCTCAAAATAAAATAGAAAGGACTGGGGATGTGGCTCAGTGGTAGAGCACCCCTGGGTTCCATTCTCAGGACCAAAACATAAAAAAGGAAAAAGGCCCTAGGGGAAAATGGATTATAAGCGCGTAGTTATCAAGCAAAAGGTGAAATTTAGAAAACGAACATGCACATGGGCATAACTGGACTCCAGGAAGTCGACTGAGAATTTAAGGGGTTTGACAGAGTGTGTGCTTGGAAATAGTGATTCTACTAGGGCTTACTGACCACGAGCACCGGCTACGGCCCTTGCTCACTTCCAGAAATGAACCTGTGCAATCCGCATGGGGTGACCACACAGTTCCCATCACACAGATGAGTAACAGAGGCCCAGGGAGGCAGATTCTTCCCGATATCAGTCAGTGGATGTGGTTTCTTATCACATATTTGTCAAAACAGCTGCTTTTTGTTTGTTGTTTAAGAGATCAAGTTAAAAGGTGCCCCCTCGGGGCAAAAACCAAACCAAACCAAACAAAACCCTGGATTAAAGCAAGAAGAAACAAAATAAAAACCTCAGCTGGGTGGAGAGGTGCATGACTATGATTCCAGCTGCTTGGGAGGCTGAGGCAGGAGGATCACAAGTTCAAAGCCAGCTTCAACAACTTTGAGAGACCCTACCTCAAAATAAAAAGTGGGCTGGGGGTGTGGCTTGAGGGCAGAATGCTTGCCTAGCATGTGTGAGGCCGGGGGTTCAATCCCCAATACTGCACAAATACATAAATGAATGGAAACCGAGTTCAATGGATTAAGAATAATGAGATAAAAAAACCCCGATCACGGCTGGGGTCCTGGCTCGGGTGGAGCGCTGCCTGGCACATGGGAAGCACTGGGTTCGATCCTCAGCACCACAGGAAAAAATAAATAAATGATTATCTACAACTAAAAATATATATTTCAAAGTCCCTGCTCATAACATCCTCTTTTTAGAATTTGGTCAAGGGTTGAAAAAAATTTTTTTTTTTTTTTTGAACCAGGGATTGAACTCAGGGACACTCAGCCACTGAGCCACATCCCCAGCCCTATTTTGTATTTTATTTAGAGACAGGGTCTCACTGAGTTGCTTAGGGCCTCGCTAAGTTGCTGAGGCTGGCTTTGAACTCTCGATCCTCCTGACTCAGCCTCCCAAGTCACTTGGATTACAGGCAAGGGTTGAAAATTATAAGAGCATTTTATGACATGATCAAAACCGTCGGCTGGAAGAAGGCATGGGCCAAAATGACCTCCAGAGAAAGTGGACGTTAGGAGGAAGAAGCATCACGGGGGATCCCAGCCTCCCTCCGCACACAGGCCGGCCCTGAAGCCACGTCATGGGAAAACTAAACTGAAAAGATGCTAGAAGAAAATGCGGAGCATCAGCACGGCCTGGACGCGAGAGGCTTTACCACCAGCTCCCCAGGGAGTAGTGGCCATCTCTAAAAATGGGGTCAATGTGATCAAAACGAGCTAACAAGAAAAGGCAACGTCAGGAGGCCAGAGTGGCCTGGGCCCACCCCGGGGCACCCACAGGGTCGAGGGCTGTCGTCACAGCGTGCGCTCACCTGGAAGACCTCGGCGCTGGTCTTCTCGTGCCTGCGCGCCAGCTCCTCCAGCTGGCCCTGCAGCCGGGCCACGTCGGCCTGCAGCGCGCCCACCACGCGCTCGTGCTCCGAGCGCGCCACGCTGCCCGCGCGCTCGCGCTCCAGCTCGGCCCGCAGCCGCGCCGCCTCCCTGCCGCTCGCCACCACCTCCTGCTCCAGGCCGGCCGCGCGGCCGCGCAGCTCCAGGGCCTCCTCCTGCAGCCTCCGGTGCTCGCAGGCGGGCACGGATGCCCGGCGCAGCGCCTCCGAGGCCTCGCGCAGCTCCGCCAGGCCCCGCCGCGCCTCCTCGCAGGCGGCCGCCAGCTCTGCAGCCCGGGCCTCCGCGGCGTCGCGCGCCTGGCCCAGCTCGGTGGCCGCCGCCCGCTGCCGCTCCCCGGCGGCCGAGGCCGAGGCCAGCTGCTCCCGCAGCACCTCCAGCTCCCGGCTCTGCTCCAGCCGCGCCTCCTCGCGCCGGGCCAGCTCGGCCCGCAGGCCCCGCGCCTCCTCCTCGGCCAGCAGCCGGCCGGCCCGGGCCTCGTCCAGCAAGGCCGAGGCCGCCTCCAGCTCCCGCAGGCGGGCATCGCGGGCTCGGAGGTCCTCCCGGGCCTGCTCCAGGGCCGCCCGCAGCTGGCCCGTGTCGCCACCGCTGCCGCCCGCGGCCTCGCGCACCCGCGCCCGCAGCCGACCGGCCTCGGCCTCCGCAGCCTCGCACTTGCCGCGGGCGGCCTCCAGCTCGGCGGCCGCCTCCCGCTCTCGCTGCCGCAGCGCCTCCTCCAAGCCGCGAATCCTGGTCTCCAGCTCGGCCTGCAGCTTTTCCGAGGCCTCCGCGGCACCAGGGTGCAGGCCCGGGCCAGCGGGGCCCCCAGGGCTGGCCGCCTCTGTATCCGCGTCCTCAGACCCCACAGCCTCCATGTGTGCGGCCTGCGTCCCTGGGAGCGTGGCTTCCTCGCCACCCACTCCGCTGGCCTTCTCTGGATTGCCTGCTTTCGCTTCGGTGGCCTCTGGGCCAGTGGCCTCAGCTCCCGTGGTCGCAGCTTCCGTGTCTTCCCCTGCGATGACCTGCGCCGCCGTGGCTCCCGCCCCCTCCGTTTTCGCGACCTCAGCATCCGCGGCTGCGGTAGCCTCGGGCACTGCGGCTGCTGCTTCCAAAGTCCTGGCCTCCGCGGCTTCAGCTCCTGCGGCCTCCTCACCTGTGTCCTCAGCCCCGTTAACCCTGGTTTCCAGAGCCGCGAGGCCATTTGGCTCCACGCTTGGTGGTCCATTCGGGGCGGCATTGGCGTTGGCATTGGCTCGGGCATCCGGGCCCTCGAAGTGGTGGCCGGTGGCCTCCTCTGCTGCGGGGCCCGGCCCTGCCTCCTGCTCCTCCAGCGCTCGCAAGGCCTCTGCGTGCTGCTTTCGCAGCTGGTCAAACTCTGCCCGGAGAGAGTCGTAGAGCACGAGGGGCACCACCTCGGCAGGACCGTTCACCTCCATCTGCACCTCGTCCTTCTCGAAGGTCTCCAGGATCTGCGGTGGGGCAGGCAGCCAGGCAAGGGCTGAAGGGGCCCTGGGGGCACAGGGCAGCCTGGCGCCTTCCCTGACAGCCTGACCAGGGAACCCAGGTGCTCACACCGCCCGGGGCCTCAGGTGTCCCACCTGCACCTTCTCCATGAGCTCCTGGTTCTGTCTCGTGAGTGCGGCCACCTGGTCCTGCAGCGCAGCCACCTGCCCCTGGGCCGTCGGGCTCAGCTGCCTGGACAGCAGCGCCTCAGCCCCTGGCAGGGGGCACAGAGTCAGGCCTGGGGTCCAGGACAGAGGGGACAGGCACAGGGGGTCTCCAGAGCAGGCTGAAGCAGGTGGAGTGACCAGCAGGTCCCTCCCGCCCTCCCACGGCAAGCACAGGTGGGCCAAGGCTCTCCTGGGGGGGGTCAGGGACCCGGGCTCACCTGGAAGATCCGGCAGCTCCCCCTCCTCATCCTGCAGTGTGGCCACATCGTAGCTGGTGTTCTCCCGCTCGCTCTGGGGGTGGGGACAGTGGTGTGGGGCCTGCTCCCCCAAATAGTCCAGAGTGGCCCGGCTGCCCCCACACGGACGCCCATGAGCACTGCCGGGCTGCAGCTGTTTGCTGAGTGCCAGCCTCGTCCTCTTCCCTGATCCCTTTGATGGTGCCAGGCAAGCGCGCTGCCGCCCGCCCGTGTGCCCATTTTTAAACGGGGCTTTTTTTAGCCGTCGAGTTGGATGAACATCTTACATATTTTGGACATTAACTCTTTGTCAGGTACATGGTGTGCGTGTGCAGCGACAGCGCCCTCCTGGGTGAGGGGACCCCAGGGTGGGTGGGCATGCAGCCGCACCCCGCTGGTCTGGGGAGGGTGGGTGGCGCGCTGTCTGCTCTACGTGCCAACGGGGGGCGGTGCGCGCCGCGACCCCGCCACCTCGTGCATGCTTGTGATGGATGAGTGAGAGCTGTGTCCTGCTGGCCCGGTGGCTGACCAGAGAGTTTGTGCAGACGCCTGCATGCAAGTCCTGTTGTCCGTGTAAACGTGTTGGACAAACACCTTTGCGCCTTTGTACTTGTGGTGCGTCGCGATGTGTGCCTGGCCCGTGGGCGGTGTTCACATGTCTAACGTGCGTGTGTGACAACACATTTGCGTGAGCCTGTGTGTCTATCAATTGCATTTGGACATGTGCTTTACTACAAGTAAAGGACGCATGAGTCCTTGTGTGTCCCTGTCGCAAGAAATGGCTGCTGGGGACGTGTGTAGTTGAGGCTGTATCTGTCACTGCGTGTTCAGGAGGATGCGTCAAGAGGGCTGAGCATTTTTTTAAATTTTTCTTATTTTGGGTACTGGGGATTGAACTCAGGGGAACATCAGTCACTGAGCCACATCCCCAGACCTTTGTATTTTTAAAAAATAGTTTTTGGTTGTTGATGGACCTTTATTTAATTTATTTATATGTGGTGCTGAGAATCGAACCCAGTGCCTCACACATGCTAGACTAGGGCTCTGCCACGAGCCACAACTCCAGCCCAGACCTTTTTGTTTTGAGACAGGCTCTTGCTAAGTAGCTTAGGGCCTCGCTAAGTTGCTGAGGCTGGCTTTGAACTTCGATCCTCCTGCCTCAGTCTCTCAAGTCGCTGGGGTGAAAGGCGTGCGCCAAGGGTGGCGCCTGACCAGGGCTGAGCTTTAACACTGAAGATAGAGGGGGTGGGTTGTGGCTCGGTGCTGGAGCGCTTGCCTGGCAGGGTGAGGCACTGAATTCGATCCTCAACACCACGTAAAAACAAATACATAAAAACTAAAGGTATTGCCGGGCGTGGTGGCACACGCCTGTAATCCAAGCGACTTTGGAGGCTGAGGCAGGAGGATCGCGAGTTCAAAGCCAGCCTCAGCAACTTAGCGAGGCCCTAAGCAACTCAGTGAGACCCTGTCTCTAAATAAAATACAAAACAGGGCTGGGGATGTGGCTCAGTGGCTGAGTGTCCCTGAGTTCAATCCCTGGTTCAAAAAAAAAAAAACATTTTGTGCTCATCTACAGCTAGAAGAAAAAACACTGAAGAGGACGCCAGCCGCCCTGGCGCCTTTGCATGGATGAGGCTGTAAGCTCATTGGAGTGGCAGTCATGCCACGCCCCAGGATGGAGGCCCCGCCCCTAGCTCCGCCCCCACCTGCCCCAGACCCGCCCCCTCCCTGTCTGCCCCTGCCCTCTGCCCCCACTCTGCCTTCAGCCCCGCCCATGCGGCCCCGCCCCGCTCCGCCCTGCCTGCCCCTGCCCTCTGCCCCCACCTCCAGCAGGGACAGGCGGCTCTGCAGGCTTTCCACCTCTCTGCCCAGGCTCTCCTTCTCCTCCTGCTTCTCTGCCAGCTGCTGCTGCAGCTCCTGCACCTGGGGCAGGAGGTGGCGGGCTGAGGTGCCTCTAGGAGGAACTAGGGGCAGCCCACCAGCCCCCCACCCTCACCCCCATCCCCCGCTGCCTACTTGTCTCTCCAGGCTGTGGAGCGAGCTGGCCTCAGCCTCCCGCGGCTGCCGGGGAGAAGGGGCAAGGGTCGGCCGGCGGGGGGCCTCACGCACTGCCCCACCTCCAGCGCAGTAGCCTCCCACTCTGTCCAATCTCCCCTGGACAAGTTCTTGCGGGTGCCTATTTTGGGCCAGACTCTGTTTGGGGGCTACTACTAATATTCACCCTAATATTCATCCAATCAGTAAGAATTTATTGGGCACCTACTGTGAGCCAGACACTGGCAACCGTGCCTGCCCTTGTGGGCTTGCACTGGCTGGACGTGAATAAAATCTACGCAAGCCACGGCAATAAGAGCTAAGAATGGAAAGGAAGCAAGCTGAAAAGTGAGTAGCGTGGGAGCTGCAGTTAAAACAAGCTGGGAAGGGGAGGTGTGTTTGGTCTTATGAGCAAAGGAGGGGAAGAGGGAGCCATGGGGCCATCTGAGGGAACAGCATTTGGGCAGTGGGAACAGCCAGTGCAAAGGCCCTGAGGAAGGACCCAGCCTGGCATGTTGGTGGCCCAGTGAGGAGCCCATGTGCCTGGAGCAGTGAGGAGAGAAGGTGGAAAAGGCAAGGCCATCTTCCCCCAGAAATGCACGCCCCAGGCCTGCTGCCTCCTAACCTCCTGCTTCCTCCGTTCCTTGTGCTGCTCCAGGCCCCGGATCTTCTGCAGGAGGTGGCCTCTCTCCTGCCGCAGCCGCACGATCTCCTCATAGGCTTCGCGATCATCCTGTTCCCCTCCCCGCCCGGTACCCGCCGCCTTTAGATGAGGCCCAAGTGGGAGCCGGAGCTCCTGCCTGGGCTCCCCATCCTCCCGGGCCTGGCTGGTCTCACCGGCATGGGGATGCTGGCGGGCGGCTGGGGTGCCTTCCGCTTCTTGGGAGCCCCTCGCTGCTCATGGCTGGACCCAGAGTTCTGGTGGGCAGAGGGCGAATGGGGCACACGGGAGCCACCTGGTTAGCTGCCCAGCCGCCTGGCTGCCCACTGAGTCCTCTCGCACCCAGCACACAGGTGAGCTGGCGTCCCTGGAAGTCCCCGCGCCTGCCCTGTGTGCTGCCCGCTGAGCTCAGCTCTCTCCCTGGCTGGACAGACTACTGGCTTCTGTTCCCCTTGGAGCCGAGGTGCAGACGACGGGGTGAGGGGAAGAAGCCGGCCTGCCTCTATCCTATGGCAGCCCTCGCCAGCCTCAGTGCCCTGTCACCCCAGCCAGCCCCATGACCTGGCCCCGTCTCCCCGGGTCCCTGAGGTCTAGAGAATTACATGCATGCAACCCCTACTTGGTGGCAGGACACCCGGCCAGCAGTACTCTCTCCAAGGGGCCCCCAGGCACAACCCGGGGCAGGGGTCCATCTCCTCCTCCCTTCTTACAACACTGGGCTGAGGAGAAGGGAGTGTGTCCCAGGAGGGTCTCGCTCTTCGGGGATCCATACCTGAGACGAAGCCTCGCCTGAGTCATCCTCTGGGGGGGGGGGGGAGAGAAGCAGGGTCAGGCCCTCAGTCCCAGGGCCTCCACCGTCCCTTGGAGAGGGTGACAGTGGGCCCAGAGGACCTGGGGAGGCTCCCAGCTGCCCAAGAACCAGGGCTTTCACGGTGGGAAACCACCATTTGGCAGAATGCTAACAGGAGGGACAATGGCACCTCCAGGATGGGGTGGGTGGGCTGCCAGGTCTAAGGACAGGTGAAGTTCTAAGAATAAGGATGACCCAGAAAATCAGCGAGGACCCCAGGCCACTCTAAATGTTCGTGGGCTCCCAGAAACTGCCTCAGGTGGGGGAGCCGTGACCTGCTATCATGCAGCAGGTGTGGGGTGCCTTGAAACTGTCCACAGCAGGGTTAAGGAGGATGAGAAACTGCCTAGAGGGCGCCGCAGGGGAGCGGGAGGAGCTACAATCAGGGGACAGCGCTCACATACCACTGGGCAGGGAGGGCCTTTGAGCTGCCTCTCGGAGAAGGTGCAGGATGAGCTTGTCCCCCGCCAGGGCACCGTAGTGCGCAGCATCCTGGCCCAGCACGTCGGTGATCCCTGGCTGGGCCCCGGCCTGCAGCAGCACCTCCACTGTCTCGGGGCTGGCCCCCTCACAGGCCAGCATCAGGGCTGTCCTACCGGGGAAGGGGCTGCTGAGGGGCGAGGGCGACCCCACCCCCTCCTCACACCCAGGCTGGGAGGAGAAGGAGGCCGTGAGGTCCCCCAGCCAGAGAGGTGGAAGACCTGCCCCACGTTCATGGCCCGTGATGATGCAGGAGGGGACGTGCCCACCTGCCCTGCAGGTCCTGGTCATTTGCAGCAGCCCCCTGCTGTAGGAGCAGTCGGCATAGGTCGGTGTGGCACATCTGAGCTGCGATCATGAGTGGCGTGGTGCCCGACTGGGGGGAGGGCAGGTGTGAGGAGCAGACCCAGAGCTTCCAAAGACGCCCACTTGGCACATGGTGCCTGGGCGCAAGCTCTCTCTCCAGCGTCCAGACTCACCCGGTCCCTCGGGTTCGGATGTGCCTTGAAGGAGCAGAGCATCTCGGAGCAGGACAGACAGCCACCGGCCGCTTGGAAGAGAAGGGAGGGGTGGGAGAGCGGGGCCTTCCTGGGGACCTGCTGTCTTTCATCTCATGACTCCACCTCCCCCAGGAGATGACCCAGGCCCAGCAAGGCCACGGCCACCACGGGGGCTCAGAGGCAGCAGTCACGTCTAGGCCTGCCGCGGCCTCTCCCAAGTTCCACCCAGGACCCTCCGCCGCGGCCTGCCGCGGCCTCTCCCAAGTTCCACCCAGGACCCTCCGCCAGCAGAGGCCTAGCCGACTCCGTGTGTGGCCCTGGCCGTGCCTCGGGGAACCCTGGCTCCTGGCTCACCTGGTCAAGGTCAGTCTGACTGAGCCCAAGGACCCATCTTTCAGGCAACGCTCTGTCTGGCCCCTGCGTGCCTGAGGGCGTGTGGGGTCTGAGTCGCCAGCCCAAGGGGTGAGCTCGGCTCCCGCTGGTGGCCCTTCCCCTCCATCGGGAAGGAGTCTGGGTTTAAGGCGGAGCCGCTGGCTGAAGGGCCTTGGGCCTTCCCGAGATGCTCCAGGGGCTCCTTGTCCCCAGGAAGACCTAACCATCAACAGGCTGCACCCTGGGTCAGGTGGCCAGCCCCCAGGTCCTGTGGGCAGTCTCTGAACCTCGGGACCCTTCACCCGCTCAAGGGGGTGACAGCCTGTGCTTCAGAGGCGCCGAGGACAGGGTGAGCCCCATGCCCGGCGCACAGCAGGGGCCTGGTAAGGAAAGGGGTGCAGGAAGCTACCGCCTGGAGACCCCGCTAGAACGGCCCAGCCTGCACCCTCCAGCCATGCTGGGTGGGGTGGCACTCACCTGCGTGATGTAGGGCTGTCCACCCACTGCCGTCCTCGATGTCCACCACGCATGATGCCTGGGAAGGGGCACAGGCCACTTGCAGCAGAGCTGACCTGTCGCCACCTGATTGCTCTAGGACCACCTCCCGAGCAGCTAGCAGGATTCAGGCTCCTCGCTGCCCTCTACCCACTCCCTGGCCTGCCGAGCCACCTCGCAGGCCCCCAGGTGGCTCAGTGAGAAGTGGCTGGGAGCTTGGGAGCAGCCGGGAGTTTGGGGAGTAGCCGGGAGCGGTGAGGGTGGCCTTGGCTGAGAAAGTGCCCAGCATGTGGGGAAATGGGCTAAGGAGGCATCTGGTGCCCAGAGTGCCTCTCGGATGTGGGGAGTATCTGGTTGTCTGGGGAGTAGCTAGAGATGAAAAGCGAAAGGGGCCAAAGTATATTAGGATTCAGGGAGAACCTGGAGGTTCGGGGAGTATCTGAGAAAGCTAATGACCTGCAGCAGCTGCTTCAAACATTGTGGGTGTCCGTACTTGGCGGCCAGGTGGAGGGCATTGTAACCTGAAAGGGGAGATTTATAGAGCTCTGGATACTCCAGGAGTTCCCAGCTGCTCCTGAGCCTGTGTCCCCAAACCCCAGCTACTTCTCCAAACCGTGCTGCTCTCTGTGGCCAGAGAATCTCCCCCCACCTGCCAGCCAATTGGCATCCTGGACACCCCACTATCTCAGCCGCATACTCAGGACCTACGGCTTCAGCTACTCCCCACAGCCCAGCTACTCTAGATGCTCCTGTACACTGCCGCATTGCCGTCACACACACTGTCTGCTCCGATCCTGCGTATCCACATACTCCTGCTGTTCCTTGTGCCATCTGCATCCCTTTTAGATACTCTGCCAACGCCCAGCTACTCCATGCACCCTGTCCACTATGCCTGGAGCCCTGGAACTTCAGATATGGCTCTGCCCCATGCCTAGTCACCCGTGAGTCCCAATTACTCCCTTGGGCCATGATTTCCCAGTTATTCCCTCAGGTCCCCAGTTAATTCGTGCACCCAGATTCTCCCATTGCCCCAGCTACTCCCAGAGCTCTGGCTACTCCTAAGCCCCAACTGTGCCCTATAGCCCAGGTACTGCCCAAACTCTCCTTGTTCTTGCCACGACCCAGACACTTCTTGAGCTCAGCTATTCCCATGAGCCCAGCTTCTCCCCCAAGTCCCAGGTAATTCCCTACCTTGGTCTTTACTTGTACGGCCCAGATGCATTTCAAGTCCAAGTCCCTCCCGTGGTTCTGACTACCTGAGTCATTTTCTGAGAAGCTCCCCCAAGCCCCAGAGGCTCCCCTGTTCCAGCTGCTTCCTCTGATTCACCCTCTACTGGAGCCCCACTTACTCCCTGTTCACAGATGCCAATCTCCTTGCTTGGCACCCGCCAAGGAGAGGTCCTTGGGCACAACTGGATGGCCTGCCCTGTCCCACAGGGCTGTGGAGGGCCCCCCTCTTCCCTCAGGAGATGTGCAGCACTTGAAGCAGGGCCTGCCGGCTGGGGCTGGACCCTGGACTCAGCTCCACTTTCCCCCCGGGGTCCTGGCTACAGTACCTGCCCCGTCAGTGCTCATTACATTGGCACCATGGGCCAGCATCACCTCCAGACAGTTGGCTGCACCGCGCATGGCCGCCAGGTGGAACCTGGGGGTTAGAGGTTGAAGGTCAGTCACTGCCTGGCCCCCCTCAACCTCCCCAGCCCTGGGGCCTGGGCACTCACGCGGACTTGCCCTCAGGGTCCAGCTTCGTAGGCACCAGCCCCTTGCGGGCGACGAGCGTGGCCACTCGGGCTGCGTCCTCATTCTCCACGGCCTGCAGCAGCCGCTCATCACTCTTGCCCCAGTCCTGGCCCTGTGGGCACAGCAGAGGCATGTGGGGCCAGGCGGGCCACTGACCCTCCCCACTCCCCGGGCAGGGGCTCTGGGCTCTGGCCGCCCGCCCCTGGGCACTTGCCTGGCGCCTGCCTCTGACTGCCGGCTTCGGGATGGGGCAGGGGCCACAGGGCGGGCAGGAGCCAAGGTCGGTGGGGCTGAGCCGCAGCTGCGGGGGGAGGTGGTCCTGGGCGGGGGGCCTGAGACAGTGTCTCTCAAGCTCGCGCCCCCAGCATCTTCCCCAGGCCCATCGCCCCAGCCACCACCCAAACCCACTGCTAGCACCACCCTGACCCAGATCTCCCCAAACACTGCCCCCACTGTCCAAGGCCCCCAGGTCCCTTAGTGGGACACCACCCCTGCAACCTCACTTCCAGCAAACTGATCCAGTCTTTTCCAAACTACCCAGTGTCCCCATTTGGCCCCCAGGAGGTCCCTTTTCATGTCCTGAAAGCCACTCTGTTCCACCTACCCTTCCAAGACTGCACCTGACCCAACTGTCCCCCAAATATCCCAAGGCAAAATTACAGCCTGACATGCATTCGAAAATGTCTCTTCAAAAGCCTGAAGTGTTCTCCAAAATCAAACGCCCAAACCATCTGTTCCAAAAATATCTCCCCAAAAAAACCCAAAAAACAAAAAAAAAAAAACCAAAAACCCACCACCACCACCAAAACCCCCAGTCCCTTCAGTGGTCCCTGAAACTGTTCTCCAAATGCCCCTCTCCTCCCAACCACCCTCCCTTAACAGCCTCCGCGCTGTCCCCGAATAGTCCAGCCATCTCCAAATCGGGTTCCCAACTGTCCCCCCAAATGCCCTCTACATCCTCCTGTTCCCATCCAGTCTCAAAACTGTCCCCCCGTGCCCCCACCTTCTCCTGTTCCCATTCAGCTTCAAAACTGCCTCCCCAGCGTGCCCTTGAGTGTCCCGAATGGCCCATTCGTCCCCAAAGCTGCCCCAGCCCTGACCCTCCCTCGCGCATCTTTCCGGGTCCAGCGTGGGGGCGGGTGCGGGCGGCCGGGCGGGGAGGGGAGGAGGGGCCCGCGCCCTCCGCCCGGCCCTACCGCGAAGGAGGTGGCTGCGCACAAGCACAGCTGCTTCATGGCGTCCGGCGCCGGGCGGCGGGGCGGCGGGCACCGAGGCCGCGGGACCGCGGGGCCGGGCTGGGCCGGGCAGGGGCGGGGCCTGAGCCGGGAGCCCCGCCCACCAGGCCCCGCCCTCGCCCGGCCCACCTGGCGAGGCCCCGCCCCGAGGTGGGGCTGTGCTGCGGGGAGCCGGCCTGGCCCCGCGGGAGCAGGCGGCCACCGCGGCGCCGCCCGCACCCCACGGCCTGGGACTAGGGTCGGTCCCCGGCGGCAGGGGCGAGCGGGTGGTCCCGCCGGGCCTGTCCCCGCCACTGCCGCCGCCGCCGCGGGGCCACCGCAGCCCTGCTCCCTGCCCTCGCGTTCCTCCACTCGTTCCCCCCGCAAGCACCCTGGGGACCTGCAGGCTGCAGCGCTCGCCCGCCCCGCAGGCGCCCTCTGTCTGACTGGGCCCAGCTACTTACCGGCTGTCCCTTCCCTCTCCTCAGCTGCGGAACGGCTTCGTGATAAGCAGTTCCCCCGGCAGGTGGTCACCAGGAGCACTAGTGAGGTACTATGTGCCAAGCACCGCACCGCACAGTGCCTGGCGGACTGTAAGCACGCGATAAAAGTTTGATTCACTCATCAAGTAAAGATGTAGCTCTACAGTTAGGTCCTGGGGACACTGGAGGGTGTGGGACATAGTAGATGCTCAGTTAAGTCCACTGAAAGACAGAGGCCACGCCCCTTGGCTCTGGCCCCAGGGGCTGGGAGGTCTGTCCCTTCTGCCTGCCTTCTGCCTGGGAGGTCCAGTGGTGACTGGGACAGAAGTCCCTGCTTCACGGGTCTCTGGGAGACAGGCATGTACCCATAGACTCATGAAGCATGTGCTTGGGGCCATGATGGGGAAGCCCAAGTGAGTGGGGAGCTGGGCACGAGGCTGCCCTATGTAGTCTGGGAAATCAGGGAGGGCTTCCTGCAAGAGAGGACATCTCCCTGGAAACTCAAGGAATGGCGGGGGCGGGGGCAAGGTCATGTTCAGATGGTGGCCCACCTGCACAGTGCAGTGGTCTCTGGCTGCCCTCCTGTGCGCCACATCCACCTCCCAGCCCCAGTCTCCTCCTAGAAGCCCCAGAAGGTACCTCTGAGCACCAGAGTCAGGCCCTTCCTCCTCTACCCACAGCCCTCCATGGCTTGCACCTCCTTCAGGGTCAAAGTCAGGGCCCTGCACCACTGCCCTGTCCCCTCCCTGCCTCCTCCCTCTCTCCCAGTCTTCCCTCTGCTCCAGCCACACAGGCTCCTCAAGGAGCCTCGGACACAGCGGGCTGGACCTGCCCCGGGCCTTGCCGCCGAGCGCCTCCCCAGACACTCACACCGCGGGCTCTCCTGGTTCAGCCTCAGACTCCACAAGCCCCGATCTCGTCCACGTCGCCTGCGGTCTCTCTGAGGGCCGTCCTGCTCCCGAGCTCCCTGTTTCATCCCTTCTCCCCCGCCCCAAGCATGTTAGCTCCACAGGTGGAAAAGCGCTTTGGGGGTGTCTTGGTCCCACAGTCACTGCTGTGTCCCCAGTGCCTGGCTCAACAAATATGCACCAGAGTCCCATTGAAGGGAGAGACCCTCCCGCCAGCAAGCATTTACCCAGTGCCTGCTGGATGCCAGGCACAGGCGTCAGGCCTGGGCACTCAGCAGACCTTGCAGCCAGGCCCACGTTTCAGAAGAAGCCCCGGGGGGTGGGGGCGACCTGGTCGCATGGGGGTAGCAGACCGTGGGAGACGGGACAGAAACCAGTAGCTGTGGGGCTCCCAGAGGCAGAAGTTGGGGTGATCTGGTCTTTGGGGAACATGTTCATCACCAAGTTGGGGTCTGAAAAAGGACCATCAGCCACGGGGAGCTGGACGGTTAGTCCAAACCCCATCGGTGCCCAGGGGCCTGGTGGGCCTGCAGGGAACACGCCCAGCAGTGACTGACACGTGGTAAGGTCTGGAAGGAGGCCAGGGCTGGGGAGAAGATGGCACGGGGGCCCAGTGCTTAAGAAGAGGAGGTGCTGGCCAGGGAGAGGCCCCTGGGACAAGGAGCCAGGATGAGTGACGGGGAGCTGCGACACTTCCAGGAGGCGGGTGGATCCACCTGATGACACAAGTGCAAATTCACAAAGAGGAAGCAGGGAGAGGCCGGACCCCAGGAGAAGGCCAGGCCTCCTGGACCTGCAGCACAGGGCCCCTGCCAACGCTGTGGGGCTGGGGTCTGCAGCCACCGAGGCATGTTACACTGGCTGTGTGACCTTGGGCCAGTCACTTCCCCTGTCTGGGTCTCAAGTGCTCAGCTGCTAAATGGAATAGATAAGGGATCAGCCACCACCGAGCCAGGCTCCCCCAGCACTGGACTTGGGTCAGATGGTTCTGTGGGGTGGCGTCCTGGGCACTTCAGAGTGCTGAGCAGCGTCCCTGGCCTCCACCTGCTCCCCACCAGGGGCTTCTCCAGTCAGGACAGTCACCGTGGGGGAGAGGCAGGGTTGCCCCCTCCCGGCATTGAGACCCAGGCCTTGGAAGGTGGCCTGAGCACAGACCGAGGGAGGGAGGGTGCGGAAGCGAAGCACTGGCGACAAGAAGCTGGGAGAGGCGCTGAGGGCTGCCCTCTCCTCTCACACCTGGAGGTGGGGATGACCCCAGGCTGTGAGGGAGACTGAGATGGGCCTCCCGCTCAGGCCTCAGATGTCCTTCATCCCCTCCACCTGCCTTCCTAGACGCTGGGCAGGCTCACACCGCACCTGCCTCTCGGAGCCCACTGCGGTGTGTCAGGGGCACGGCTGTCCCCCAGGGCTCAGGCCAGGTCCCATCCACGGCACTGGCCACCCCCACTGGCTGCACTACATGGAATTTGCCACTTGGTGGCCACTGTGCCTGGGTCGGCCCAGGGCTGCGGGCCCCACCTCCTCCCCTCCCCGTGTGCAGCGCCTGCGCTTGAACCTATCCTCCCTCCCACTCCGGCCCCTGCGGCGGCTTCCTGAACCGGGGAGCCTGTCTCTGCCCTGTCCAAAGCCTCCGGGGACCTCACTCAGCACAAGGCGCACTGGCCCGGCCGGCCCTAGGGAGCGTGCGCACCTGCGCTCCGAGCGCCCTCTGCTGCCGCCGCGCTGAGCACCTGCCGGTCCACGCCGGCCTGCCCTGCGGTTTCCTTTCTGGTCCCCAAACGTTGGGGCGCCCCCTGCTGGCTTCACCTGGTAATTCCCTTCGCTGGAGCACCGTGCCCGCCGCCCGGGGCGGGCGAGCCCCCGACTCCCGTCTGCGCAGGAAGACGCCTCCGCAGGGATCTCTTCTCCCGCTGCCCCGCAGGCCTCATTCCCCGCCCCCGTTGCTCCTGTCACCACCTAAGACACTAAGTAACTTTTGAAAAATATTGTTTACTCTTGCTGTCTCCCTAGAGTGTCATCGCCCCTGTGACAGGGATGTGTGTCCGTCTTGATCCCTGTCGTATCCCCAGCGGGACCAGCTGGAGATGCTGGTGGTTTTGCGGCGCTGGGGATGAACCCAGGGCCTTGCACGTGGCTAGGACAGTGCTCCACCACTGAGTCACACCCAGTCCCCTGACTAGGTTTTTTTGGGTCCAGTGCAAAATGCAAGTATAGGGCTCCTCAGTCACAGGTATTAAGAATTTTAAGATTTCGAGAGCAGGGCATTAATGAGGCAGAGGGCCTGGCACACAGTAGGTGCCCAATAAGCATGTCGAGTGAATTTATAAAACAGCGACTCTTCCAGCGACTTGGAGGCCCAGGCAGACCCCGTCTCAAAACACAAAAGGGCTGGGGTGTGGCTCAGCTGTAGAGCGCTCGGAGGTGAGCGGGTGGCAGGCGCCACCGCGAGGTGGCGGTCTGGAGGGCCACTTGAGCCCGGGAGCTTAGGGCCAGCCTGAGACACGCAAAGGGCCCCTGGAGAATGAAAACGACCGTAGGGCTTTCCAGGAACGCGGCGTGTTGGGGTCCCCGGGTCTCTACAGGCCCCCATCTTCCCGCTCCGAGGATTTATTTTCATGCGACCTGAAATAAGGGCAGAAGGACGGCGGGGACTAGGAGCAGGAGGGAGGCGGCAGATCCGTCCTACGGACGGGGGAACCGGCGCGGAGCCAGCGGGGTGAGGGGCGCCCCCTGCCGGGGCCTGGGAGAAAGGGTGGCAGGGCGCCGTGCGGGGGATGCGCGGTCCCCGGAGACCGCCTGGCCGTCCGCAGTCACCGGCTTGGCTTTCTTCCCTCGGGGCTGCTGAACAAAAGCGGAACTTGACTCCGGCTGCCTGCGGCGACACCAGAGAAGGGCAGGCGGAGGGCGGGCGGGCGGATGGCCAGATGCCCGGCCAGGGGATGGGGGACAGGGCGCCCATCTGCCGCAGGGTCTCGCTGTGCCCGGCCCTGCCCGCCAGCTCCCGCGCACCGTCCCCTCCCAGCGCGGCCCCCGTGCGCCCTTGGCCAGCACGAAGTCTTAGCGGCAGCCCCATCGCGCTGCACCCGGACTTCGCCCACGTGCCCACACACACCCCCGTCCCAAATTAGGTGTCCGTTTGTCCTGCAGAAACTTCCTGCAAGACGTGATTTACATGCATCCCTGCTTTCGCAATTAGGCGGTGCAGAGTTTGGTTTATGCCTGGCGACGACGACTTCCTGGGAATTCTTGGCGAGAGGTGTGAACCCAGTAATGCACCCGAACGGGAGAGGAGACTCGAGGGTCCTTCCGCAGAAAATGCGGCTGGCCCGGTGTAGTCACCCCGCTGTTCCCCCCTCTCAACCTCGCCATTCAACGCACGTCCCCATCTGCGCTCTCCCAGAGCCCCATCATGGCCAAGTTCGTACCACCGCAGCCCAGGGAGGGCCCGTGTCTCCCAACTGTGTGGCCCTGGGCGGTGTCCTTGCTCCTTTATTGCATATATTTCTTTTGTTTTGTTTTGTTTTGTTTTTCGTACTGGGGATTGAACCCAGGGGCACTCCACCACTGAGCCACATCCCCAGCCCTATTTTGTATTTTATTTAGAGACAGGGTCTCACTGAGTTGCTGAGGGCCTCGCTAAGTTGCTGAGGCTGGTTTTGAACTCGAGATCCTCCTGCCTCAGCCTCCCAAGTGCTGGGATTACAGGCGTGCGCCACCGCGCCCGGCGCATTTATTTCTTTTGTGCGGTGCTGGGGACAGAACCCAGGGCCTTGCGCAGGGCCTCTGCTCCGCGGGGCTGCTCCCAGCCCCAGCAGTGGCCTAACCCCCTGGGCCTCCCTCCTGCCCACGACTACAAAGCTCCTTCCTGGCGCGTTTGCAAGTACTGGAATTCAAATACGTAAAAATGAAAAAGGAGGCGGGCTGCGGTTCCGCGGTGAGCACCTGGCTAGCAGGCGCCAGGCCCGGGGTTCCAATTACAAAAACTCAGTGGTGTTAGCCGGGCGGGTGGCGCACGCCTGTAATCCCAGCACTTGGGAGGCTGAGTCAGGAGGCTCTCGAGTTCAAAGCCAGCCTCAGCAGCTTAGCGAGGCCCTAAGCAACTCAGTGAGACCCTGTCTCTAAATAAAATACAAAATAGGGCTGGGGATGTGGCTCAGTGGCCGAGTGTCCCTGAGTTCAATCCCCAGTGCCAAAAATGAAAAAAAAAAAAAAAAAACTCGGTGGTGTTGACTTAAATATTTAAAAAATAAGTTAAAAAAAAAAAAAAAACAGCCTGGTTCAGTGACACACGTCTGTCATCCCAGCAGCTCAGGAGATGGACGTGGGGCTGGGCATGCGGCTCAGTGGTAAAGCGCCTCCGGCTCCAGTCCCCAGGACCAAACAATGACAGTAGCGACCACTGTTCAGAAACATGGACAATAAAGATAAAGAAGACAGTATCATGGACTGGGACCCAGGGAGGCCACAGAGGGGCGTTGTCACAACCCAGTCGCCAGGGAAGTCAGGAAGAAAGACGCAAAGCCAGAGCCCCCACTGAAGCCCAGCCTGCTTCCCCGGCCCTTGCTCTGCGAGCCTGCCCGGCCTCAGCTCCCCTCAGAGAAGGCACTGGTGACTCCCAGAGGCCCCAGGTAGGCCCGGCCCCCTCCTGCATGCTGTCCCCACACCACTCAGCTCAGCTCCTGCCCTCGGACTCTGTGGGGGACCACACCGTGGAGAGGCCACATCAGGCAGCAGGAAGACCAAAGGTCCTGGGGTCAGCAGTGTGGTCTGCATCTGCTCCTAGCCACTTTGCTTTGGGACATGGAGAGGTGAGAGAGCCTCTCCAGGCTGGGCTTCCTGGTCACCCAGGCCAGGCACAAGAGGGACTGCGGAAGGCTGGCCGCCCAAACCAGCGAGTGCTCCCCACGGGTTCCTTCCGCCCTCCTGCCTTGGGGCGGCCCCATGCTGGCTGCACCGGGGTGCACCAGCAGGGGCCGGGCAAGGGGACAAAGGGCATCCCTCTGTGCGTTCAGACCAGGACACCAGGGCAGCCAGCCCACCCCACAGGCCCCTGACCCTTTCTGCTCCTGACTCCTGCTTTGGTATCACTTCCTCTGGGGCTTCCTGACTCCTGGGCTGGGAGTCCTTCCCGCTGGATTTGTCCCCTCTGGCCTCTCGTCTCGTACCATCCCCCTCCTGCTGCCAGCCGTGCCTGGCAGGGCTGCGTCGCCCTCTGCGCCCAGACCCGCGTCCCAGACAGACACCTGAGGAAGAGACGCTCAGAGGTGAGCTCAGGATTCTGAGAAACTGGGTCTTCAGAAGAGCCAGTGATCACTGCGGCTGGCAGGCCAGAGAGCCACCGAGGTGGGACCGAGGCAAATCGTGAGCGAGGAAGAGATGCAACGGGCAGCCACGGGGGACAGGGCAGCCCAGGCGGGGGGGAGAGTGTGTGGGCTGCACAGGGAGCCGGAGTCATGGCGACAGGACAGGAAGGCACAGTGGGCAGAGGCTGGAGGCCAAGAACCTGACCCTGGGGTAGGGAGGAGCCCTCTAGAGTCCAAGCAGGTCTTATCAAAGCGGGTAAAGGTGAACCTGATGAGGGGCAGGGGACGCAAGTCCAGAGCCTCACCCTGTCTTCAGCCAGGCCTGGAGGCAGGACCCTTTGTCTGGGCTTGCTGGGCCTCTCGGACCCTCAGACTCACCTCTGTCTTCTTAAATCGAGCACGGAGAGTCTTCATTGGCAGTGTCTGGTGTTCCGCCTTCTCCCAGGCCACCTGGGAGGGCAGGGATGGAATAGGGTGAGGGACACCAGTCCTGGTGGGTGGCAGGTCAGCTGCCTCCCCCTCTGAAAGAGGACCATTTCCTTCTCCCTGCGTAGTTCTGGCCCCTGGAGCAAGAAAGGGACGTGCTCCATCTCCTACCTGCTGTGCTTCCTTTGGCAGGTTATTTGCCCTTTCTGAGTTTCACCTCCCTCATCTATAAAATGAGGGAGATAGCCGGGCGCGGTGGCACACACCTGTAATCCCAGCACTTAGGAGGCTGAGGCAGGAGGATCGCGAGTTCAAAGCCAGCCTCAGCAATTTAGCGAGGCCCTGAGCAACTCAGTGAGACCCTGTCTCTAAATAAAATACAAAATAGGGCTGTGGATGTGACTCAGTGGCTGAGTGTCTCTGAATTCAATCCCTGGTTCCAAAAAAAAAAAAAATGACTGACTTTCTCCCATTTCTCTGATAAACTCCTATTCATCCTTCACAACCCAGTTCCAAAATCCCATGCTTTGATCAGCTTTGCCTCTCACTTCCAGGAAGAGCTCTAATTCCTGAAATTAGCCTCCCCCAGTTGAGTCTCTGCCTCTGCCTCTGGCCTGGCTCGGCTGGGAGGGAGGGTCAGCTGGTTCTGCCTTCCCCAGCAGGGGCTTCTTGAGCACTGGCCCCAGGGGGCTGAGGCCCCTCCACAGTGAGAGGACCCGTCATAGCTCAGCCCGCTGTGGCAGTCTGCTCTGGGTGAATGGCAGCCACGTGCCACACCCGCACACGTACCTGTGGGCCTGGTCCATTCCATGCACATGGCTAAGGCGGCCAGGCAGGGACAGCTGAGGGGAGGCTGCCAGTGTGCGAGGGGCCCCTAGGAGGTGCATCCTCATCTACCTTCTGGCAGGAGAGGGGTGGGATGGGCCGTCACCTGCCCACGAGCCCCCAGTTCTCCTACGGCTGGGCGCCCACTGGGGCCACACTCCCACCTGAGAGCCAGCACCACACACTCCTCTTGTCATGGTTCTCCATCACCCTCAGTCACGATCACCCACCCATGGGTCCACCCAGCCACCCTCTCCCACCGGCCGTCCAGCACCTTGCCCAGCCATCTCGACACCCACCCGCCACCCCACCCATCTGCTCCCTGTCCCCACCCGTCCGTTTTTCTAGTCACCCTGCACCAAGCGACGTGCCCACTCACTCACCACCACCCCACCCGCTTCCTGCATCCCACCCACAAGGGGGTGTGACAGACACCCATAGAGAAGCCCAGGGTTTGCCTGGAAGTGGGGAGCAGCAGGCTGGGGCAGGGGCACTGCCCTCTAATTTGAGGGAGCAGCTTCCTGGAAGAGATGATGGTAAGCAGGGGAACCTGGCGGCCAGGGAGGGGTGCCGAGCAGTGGCCCAGGACATACCCCACAAGAAGGTAGTGTGTGTGGGCGTGCTGGGCTGGAAATCCTCGGGAGGTCTCCCCTCGCCCACGGGGCCTCTACCCTGGGCCTGCCTCACCCTCTTCCTCTCCTACCTCCTGCAGCTCCAGCTCTGAGCCCACTGCGGCTCCGGTTACCCACTTCCAGCTGGGCCACGAGCTGGCACCAGCAGCTTCCAGCGCTTGCTCGGCTCTGACACCCGATCAGCTCTGAGCGGTGGCTGCCCCAAGGGGCTGGGGATGCGCAGAGGGAGGAGGCAGGCTGGCAGAGGGGCTGCCCTTGGCCAAAGGGAGGAATCGAGACTCTTCCCTATCGTCCTGGACTGATTAGTTTCTTTCTGGAAGGAGTTGCTCTCCTCTCCTCCCAGCTTTCACCTGTGGTCTCTGCAACAGGGCCACTCTTTGGGTCCCTAGCGTCACCCCCATGCACCGTCCCTTCCATCCCTTTGCTACTCCGTCTTCAGACCTTTGCTGAAACAACCCTCCTCCAGGCAGCCCTCCCAGAATCCCCAGGCGGGGCCAGGTGTGCCTCTGAACCCCCTCAGGGCCCTGTGCCCTCTGCGTCCCAATCACAAGTTGTCACCACTGCCTGGCCACAATTTGTGCCCATAGCCAGCCATAAAGGTGAGGTCCCCGTCGTCCTCGTTCCCTGGCGGTTCCCTAGCTACAGCGAGGTGTGCAGAGTCCTCAGGCCACCGGCCCAACATGTGGTGCAGTGACAGCCTGCCCTGCTGAGGTGGCCAGACAACTCAGTGACTTGGAGACCCTCCCTTGCCCTGGGGTCCTGGGTCCCCTCTATGGCACAGTCCTCATGAAGTTTCCTAGACTGCGAAAAGCGGGGAGTGGATTGGTCGCTCGTTCCCTCATTTTGGGGGTGACTGGGGAACTCTCATATGAGCTGTTTCCCGCCGGGGTCACGGCGCAGCCCCGCCAGTCCCCGGGGACGCACGCAGTCAAGTGGCTGCTCTCTTCCAGCACTAAAGATGGCGCCTGCGGCGTCACTAGCAGCGCCTGCGCCTGCGCGAAGTGGTGGACCGGGAGGCGGTGACCTCCTCCCCGGCTCCATTTCCGGCGGAAGCGGCCTCAACAAGGGAAACTTTATTGTTCCGTCGGGGCGGCGACGATGTCGGTGAATTACGCGGCCGGGCTGTCGCCGTACGCGGATAAGGGCAAGTGCGGCCTCCCCGAGGTGAGCGCGGTGGGGTCCCCGAAGGCCGTCCCCACGGCCGCGGGCGGGGAGGGGCCGGACAGTTGCGGGGCATTGTGGGAATATCGGGAGGCACCCCGGCTAGACAATGGGAGGGACTTCCCAGGGAGGAGGGGGCGGGGCCGAGAGAGGGACCCGGGTCGGGGAAGGTCTGCCCGGCTGATGAGAAGGGGCCGTGATTCCCGCGGAAGAGACGGCAGGGCAAAGGCGGGAGGCGGGCATAAGCACACCAAGCCAGACCAGGACTCCAATGCCAGGCTGGGGAGTTGGCACTTGATCCCGGGGGGCTGGGGAGGGGCTCGATGGCAAGTGGCGGAGAGATCCCTCCAGCCACAGGAGGGCAAGTGCAGGGAGAAGCTCTCCTCTCCCACGAGGTGGGACTTGGGCTGAGTGGCTCTGGTCCCCTAAACCGGGCGGAAGGTCCCCTGTCCTGTAAAGCCTGGTCCCTTCCCTCTGCGCTGCCAGGGGTTCTTGAGGAACCCCTGCTCTTGGGGCTGCTCCCATTCCCTTTGCTGCACGAGCAGGCACTGAGCAACCGCTGTGAGCCAGGTGTTCTCCAGGTGTTGGGGCAGAGCAGGAGTGGGCCAGGCAGGGCCCTCGGTCCAGGGGAGCCATCATGATGTGGGAGTCCCAGAGAGGACCGACCCCGAGGGAGGTGGGAGCCATGGAGGGTTGTGGGCAGAGGGAGGGCCGGGAGGCCAAGCCACATTTTACAGCCCATTCTCCTCCCCTGGGTGAGGCAGGACAGGTCACCCTGTAGCCCGACTGGGACTCGTTTTTTTTTTTTTTTTGGAACCAGGGATTGAACTCAGGGACACTTGGTCACTAAGCCACATCCCCAGCCCTATTTTGTATTTTATTTAGAGACAGGGTCTCACTGAGTTGCTTAGGGCCTCGCTAAGTTGCTGAGGCTGGCTTTGAACTCTCGATCCTCCTGACTCAGCCTCCCGAGTCGCTTGGATTACAGGCGTGCGCCACCACCTAACCCAGCTAGGGGGCTCATTTTGACCTGACCCTTCTCTCACCGGACAGATCTTCGATCCCCCCGAGGAGCTGGAGCGGAAGGTGTGGCAGCTGGCCAGGCTGGTCTGGCAGTCCTCCAGCGTGGTGTTCCACACGGGCGCCGGCATCAGCACGGCCTCCGGCATCCCTGACTTCAGGTCCGAGTGCGAGGGTAACCGGGCAGAGCCCGCCGCCCTGCCAGACCATCCTGTGCTGGGCACGGGGTGAGGAAAGACCCTGGGGTCAGAGAGCTCCCTTGAAGCCACGCCGACCCTTGTGTCCCTGTGGGCCAAACCTGGGCCCCTGGCCTTGCCTAGCTGCCAGGGTGCTGGGCAGTGTGGGCTCCCTCAGACGGCACACTGAGGGCAGCATGCCTGGCACCGGGGTCCTGTTGCTGCAGGGACACTCAGCTGTGCGCTCACGGGCAGCGAGGACCGGGTCAGGAGGCAGCTTTGCCTGGGAGGCCTGCTCCCTCCTCTGGGCAAGTGAGCCCGGGTGCCTCCGAGTCCAGCCAGGGCATCAGACCAGAGTCCCAGGCTGCACAGCAGGGCTCTCTGCACCCTCTCCCCGGGGCCCCGGGCGGCCCAGTCTGCGCCCTCTCCCCGGGGCCCCGGGCGGCCCAGTCTGCGCCCTCTCCCCGGGGCCCCGGGCGAACCAGTCTGCGCCCTCTCCCCGGGGCCCCGGGCGGCCCAGTCTGCACCCTCTCCCCCGGGCCTCCCGAGCCCCGGACCCAGATTCTCCCAGGAGGTGCAGCTGCGAGGACCGCCTGACTCATTCCCACCGCTCCTGCAGGCTGGAGGGGAGTCCCGGCCTCCCCTGCCTCCCCTGCTGCTCCTGCTGCGTCCCAGACCCCTCCCCCCTCCCCACGCCCAGCAGGTTCCAGCCCCCTGTCCGCCTTCTGTCTGGATGGCTTCCTTCCCGCCCCTTCCACACTCCCCAGTGGAGGCAGGCCGCTCTGCTGCGTCCCTTCCTGTGGCCCAGGCCTGACCCTGCTGGGCTGGAGGGCCAGGATCCATCGGTGTCTCCCCCCACAAGATCCATAACACAGGGCAGGGCTTAGGTCCACTGGGACCCCAGCGTCACCAGTGTGGGGCCAGGCTCCCGGGGAGCTGCAGGATCAGGTCACCTTTCCGTCTTCCTTTCTGTCCCGCCTCCCGTTTCCCTGTGCGCTGATTCTGTCCCATCTGCTTGTCTTCTTCCGACCTTTCTGCCTGTCTCTGATTCTCTCTCCTGGGCTCTGACCGCCTCCTTTGCCGTGCCCGCCCCCCGTTTCCTGCAAACTCTCTCCCACCCGCCACCCTCAGGGGCCCCCACGGCGTCTGGACCATGGAGGAGCAGGGTCTGGCCCCCCAGTTCGACACCACCTTCGAGAGCGCGCGGCCCACGCAGACGCACATGGCGCTGGTGCAGCTGGAGCGGGTGGGCCTGCTCCGCTTCCTGGTCAGCCAGAACGTGGACGGGCTGCACGTGCGCTCGGGCTTCCCCAGGTAACTGGCCGTCCGGGGCTCCCGGCCCGCCATACTCACACATCTGCGGCTCTGAGGCCCCTTTCCCAACCCCGGGGCTTCTAGGTCTTTCTCAGCCCACTGGGAGAAGCTGCCCTCAGGTCAGCCTAGCACCGTGGAGGTGGAATGCCCCCAGGTGTGGCTCCCCCAGGTGTGGCTCCCCCAGGTGTGACTCCCTCAGGTGTGACTCCCTTCCAGGTGTGACTCCCCTCAGGTGTGGTTCCGCCAGGTGTGACTCCCCTCAGGTGTGGCTCCCCCAGGTGTGGCTCCCCCAGGTGCGACTCCCCCCGGTGTGGTTCCCCCCGGTGTGGCTCCCCCAGGTGTGGCTCCCCCAGGTCTGATTCCCCTCAGGTGTGGCTCCCTTCCAGGTGTGACTCCCTGAAGTGTGGCTCCCCTCAGGTGTGGCTCCCCCAGGTGTGACTCCCCTCTAGGTGTGGCTCCCCCAGGTGTGACTCCCCTCTAGGTGTGGCTCCCCCAAGTGTGGCTCCCCCAGGTGTGACTCCCCCCAGGTGTGGTTCTTCCAGGTGTGACTCCCCTCAGGTGTGGCTCCCTTCCTCGTGTGACTTCCTCAGGTGTGGCTCCTCCAAGTGTGACTCCCCTCAGGTGTGGCTCCTCCAGGTGTGACTCCCTCAGGTGTGACTCCCTTCCAGGTGTGGCTCCCTCAGGTGTGGCTCCCCCAGGTGTGGCTCCCCTCTAGGTGTGGCTCCACTCAGGTGTGACTCCCCTCTAGGTGTGACTCCCTCAGGTGTGGCTCCCCCAGGTGTGACTCCCTCCAGGTGTGGTTCTGCCAGGTGTGCCTCCCCCAGGTGTGACTCCCTCCTACGTGTGACTCTGCTCAGGTGTGATTCCTCTCTAGGTGTGATTCCCCTCGAGGTGTGACTCCCCCAGGTGTGACTCCCCCAGGTGTGGCTCCCCTCAGGTGTGGCTCCCTCAGGTGTGACTCCCTTCCAGGTGTGACT
>JAJEJO010000636.1:145506-166888 GCA_020662805.1 Glaucomys volans
CCCCTCCAAGTGTATTTCCCCTCCAGGTGTGACTCCCCTCAGGTGTGACTCCCCCAGGTGTGGCTCCCTCAGGTGTGACTCCCTCAGGTGTGACTCCCCTCCAGGTGTGACTCCCTCAGGTGTGGCTCTGCTCCCAGGTGTGGCTTGTCCTCTTCCTATGGCTGCGTGGAGCTCCCCGAGGCTCTGCCGGTGTTTCTGGGCGGGAGCAAAGGTCCTTGCGCTGGTAGCCAGTGCGTTTCCGCAGCACCGGGATGGAGCTTTTGAGGGTGGAGACCTCTGGGGCACACGACTGCACCCAGGCCCCCAGCACCAGCCCTGCGCACAGGTGTTCGCTTATTGAGCACCTACTGCATGCCACGCTCTTCCAGACCTGGACGTGGGCTGGAGCAGGCAGACAGCACTTGTTCCCAGTGTCCCCGGGGTCTCTCCGTGGGTGGGGCAGAAGCCGGCAGAGGCAGGGTCAGCGGAGGCACAGAGAGGCTGAGTGCTCGCTCAGGGCTGCTCAGCTGGAAAGTGACGGCAGCAGGTTGGCTCTCGAATCCCCGCCCCCAGAACTTCTGCTCCGGGGTCGTGCACGCCATGTTTCTCTCATCGCCACCTGGGAAGTGGAACCCTGTCCTTTTAGTCCAGTGACCCAGCAGGCTCCCTACACTTGTGGAAGGAGGCAGGCATCATCTGCAGAGGTGGGGTCAGCCATGAGAGGCTAATGATTCCTCAGGCACGAGAGGTTAGGGCACCTCCTCAGGGATGCACGGCACATGGTTGGGGGAACCAGGAGGTTGATCTTGTGGATGCAAACGGGGAGGGCTCCCCAGAGCCGGGCTGAGCCCCAGGCCCAAGCCTGGGCATCCAGGAAGCCCCCACCAGCAGGCTCTTCCTTCCTCTTCTGCAGAGACAAGCTGGCTGAGCTGCACGGGAACATGTTTGTAGAAGAGTGCGTCAAGTGCAAGACGTGAGTGTCGGCCGGGCTGTGCGTGCAGGGGGGCGGGGCCTGGCGGCTGTGCGTGTAGAGGGCGGGGCCTAGCGGCTGTGCGTGTGGGGGGTGGAGCCTGGTGGCAGTGCGTGTGGGGGCGGGGCCTAGTGGCTGTGCGTGTGGGGGCGGGGCCTGGCGGCTGTGCGTGGGGGGGCGGGGCCTGGCGGCTGTGCGTGTGCGGGGCGGGGCTTGACGGCTGTGCGTGTGTGGGGCGGGGCCTGGCGTCTGTGCTTGTCCAGTGCCCGGCTGAATGGCTGGGCTGCTCCAGGCTCGCAGGAGGGGTGGTGACAGTGAGCAGATGCAGAGGGCCCTGAGTCCAGTCTGATCTGGGATGGAGCCAGGGCGCAGCTCACTCATGCTGGGCCAGCGCTGACCACGGGGCGCCCGCCTCTGGGCAGTGAGTCACCCTGGCACATCCAGTCCCAGGGCCAACTGCCTCCCTGGCCGCCCTGGTCTGCCCTGGAATCTGCCCGGAGCTGCCCTGGGCTCCTTCGGGATCCCGCTGAAGCCCGCCTGCCTCCTGGCCTGGCGTCTGCGGCCCCCAGTCCCAGGCGTGGCGGAAGGGCCTCCTTCCTGGGGTGTGGGAGGATTCCTCTTGCCAATTCTGGTCACAGGGGCCCCACTTCCCTGAGAGTGCATCTCGGTAGAAGCACAAGCGCTGCCCAGGGACTTCCGGGGGCTCACGAGACCCCTGTCCTCTTCCTTGCTCCCCGGCGCAGGCAGTATGTCCGGGAGACGGTGGTGGGCACCATGGGCCTCAAGGCCACCGGCCGGCTCTGCACCATGGCCAAGGCAAGGGGGCTGCGGGCCTGCAGGTGAGTGACCCTCCCGCCGCCCCGCCCCGGGGGGGGGGCGGTGAAGGGCCGGCTGACTCCCTCCCGCCCTCACAGGGGGGAGCTGAGAGACACCATCCTGGACTGGGAAGATGCCCTGCCCGACCGGGACCTGGCCCTCGCCGACGAGGCCAGCAGGTGTGATTCGTCGCTCCTGCGGTGAGGGTGGGGATGGGGAGTTGGGCACAAACCTGCAGCCCATACGGGCCAGGGATTCCAGTGGGCCCCGAGTGCCTGGATTAGTGAGCATGGGGGTGGGCGAGCTGGGCTCCCACTGGCAGGAAGCTGACCGAGCCCATCTCCTGGCTCCAGGACTGCCGACCTGTCCATCACCTTGGGCACCTCCCTGCAAATCCGGCCCAGTGGGAACCTGCCACTGGCCACCAAGCGCCGGGGAGGCCGGCTGGTCATCGTGAACCTTCAGCCCACCAAGCACGTAGGTGCCAGGCCCACCCCTACCCAGGGTCCCCCGTGCCCCACCCCCGCCTGACCCTTCTCTCCCCGCAGGACCGCCATGCTGACCTGCGCATCCATGGCTACGTGGACCAGGTCATGACCCGGCTCATGAAGCACCTGGGGCTAGAGATTCCCACCTGGGACGGGCCCCGCGTGCTGGACAGGGCCCTGCCACCCCTGCCACGCCCTCCCGCCCCCAAGCTGGAGCCCAAGGAGGAACCTGCCAGCCGACTCAATGGCCCAGCCCCCATCGCCCCCGGGCAGGAGCCCAGCGCGGAGCCTCGTGCCCAACACAACGGCTGCAAGGCCCCCAGCCCCAAAAGGGAGCAGCCAGACAGCCCTGTCCCCCGCAGGCCACCCAAGAGGGTGAAGGCCGAGGCGGCTCCCAGCTGACCAGGGCCACAGACCGGAGCTTCTCAAAGAAACCACGGACTCCTCTTCTTTCCTCTCACTGTTCCTTCTGTCTGTCCCCTGGGGACCTCAGGGAGCTGAGAGCAGGATGCAGGCCCAGGTCGGGTGGGCTCTGGGGCCTCCCATGAGCCTGGAAGAGCCACAGCCTGCAGAGCCAGCCTGGGCCTGCTGCCCATGGTGCCCAGCCTCCGACTCAGGACTTCCGGGGAGCGGGTGGCTACGCCCTCCTTCCCAGTTTCCAGCCTAAATGGGGATGAACTCCCTCCGCCCTCCGGGGTCCCTCGGGGACGCTGCACACTCCCCACTCCTCTTCAGCTCTTGATCTGTCTCCCAAAGCCGCCTTCGGGGACCCTCCACAAGGGGAGCCAGACCTCCCAGCTGCGGACTGCAGGGCTGCAGGGACAGGGTCCACCTGGCCCCAAAGTCTTCAATGCAATAAAAGCAGAACTCCTTCCCTGCACTGAGCTGTTTCAGCCCTTCCTGCAGCGGCCTGGGGACAGGAGGCGGCTTAGGCCCTCCCCGTCCTGAGGGCTGGGGAGCGGGGGGCGCTACACTGGTCGGGTCCTGGTTATTGTCTTCATTTGTAGGATCTTTGACATCTGCCCTCTGCCGCCAGATCTGGGTCCCTCCCTGCGCCAGCCTGCCCCGGCGGGGGTGGGGCTGGGTAGGTTACATCCCCAGCCCTGCCTGCGACCTGGGCCTGGTCACTTCTGATGCCTCAGTTTTCTCATCCTAAAATAAGCCGAGTGCGCAGCGCTGCTCCTCTGGGTCCTGCTTCTCAGCTCCTGGGAGCCCGCGCCCCGCCCCGCGCCGTTCTCCAAGGTGCTGAAGCTGCGCGCGCCGCCGGGCTTGGGGATCACGCCCCCCACCCCACCCACTCCTTCGGGGCCCCCAAGTCCGCTTTAGCCCCCACACCAGCCATGTTCTGTCAAAATACTTTATTAAAGATCGCGGAGGTCTTAGAAAAGGGGCGGTTGTGGGCCGTGGCCACTCTTAAGTCCGGAAGTCCTGGGTCCCTGCAGGCTGGACGGCGACCGTCCCCAGTGAGCCAGGGAGGCCGGGGGGAGCCCGGCGGCGCTGCCGAGGCTCGCGCTGTCTGGGGCTGAATCAGCTGCAGGCGTCCAGCCCTGCGCCTGGCTCTTTTTCTCAGGCTTGGGGGCCACACCTTGGCCCAGTTTCCATCCGGCAGTCCCTGCACCGGTCACTGCGGATCTGTGTCCACCAGGGTCTGCGCCTCTCCTCTGCTGCCTGGGCCTCGCTGTCCATTTAGCATTCCCGAAGTGCCCTGGGCAGAGGGACTCGGAGGCACATCCGGGGGCGCTCACAGCTCCTCCCCCGCCTCCAGCCCTGCGCGTCCTGTGCTACGCACCGGATCAGGAGCCACCCAGTCCAGCAGGGTGGCCGGGCCCAGCTCCTCTGTGGAGTTGCCCAGGACCAGGGTGGAGTTGTCCAGCTCCTTCGGTGAACTGCCCAGCGCCAGCATGTCCAGGAACCCCCAGTCTGTCCCGAGGCTGCCTGGAGACCCTTTGTGGGGCACGCCAGCGTCCGGCCAGGGGCCTGGGGCCTCGGAGCCCGGATCGGCGTCCAGGGCCACACGGGACGAGGCATCGTTGTGCAGCGTTCTGGAGAAGACTGAATGGAGTTTGGGGGCTCAGGAGGGATGCCGTGGGGGGCAGAGTCCTGGCCCCAACCTCGGGGTACTGCGCACAGGGGTCTTCCGGGCGGGGGTGTGGCAGGAAGAGGTGGGAGGGCGGGGCCACTTACCCCGCAGGGGAGCGAAGTCCCCTGGGCTGTCGGCTTTGTTGGAGGCGAAGGGGCTGATGGAGGGGAGGACGATGAGGGCGAATGACAGCAGCAGGACCTGCAGAGCGGGAGCGGGAGCGAGCGTCACCTGGCGCCCACCCCCTCCCCTCCCCGAGAGCATGTTCATCTACCAGACAGGGAAACCGAGGCCCCGGAGACCCGAGCACTGCGCCTGCGCAGGAAGCCTCTGCTTCTATAGGTGTCCCCTTCCTGCAGACCCCGCCCCAAGGACCCTGGCTGGGGACGGGACTCACGGCCGTGCAGGTGCCCGTCTGCACAGACTTGGTGGTGGATTGGACCACGATGGCCTGGAGCTTCTTCAGCTGCTCTAGCAGAGACCTGGGAGGAAGAGGAGGCCTGGGCTCAACCTGCAGGTCCCACGTCCTGCTTCCTGTCCACGTCCCAGGTCCCCAGCCTCACCGAAGGCTGAATTCCCTCCACCCCTCAAGGTCCCGCTGCTTTCCTCTGGAGAAGGCCACCCAGCCCCTCCTGCATTCATGGTCCACACAGGCCAGAGGCCCTTTGCTCGCGTGAGCTGGCTTCTCCCACCCCCCAGGTTTCCCACCCCACGGGCCAAAGCCCAAGTCCTCCCTGCTGCCCACAGGCCCACTCCGCCCCGCCTCTTCTCCTCCCTCTGCTCAGTCACACAGGCTCCTCCTGCCCCAGGGCCTTTGCATAGATGTGCTCTCTGTGCCAAGGACACTGTCCCCAGGTACTTTTGGAGCTGGCTCTTCCTTGTCTTAAGGCCTCGCCTCACAGTGACCCCTGGGGCAGCCTCCAGGCCCTCTCTTCCCCGGGGCCATGGCTGCCCCAGTGCTTCCTCACGTGTGTGTTCATCTCCATCCCAGAGACCGAGTTCTTTCGGTGGAGGGACTGTGCCTTCCTCCCTGTGGTGGCCACAGTGACCGTGACCACGGCTGGCATGGGCAGAGCCCAGCACAAGGCCCCAGGCTCCGGCCCCTGCCTACGCCTGCCTGCACTGGGAGCAGGGGCACCACCCCATGGGAGCGGGGTCTCCTGTGCCTCCTGCGCCTGCGCAGTTGGGCCTCCGCCCCTGCCCTGCAGCTCCCCTCCCCCAACCCTGGACGAGGACTCACAGGTTCTGCTTCTCCAGCTGCAGGACCTTCCTCTGCAGCTCCTGGTTCTGCACAGAGCAGGCCGACATCCTGCAGGAACAACGGCCGGGACTTGCAGAATATGCCTGTCACCAACTGTCCCCACTGACCTTTTCCTGGGAGGCCCCCAGACAGAGAAAGCCAGGCCTCCTGCCTCAGCCTCCCAGGGAGCTGGGGCCACAAGCACAGGCCTTGGCACCTGTGCAGGGCCAGGACTTGAACCCAGGTCCCATCTGCAGGTTGGGTGGGCTTCAGTCATGAGCTGGGCAGCGGCCTCTGCGCCCCCAGGCAGAGGTGCGAGGAACGCCGGGAACGGAGGGGAACACAGGATCTTAAGGGAAAGTCCCCATCTGGAGGCCCCAGACTCTCGGACTGCAGGCTTGTTTTTCCCATAGGTAGCGATTAGGATTGTGTGCTTTGTCTTCCGGGAAGGTGCACGAGGGTCTAGAGTCCCTCCGCAGAGAGCAGGACAAACACAGTAGGTTGGAAAGGGAATGAACCCCGTGTCAGGTGCTCCTTTAGACCTGGCGTGGGGACACACACCTGTCATCCTGGCCACTCAGGAGGCTCAGGCAAGAGGGTCACAAGTTTGAGGCCAGCTTGGGAAACTTAGTGAGACCCTGTCTCAAAATAAAATTTTAAAGAGCTGGGGATGCAGCTAGGTGGCAGAATGTGTGAGACCTGGGTCCATTCCTAAGGGTGGGATGCAGCTAAAGCAGTGCTGAGAGGCACATGCATAGCTCTGATCCAGCTCAAAGCCTGGCAGCCACACTTCAGCATCAGCAAGAGAACAACAGAGGATACGGCTGAGTGTGGCTGCCACATGCCTGTAACCCCAGAGGCTTGGGAGGCTGAGGCAGGAGGAGAGCAAATTCAAGGCCAGCTTCAGCAATGTAGTGAGGCCCTAAGCAACTTAGCAAGGCCCTGTCTCAAAATAAAAAATAAAAAGGGCTGGGGAGATAGCCAGGCATGGTGGCGCACGCCTGTAATCCAAGCGACTTGGGAGGCTGAGTCAGGAGGATCGCGAGTTCAAAGCCAGCCTCAGCAACTTAGCGAAGCCCTAAGCAACTCAGTGAGACCCTGTCTCTAAATAAAATACAAAATAGGGCTGGGGATGTGGTTCTGTGGCCGAGTGTCCCTGAGTTCAATCCCTGGTTCCAAACATACATATTGTATGTAATCGGCTGGGAAGAAAAGGCAGAAACTTATTTGATACGGATTATGGACAAGAACTATTTTTATAATAAATGTTTGATAAGAATAATAAAATGGACACACTTCTGATAAGATTGACCAAAAAAATAAGTCAGAAGGAAACAACACGAAGAATGAAAAGGATGCAACCCCAGACACTGGCGTCCCCGAGGCTGACACAGCAGGGACTATGGACGATGTCCCTGGACACGGCGAGCGCGCCCACCTCCCAGGAGGCCGACCCCGGCGCAGCGGAGCCCGGGCCTCCCTCCGCGGCCTCCCGCGCCCTACCGCGTCTCCAGCCCGTCGATGTACTCCTTCTTCTTCTTCCTGCTCTCCTGCGCCGACTGCTTGTTCCGGATCTTGCGGCGGATCTTCTTCAGCACCCTCTCCTCGTACTGCGGGCGGAAGTGCGGGGGCTGAGCGCCTGCGCGGCCTCTCGTCCCGCCGCCGTCGCCAGATCGGGGGCTCCGGGCAGCCGGCGCCCACGTCCGCGCAGAGCGCACGACGCCCCGGGCCGCGGCTCGGCCCGTCCCGGCACCGGGCGCGGGAGCCGCGCGGCGCCACCTGGCGGCCGCCCGAGGAACCGCTCCCGTCCCTGCTGCGCCCGGTGGAGTCCGGGTCGGGGCGCGGAGCGGGGGCGCGGAGCGGGGGCGCGGAGCGGGGGCGCGCACCGCGCACGCAGACACGGAGGGCGTGTCCAGCTGCCTCCAGCGGGAACTGCGGCGCAGGTGCTGAGAGGGGCGGCGCCGGGAGCCCCCCAGCCGCGCGGCCATCGGTGCCCGTGGGCGCCGGGAACACGGCCACCGGCCCGTTCTGCTGCGACATCTCCCGAAGGGAAAAGGTCAGCACCGACGTCTAAGGTGGACAGAAGGCAAGACCTGCGCGCAGGACGTGCCTGGCCTGCGGAGCACTCCGTCTGAAGCTCTGACTCAGAGAAGCCACGACAAGCCATGTTGGGGACACGGGGACAAAGGAGGGCTCTGTGCATCCAGCCTGGCTGCTTCTGCCTGCAGCTCAGCTTTGGGGCCGGGCGGAGCGTCAGCTGCTCTGCCGGCTTAGGGGGACTCTGGCTGATGGCCACCTGTCCTCGTGTTCTAGTGCTGGGGTCTAAATGGGGGACCAACGGCAGACGACGAGGGACAAGGAGAGAGTGGGGCCGGGTGTCCCCCGAACCTTGGTGAGGGGCAGCTGGGTGGGCAGGGAGATGCCCTCCTTGGCCAGCAGCTTCTTCTCATCCTCCGTCAGCACCAGCTCCTGACACTGCCCGTTCCCAGGTCGCAGCGAGGCTGCCAGGTGCTGCTGTTGCTGCAGAGAAAACAGAATGGAGCTGGAGGCAGGGAGACTGGCGGCCTCTGGAGGAGTCATGGAGCACTACACAGCAGAGAAGAAGGGTGGTGTCCTCCACACCCTGACAGGAGCGCTCACCGAGATGAAATGCCAAGTTAACAAGATAAAGGGCAAAGCAGCCTCGTGTGTGGCGTGTGGCTTTGGACCTACAGGGAGAGGGAGGGAGAGGGAGCTGGGGCAGGAGAGACCAGGGCCTGTGTGGGAGCTGAGTGGCCAGCAACGGGGGTTGGAAGTGCTCCCTTCCCGCCACTGTTGGTTAGAACCTAGGCTGCGGGCTGCACTTGCCTACCCTGCTCTCAAAAAAACTAAATTATGAAAAATAAACAAAAAAAATGCAAGAAGTCTGTCACCGGCTGTCAAGCCTTAAACCCGTCAGGCCATGGAACAGGCGCCTCAGGGTCCAGGTGGAGGGTCAGTCCTGGAAGGTGCTTCCGCCCGGCCAGGTCCGCAGCATCTGTGCTGAGAAGCCCGGGCTCTGGGGCCCTGCTGGGAGCCACGTGTCCCCCAGGCGAGCGGGCAGCTCCCTGTGGCTTGCCCACTGGTGCCCACTCTTCCCCCTCCAAGCGGACATGGAAGAGTCCCTCCTGGCAGGCTGGACGTTGTCACTTCAGCCAGGGACACTACCTGCCTGTCCCCCCGTCCCCTGCTGCTTCCACCCCGTGAATCACTCCCTGGGACAGCCGTTCTGCCCTGGCTCAGTCCCAACCCCACCAACCAGGTCTGAGCCTGGGTCTGCTGTCATCTGAAACAGAGGAGGAAGGCCCCCAGGACGTGGGCACAGGAACAGTACTCGAAAAGTGACACATCTATGAAGGCCAACCGACACCAGGTGAGGGGGCACGCTCCTATTGTCCCAGCACTCAGGAGGCTGAGGCAGGAGGATTCCAAGTTGGAGGCCAGCCTGGATAGCTTAGCAAGACCCTGTCTCAGAAAGAAATGGGCGCTGCAGCTCGGTGGCGGAGCTCGCCTAGCAGGCCCCTGGCCCTGGGGTCCACCCCAGCACGCACTGCCCACGCAGTCCTTCTCCTTGCCGACCCTTCGAGGGCTGCTGCGGCAGCGCTGCCCCCAGGAAGCCCTCCTGGACCTGCAGCGGCCCTCCCAGCTCTCCCTCCCCCACACAGCTCCACGAGCAGCGAGCCTCTCCACCGTGACCAGGAGATCCCGGAGGCCAAGGGACACACATGGCCAGTGCTCACTGTGTCTCCAGTCGCCAGAGGCCCTCCCTGGAGACTGTTTGACAGTAAAGGGAATTTCAAACCTGACTCTGCCACCTGCTTTCTGTGTGACTTTAGATTGGTGGCTCAACCTCTCTGGGCCTCGACTTTCTCATCTGCAAACTGCAGGGTCTGTCTTAAGGTGTGTGAAGGCCCTGGCAGGATGGACGGCTCCCAGTGTGGAGGGAGCAGAACTGGACAAAAGGGCCCACCAGGGACCGCCAGCCTATGGTCACTGGGGATCGAAGATGAGACCCAGGAGCCCAGCACAGGGTGGCACGGGGCAGCAGGTTCCCGCCTCCTCCTCTCCCAGCTCTGCACCTGGACCCAGCCCCTCCCGCGACCTGCAGCCCAGCCTGGGACGGGCATCGGGCTCCCGGCTCCCTCTACCCGGGCAGGGTGCTCACCAGGTCCCCGACGCTGGACAGGAGGAGGTCTTTCACGGTGAGGTTGAAGCGGGAGGGTGCGTCTGCCTGCTCCTCAGCGTAGAGGCCGCCTGTGCCCCACACATCTGGCCAGGGCAGGAGGGACAGGTACAGGCAGGGCCTCAGGCGGCGCCCCCATGCCAGTCTCCACCCGCCTCCCAGCAAGTCTCCAGGAGCAGCCTCGAGGCGCTCTGGCTGCTGGCAGAGCTTGGGGTCCCCGGGCCTGGCCGAGGGCAGGAGTGTGCCCTGTGCGGGGAGATGGAAGCGGTTCGCCAGCACATCTGTGTGCACGAGCTGGGAGAAGGCAGGGGACCTGCCAGTCAGGACTCGGCGGCTCTCACGGCCCAGGACGGGCCGGTGGGCAGCCAGCGGCCTTGCCTCTGCCCCAGGACGGGAGACTGGTCCACCCCGCTCCGTCCCTCCTGGCACCACCTAGTGGGCAGCCTGCTTTAATCAGCCCCCTCTGACTGTGTGGCCTTGGGTGGGTGACTTCACCTCTCAGACCTGCAAGAGCTCCTTGCAGGACTCAAAGGACAAAGGACAGCCCAGTGGCCACATACCTCTGCCTGTCCCGCCAGGGCGTCTGTGTCCCTGGAGTAGATGATTTTTTTTGAACCGGGGATTGAACTCAGGGACACTCGGCCACTGAGCCACATCCCCAGCCCTATTTTGTGTTTTATTTAGAGACAGGGTCTCACTGAGTTGCTTAGGGCCTCCCTAAGTTGCTGAGGCTGGCTTTGAACTCGCGATCCTCCTGACTCAGCCTCCCAAGCTGCTTGGATTACAGGCATGCGCCACCACGCCCAGCTTGGAGTAGATGATTATTGATCTGCTGGGGTGGCGTCTGATACGGCCTTTCTCCAGCCAGGAGGGGCCTCCCGGGCACTTCCCTGAGCGCCTGCCCTGAAGCAGGCAGGCTGGAGCCATCCCAAAAGGGGGGCCAGGAGCGAGGCAAAGCCGTGGCGGGGTCCCCGCACAACTCACCCAGGTCTATGGCCACAGAGGCCTCCAGCGCTTGGGGCCCCGAGGGCCCGGCGGGGTGTGGGGGCCCGGGCAGGTAGGAGAGGCAGGGCCCCTTGCCAGGCTCGGTGGGATGGCAGCTGGGTGGGGTGGTGGCCAGAACGCTGCGTGGAGGGGTGTCCTGAGGGTCAGAGGGAAGGTCCTCAGAGATGCCACTGTCACTGGCCGCAGGGGACCAGATTGGGGAGCTGGGAATCGAGTCTGCAGTGCCCAGGATGGAGTTCAGGAAGTCATCGGAGTCCGAGGCGGGCAGCACGTGCTGCTGGAGGAGGAGGGAGGCTGGGGATGAGGACGGGCGCTTGGGGGGCTGTGGCCTCTGGCGACCTTCCTGGGGGATGTGGCAGGCCCCCTGACCCGGGGAGCCAGCGGGGAAACACCCAGGGAGTGCGGCCTGAGTTCCGGATCACTGAGCGACTCTGGCTGAGTTCCTGGCCCTCTCTGAGCCCCAGCCCGACAAGTGAGGAGGCACAAGCGCTGCCCGGGAACCTGCGCCTCGTGGGGACCGAGTCCCCGTGGCTCCCTCACCTGGTCGGCCAGGCTCCAGCCCCCGCCCAGCTCCACGCGTCTCAGGACACCGTCCTGCCGGTCGAACAGGAGGTCCAGCAGCTCCAGGCTGTCCATGGGGCCCAGGGCCCCGGCGGGGGAAGCCATCTGCGGCGGGAGGGGCGCGTGAGGGTCGCGGCGCCTCCCTCACACCCACCCCGAGCGGCCCGCGCAGCCCAGGCTGGCCGGCCTCGCCCCCGACCTCGCCCACGACCCTGCTGACAGGGTCACAGTGGGGCTGACAGCCACCGGGGAGAGGCCCGAGCGCCCTGCCTGCGGCCTAGAGGCCTGGGGCCTAGAGAAGGCCGCGAGCGTCCCGGGAGGGAGGCCCAGGAGGGAGGCCGGCCTCGGTCTTCCCATCCGCACGATGGGCGCGGTCCCTCCAGCTCTGCGGGCTGCGGAGGGTCGGGCACGGAGCCCCGCCGCAGGGCTCACCTTGCCAGCTAGGTCCCCATCCATGGGCCTGGCCGGGCCAGCTGGGCTGGACGCGCCCGGGGCTCTGCTCTGAGCCGGAGGTCCAGCACCCGCGGCAGCGCCCCCGGCCCGCTGGCTCCTGGCTGTGCCCGGCCGCCGCCTCCAAAAGATGCTGAAATAGGCCCCGGCCGCGCTCCGCCCAGCCCCGGGCGCTGATTGGCGGACGCTGCAGACGGACGGGGCTAAGGGCCAGTGAGGCGCCGGCGCGGGGCGGGGCGTGGCGTGGCGGGGCGGGGCGGCAGGACCGTTATCTCCGCAGCGCTTCCAGCCTGCAGCGGGCAAAGGCCAAAGTCTGGCTGTCGCGGCTGTGCTGTGACCTCTCCCCTACTTCCAGGGGCTGCTTCTCCTCTGAGCCACCGGACGTCGGGACAGTTCAGGGTCCCCGGGTGGGTCCTGTCCCCAGGTTGGAACAAAGCCGGTCCCTCTTCGGGGAACTCCCTCCTCTCCTCCGAGCTGCCAACCTCCGCCCAGCCTCCGAGACAGCTGCCACTGCCCCGCGCCAGGCCCTCCAGGGCCGAGTCCGTGCAGTCAAGTCCTTCTAGAATTATCTGCCGCTCATCTGATCAACAAACACTGATCCAGCTAAACTTCCTGCCTCAGGGCCTTTGCACCACCCACTGGCTGGAGCTCCCCTCCCAGGCCCTCCTCCCCGCCCGGTGGTCAGGCCATTGCACGTGTGTGCACGTGCCCTGTCTATGAATCAGCTGGACAGCGAGAGCCCTCTGTCCCCAGCCGCCCGACCCACCTCCTCATCAGGCGGGCTTTTGTGCTAGAGCCTCGACCATTTTATTTTATTTTATTTTATTTTATTTTATTTTATTTTATTTTATTTATTTATTTATTTTGAACCAGGGATTGAACTCAGGGACACCCGGCCACTGAGCCACATCCCCAGCCCTATTTTGTATTTTATTTAGAGACAGGGTCTCACTGAGTTGCTTAGGGCCTCGTTAAGTTGCTGAGGCTGGCTTTGAACTTGCGATCCTCCTGTCTCAGCCTCCCAAGTCACTTGGATTACAGGCGTGCGCCACCACGCCCGGCTTCGACCGTTTTAAATTGTGTTTATTGTCTTCCCTTGTCCCCTTCCCTAGGATGGGAGCACCTTAGGGACCAGGGTAGAGTCTCCTGCTCAGTGCTGAGTCCCCACTGTCTAGGATAGGACCTGGCACATAGTAGGTGCCCAGTCAGTTCTTACCGCTGAGCACCTACTGTGTGCCGGCCATGGTTTTAGGCACTACAGTAAAGCAATGAGCTAGACATAGATGCAGACAAGCGTCAGCAAAATGAAGGACACGAAACCCACTGCAGGGCCGGAAGGGTCCCCCAGGGGAGAGGCCTGGAGAATGAGGCCGAGCCTGCCCGCAGGAACAGCGGTGCAAAGGCCCTGGGGCAGGATGAGGCTGGCATGTTGGAGGCAGACAGAGGAGCGTGTGGGGAGAGAGGCGTGTCGTGCAGGGGCCCACGGGCTGTGGAGGGAGCTTGGTTTGGAGTAGACATAGCAGGAAGCTGTTGGGAACGTGAGAATGGATGACAAATGGAGGCCCTTGGGTGCAGGGCACAGACTCGGCGCCAGGTGGACCGCAGCCTCCTTGCTCTCAGGAAGCCCCAGGGGCAACTCATGGGCCAGGCAGTCAGGGAGGGGCCGCCAGCCATGCCTGGATGCTCCCCTCTGACGATGACTCCCATCCCAGGAGTGGCCCTGGGGACCCCCGGGGAGGCCTGGGGAGGCCTGGGGACACCAGCCCTGGGCGGAGGCCGGGCTGCCGCTCAGCACCTGCAGTGCCCAGACGCCCCCCCGGAGAGCACCGGCTGGTCCACGGCCCCCCACTCTGGCTGCAGGCAGTGACCTCGTCCTTGGCCTCCGTCCCCTCTCCTCCTGGGGGCTGGCGGGGCTGTTTGGTTTGGCCTCGGTCGAGTTCCCGGTGGTGATATTTATTCAGTGATCGGCAAAGGCTCCTGGGCGGGGAAGAAGCAGGTGACGTCTGACTTCTGGACTCCACTACCTCCTGTCACCCCGTTTATGACTGCAGGGAACACGGTCCCCGGGGCTGGCCCCCTTCCTCCTCCCTAGGCGGAAACCTACTGGGAGGAAGGCCATGGCCTCAGCCCTCAACGGGGCTTGCCCTCACCTGTCCCCTTCCCAAGGACAACTGCCTTTCACATTCTTATAAACACAGTTACCGACTCCCAGGCTCCACGCGCCTCCCGAGGGACTTCAGGTAGGAGATGATAAGCATCTGAACTGGGGCAGTGGCCACACCTGTCATTCCAGTGACTCTGGAGGCCATGGCAGGAGGATGGGAAATTTGAGGCCAGCCTCAGCAACTTAGTGAGACCCTGTATTAACAACCAGAAGGGGCTGGGGTGTGGCTCTGGGGTTAAGAGCGAGCAAGATCCTGCTCTGGACAGGACAGGAAGGGGGACAGTGCTGCCCCCAGAGAGTGGCCAAGAGGGCCTTGGGGAGAAGAGGGAATTCGTCACTGTGTGAGGACCCGTTCATCTTGTTCAAAGGAAAAGTTAATTCTATTTTTTCACCCATGGCCAACAATAATGACTGTGTGGCCAGCTCTGCTCTGAGCACCGTCTGTATGCAATCCACAAAGCTCCTGCGAGGAGATACCTGGATTTTCCTGAACAGAAAACTAGGCTCAGAGAGGTTAAGCAACTCACCCAAGGTCACACAGCCAGCAAGCACTGGAGGACTGGAACCCAGGCTGGAAGGATGGGAGGGTCACAGGGCCGGGTGACCCCTCCTTGGTTCCACAGTTCCATGATCTCCTGGCGGGCAGCATTGCTGGGCACCAGGCCCGGTCCACCTTCTAAGTTACCAGGCATGCGACGCATTGTAACCCGACAAATTTCAAGTGTTCAGCGTGGTGACTTTCCACGCACGTAGATCCCTGTTGGCCCCAGCTGACCTCCACCTGCCCACCTGCTTGACTCTCGTCCCCCAGGGCCTCGGGCCTGGGCTCCTGCTCCTCCGAAGGCTGAGTGTTGACTGCCCACGCCCCGCGTCCCCCCGGGCAGCCTGCTCCCCGCTGCCCTCCCTTCCTCCCAGGCTTCTCTCCTCAATATGACCACAGCCTGACCCACAGCCCATGGGGTAGGCCTGGGGGGGGGCTTTAGGAGGCAGGGCCTCCTTCAGGAGGCCAGAGGTCCCTGGGGCTGTGCCCCTGAGGGGCCAGTGGAACCGGGGCTCCTTCCCTGTCCCCTGCTTGTGGCTGCCATGTGGGCAGTGTCCACCCCACCACGGGGTCCCCACCATGATGTGCTGCCTGTTACAGGCCCAACGCAGCGTCCCGGTGACCTTGGACTAGAACCTCCTCAACAGGAGCCCCAACAAACCTTTCTTTTTTTTTGAACCAGGGATTGAACCCAGGGACACTCGGCCACTGAGCCACATCCCCAGCCCTATTTTGTATTTTATTTAGAGACCGGGTCTCACTGAGTTGCTTAGGGCCTCGCTAAGTTGCTGAGGCTGGCTTTGAACTCGCGATCCTCCTGACTCAGCCTCCCAAGTGCTGGGATTACAGGCGTGCACCACCACGCCCGGCAACCTTTCTTCTTTGTAAGCTGATTGTCTTGGGTCCTTGTTGCAGTAACAGAAGCCGCCATTCGCCATTTTAGTTGATTTCTCCTTTACCTGCTGAGGGTTGAACCCAGGGCTGGTGCGTGCTGGCCAAGCTCTCCACTGAGCTGCACCTGCAGCCACAATACATGTCACATCGTGGCATTGTCACCCACCACTCTCACTCTCCCTCCCTCCGTGCTGGCCTCGCCTGCACACGGGGCAGACCTGCCCCAGGACCTTTGCACTGTCCTGCCTTCCTAGAATACATTTCCCTAGAACTCTCCATGCCTGTCTCCTTTAGATCTCTACTCAAATTCACCTCCTCCATGAAGCCCTCCTTGACCAACTTCTCTAAACCCCTTCTTTGCAGCCCTCACTGGGCACGGTGACACATGCTGTCATGCCAGCAACTCAGGAGGCTGATGTAGGAGGGTCAGAAGTTGAAGGCCAGTCAGGGCACCTTAGCAAGCCTCAGGCTCAAAATAAAAAATAAAAAGGACAGAGGGTGCAGCTTGGTGGAAGAGGCCCTGCACTCAACCCCAAGTACAGAGCAAAGTTGCAGCCTGCACCTCACTCGCTCGTCTGGGACCTTCTTTATTTGGGTGGTGGGCCTCGCTCAGCAAGCTCCTCCTTTGCCCTACTCTGCTCCAGGCGGAAGGACGTGGATCAGGATGTGAACACCCATTAACCATCTCGTTCGGCACGAATGTCTGCGCTCTTTCCACGCACCAGCCTCCTGGGCCAATCCTGGCCCCCACTTGTTTTTATAAATAAAGCTTTATTGGCACGGGGCCACGCACTTCTGTGAGCGCATCATTTCTAGCTGCTCTCAAGCTGCCTCCGCTGAGTTGAGCAATCTTGGCAGAAGCCGCGTGGCTTGCAAAACCCAGAGAATGAACCATCTGGGGCTGGGGTGTGGCGCGGCGGCGGAGCGGTCGGGCCGCCTGCTCAGTCCACCGCGCCCAGCTGGGACCCACCCTTTCAACATGGGGTCACAGGCCACCGGTGACTCCAACAACTGGAGTAGGGGCATGGACCTGTGGACTGGATTTTCAATTTTATTTCATTCTAATTGAGTTAAAATAAAAAATGAGCCGGGCGTGGTGATCCCAACAACTGCGGAGGCTGGGGCAGGAGGATCACGAGTTCAAAGGCAGCCTCAGCAACTCGGCGAGACCCTGTCTCTAATAAAATATAAAAAAGGGCTGGGATGCGGCTCAGGGGTAGAGTGCCCCTGGGTTCCACCTCACTATGAAAAAAAGAAGAAAAACCCTCTGAAGTCCCTGTCGCCGTCGTGGTGGGCATGGGTGACTGCGGGAACGCACCAAGCTGTGGCCTCCTGGTGCCCAGGTGGTGCCCCCGCCACTTCTCAGGGTCTCGGTGAGGGGTGTGACGGCGGTGGCACTGCCCGCCTCGGCAGGAGGGGCCCACCCGGCGGCCCCTCCAGACATCCTTGTGCCACCTCCTCTCCCCTGTGTGCTCTGGCCACACTTCCCTTTGTGACAGTTCTGGGGGACAAGGCAGAGAGTCCCCGCAGCAGGGGCTCCCGCCTCCCCTCCCCCTCCTCTCCGGACCCTCGGTCGGTCCGTGGGTCCCGGCGATGAGCAACTCCCTCGTGACGTGGGCGTGGCAGGGCGGGCGGGGCGCTCGGGGACTCTGACCCCCGCTTGGGCAATGCTGGCCTCTTCCACGGCCGCCAGCTCTCCTCCTCCACCAGGGGCTGTTGCGGGAAGGTCTGGCCTCTGCTCTGGGGGTGGGAAGAGGGGACATTCCGACAGGGCCTCCGGATGTCCTGAGGGAGGACTGGGGAGGACTCGCCCTGCCCTTCCTAAGAAAGGAGGCCGACGGCGCGTTCCCACTGTCCCCACCCCGCACCCCGTGGCACTAACGCTGCAGGGCAGGGAAGGAGGCAGAGGAAGCACAGAAGTCCAGCTGGCTGGCAACGCAGGGGACAGCCAGGCAGGCCAGCCACACTGTCACCCCAACAGCTGAGGCAGGAGGACCTCAGGTTTGAGGCCAGCCTCAGCAACTTAGCGAGGCCCTGTCTCAAAAGAAAACTTTAAAAAAGGAAGGAAAGTCCAGAAAAGGGATGGGGAAGATGGGTGGGGAACAGTGTTTGGAGCACAGGGAACAGCCAGTGCCAAGGCCCTGAGGTTGGAGGAACAAGGGAAAAGGAGCCGGTGGGCTGGGGGGGGAAGAGCCAAGGGGAGGTGAGGGTGGCCCCCAAGCGCAGCCCCATGCTGCTCTGGAAGCTTCTGCATGGCGGTGGGAGCCGTGTGGGCAGGCTGGGAGGCCCAGCTCGTGTCCTCGGCCAGCGCTGGGGTCAGCCCCCTGTCGCCCGGCCCCACCCCCCACGTCTAGCCACCGCCTCATCCTGGTGATTGCTTTATGGCCGGTGAGTCCAAGGGTCACAGCGAGCCTCTCGCCAGCGGAAGGAGCAGCAGGCAGGGCAGGCAGCCCTCCTCTGGTCCCCTGGGTGGGGCGGCTGCAGCGCCAGGTCCCTGGCAGGATGGGCAAAGCCCCCCCCCCATAGGTCCCCAGGCTGTCACGGGAGCCACAGCTCAGGTCCAAGCTGTCCGGGGACTGAGGCCGGGCTGTCCCAGGGCTCCCCCCGTCCTCGGGGCCACACTTTCTGTTTCTGTGGGGACATCGATGGTTCAGGGGCCACTGACAGGGCATCGCGTGCACTTGACCAGCTCAGGAAAGACCCTGTCTTTGAACAAGGTCCTGAGCTGAGGTCCCGGCCCCCCAGCTCACGGCCCTGTCCAGGCCCTGCTGGGAAAGGCAGGAGGCCTGGCGGCCACCCCAGGCACCACAAAGGGACGCTGGGCTGGCCAAGCCTGGCGGTCTCCACCCAACTGTCACCCCCAAAGCAGCTTGCCCCCCCGCCCGAGCTGCAATCCGGCCGCCACCCCCACTGGTGGTCAAGGTGGGCTGCGGGTGGCCGGGTGTTGGCGGGACTGAGCCCACTCCAGGAGGCTAAGGAGATCGGGAGCCTCACACGAGTCACTGTGAAACATTACCCTTGGCCACAGTCAGGAGGGGGCTTCGTCCACCCCACTGGGTGGTGTCCTTGCAGAAGTGAGGCTGCATCAGGCTGCAGTGGCCTCTGGAGGCTCGGGTTCTGCGGGAAATGGGCGATGGGCGTCCCCTCCTTCCGACCCCCAGCTCCTTACTCGGTGCACCCGCTTAGGTCGGGCTGAGCAGGGTGCGCGGGGTTCCCCTGCACCCAGAAGCAGGGCTCTGGCCACAGTCCGGGGACCCCGCCACCCGAGGCTCCGGCCTGCTTGGGTCCCATGTTCTCGCGGTGCCGGGTCTGGAACCCAGGCTCAAGGTGTGGGTGGGGGCTCCACTCTGAGCTGCAGTCTGCACCCCGCTTTGTATTGTGAGACAGGGTCCCGAGTGGCCCAGACTGGCCTGGAACTTGGGGTCCCCCTGCCTCAGCCTCCCGAGCTGAGTTTTTGGAGAAGGGACTCTGCACCTAAGGTGCACCCAAGACGGATGGGCCACCCACAGCCCAGGGCGACATCGGCGACATGCCAGGGGCCCGGGGCCTTCAGTGCCCGCCCAGGCCAGTGCCGCTGGCCCTGCAGCCAGGAAGGCCACTTCTCTTCTCCGCACAGTCTCCTCATCTGCGCACAGACGGAGGACAAATCCGATGTCATAGAAAGTCTGCCAGCTCAGACCTCGGGGCTCATGTTCAATCCACGGAAATCTGATGGAGAATGGGGGGCTCGGGCAGAGAGGGTGGGCCTGAGGGGTGCAGCTCACGTCGGGGAGGGCAGCTACGCTGAGACAGTATCACAGACTAGGTGCACCAGCCTCGCCTGTCACCCCAGTCACTCGGGAGGCTGAGGCAGGAGGACCTCCAGTGTGAGGCCAGCCTCAGTAACTTAACAAGACCCTGTCCCAAAACACTAAGAATAAAAAGAGCTGGGGGTGTGGCTCAGTGGTAGAGTGCTTGCCCAGCAAGTGCGATGCTCTGGGTTCGATCCCCAGCACCAAAGAGAAAAGGGAAAAAAGAGAGGGATGGGAAGCAAGAATGTCCTCCACTTGATTCAATTTACTTATGGCGGGGAGGGTGCCGGGGATTTAACCCAGTGGCACTTTTCCACTGCGTCACATCCCCAGCCCTTTGTGCTTTTTATTTCATGACAGGGTCTGGCTAAGTTGCTGAGGCCCTCGCCAAGTAGCTGAGGCCGGTCTCAAACTGGAGATCCTCCTGCCTCAGCCTCCTGAGTTGCTAGGATTATGTTTAAATTTAATTTTACAAGCGATTCACCTGCTAACGTTCACTGGGAATTTACTTTGTGCCTTGAGCCCCTCAAACCACCCACCTTGGCCTTTCCCTCTCCACACAGGCAGCATGGCTACAGAGGACGGGCGAGTGACTGAGCAACACCTGTGCCAATAAAACTCTATTCGTGCACTGAACCGTGAACCCTGGGTGTTTCCCACATGTCATGAGATATTACCTCCTTCTGATTATCTTCTCCCAACCCGCTAATAAGCCATCCTGGGCTCCTGTAGAAACAGGCCACGGCTGGGCGCAGTGACCGTGCCGGCTCTGGAGGCCAAGGCAGGAGGACCGCAAGGTAGAGACCAGCCTAGGAAACGTAGAGACCCTGTCTTCTCAAAACGAAAAATAAAAGGGGCCGGGGATGCAGCTCCGTGGCACGCTGGCCCCGGATGGAACCCCCAGTTCCATCCAGTTCCCCCAGTTCCCTGGATGGAACCCCCAGTTCCATCTCACCAAAGAAACTCACCACGGGAGGCGAAGCAGCCTCGCTGAGGACCGTCTCAGCTGCACGACATTGTAAGATGGATTTTATCTGTGGCGCTAGAAGATCATGTGTCCTGTATGCAGTGTGATCATTCACGATTGTAAACAACTAGAACAGAGTACATGTACAATGCTTGATGAAAAAATAACATTTTTTACTTTTGGGGGGATGGGGGTGTGGAGCTACATCCTCAGCCCTATTTTGTGTTTTATTTAGAGACAGGGTCTCACTGAGTTGCTTAGGGCCTCGCTAAGTGGCTGAGGCTGGCTTTGAACTCGCGATCCTCCTGACTCAGCCTCCCAAGCGCTGGGATTACAGGCGTGGCCACTGCACCTGGCCCAAAAGGTAGTTTTCACTCTACATTTTCTGACAATTACGATGTTTCCTTCCCCCTTTGCTTCCTTCCTTTTTTGCCCTGCTGGGGATGGACCCAGGACCTTGCAGGTGCCGGGCAAGTGCTGACCTCTGAGCCACCCGGGTCCTGTGAGTCATTGTGTGGCATAATCACTACCAGAAGTCCTGGTCACACAGAGGAGGGCTCGCTGATGCCCAGCCCTGCATTTAGACATTCACATCCAGTGCTAGTGGGCGTCAAGGGGAGGCTTCCTGCCCCCTGAGGGGCTGAGACCCCAGGGTGCGCACTGACGCGGATGCTGGGTGGGCTCCCCACTCTGGGATAGGCTACAAGCTGAGTGGCTCCACATTTTTATTTCTTGGCTTTCTTGGTGGAGGCTGGAGGTCACACCCAGGGTCCTGGGCATGACAGTGAGCCCTCACCCCCAGTCTTGGCTTTTAAGAGTTTGAAACTATAGAAAAATTCTTTTGTGATTTGTCATCGGAAAATTCCATACAATTTACATTTCAGCCTCTCGTTGTGTTTCTGCATTTATTTTTGTTTTTTGGTGCTGAAGACCCAGCCCAGGGCCCCATGTCTGACTCTACCTTTGAGCCACACTCCAGAGGCACACTGCAAGTCACGGCCACTTTCTCCCGTGCTGTGTGGGGCTGGTTTGGAGGAGGAGGGCAGAACTGGGTCGTCTGGACAGAGATCAGCCCAAGTAGGCATCATGCGACATCTGTTATCCCAGCCACTCGGGAGGCAGGAGGATCGCAAGTTTGAGGCCAGCCTGGGCAACCTAGAGACCTGATTCCAAAAAATAATAATATTCGCCAGGCGCGGTGGCGCACGCCTGTAATCCAAGCAACTTGGGAGGCT
>JAJEJO010000636.1:177080-187864 GCA_020662805.1 Glaucomys volans
GAGGAGAGGTCGGGGCAGGGGGTCCCCGGAGGAGAGGTCAGAAAGACAGGGTGAGAGACCCCTGAGTAGCAAAAACGGGGTAATAGGTGGTCCCCAGATAGTAAAATTAGAGCATTTCCAGAGAACAGAATGGGACGAGTGGTTCCAGACAGTGAATTGGGCCCAGAGGTTCTCTAGGACCATCAGGGTGGTGGGGATGGCTGAGTGACAAGCCCAGGTAAGGGGTCCTGAGAGGACAGGATGGATGAGGGAGACCCCTGCAGGGGAATAGTAGTGGGAGGCCCCGAGTAGTGCAATAAAAGGGGATCCCTAAGAGGTCTGGATGGGGGGACCTAAGGGATTGGGGAAGGGCTCCTGAGACCAAGAACATAATAAAAAGGTCCTGCTAGGTGGGGAGGGGGAGACCCCTGAAGCTGGGGAGAGTGGTGAGGATGCCCCCCGGGGAGGTAAAGGGGCTAGGGAGCCAGGAATAGGGGGCATTCAGAGGCAGGGATGGAACCCCAGAAAGCAGGTTCTGAAACAAACAGATTGGGACAGCTTTGGGGTGTGGGTTGGGGAAGGTAAGAAGGCCCGAGGCCCTGGAGGCTGACAGGTTTCCAGGGCTTCAGAGAAGGCAGGGGTGAAGGGGATGCTCCATCTACTCTACAGCAGAATGGTGTCCTGTGAGGATGAGGGGCCTCAGTCTGTTGGGGGCTTGCCACGATGACCTTCAATCCTGTTCCCCACAGTGGCCAGGGTGTCTGGTGTGTCCCCATGAGGACAGAGCGGGACGAGTGTAAGATGTGTTTCCTGGTCTTGCCACTCAACCTGGACGGGTGTTAGTTAATGCCACCCCAGCCAGACAGGACAGTTGAAAATCCCCTCGTCCTTCTGTTCACGTGGTTTCTGGTGTTCATCCTTTGAAGGATTCCCCAGTGGAGGAAGCTGGCCTGGGGTTCCAAACTTTTTTTTTTTCAAATTTTTTTTAGTTGTTGATGGACCTTTTTTTTTTTTTTTTAAATTTATTTGCATACGGTGCTGATAACCTAACCCAGTGCCTCACACTTTTTGAGACAGTGTCTTTCTGAGTTGCCTATGCTAGCCTTGAGCTTGTTGTCATCCTCCTGCCTCAGCCTCCCGGGTCACTGGGATTGTAGGTGTGTGCCACTGTGCTGTCCTGCTCCCCAGTTTTGATGAGAACGAAGTGAGGTATCTACAGCCCAGAAAGAGTGCTTGACCCCTGCCTTCCTGCAGTGCTTTGCAGGACCAGCTCAGGTGTCATTGCCACGCGGCTGGTCACCTGCATGCCGATCTGTGTGTTCTTGGCTCATGCCTCAGAGACAGAAGCTGAGCACAGTGGTGCATGTTTATAATCCTAGTGCCATAGGAGGCTGAGGCAGGAGGATTGTAAGTTTGAGACCAGCCTCAGCAATTTATCAAGATCCTGTCCTAAAATAAAATCAAAAAAGGGCTGGGAATGTAGCTCAGTGGTGGAGCACTCCTAGTGCAATATCTAGTACTACAAAAGTATTTTTTAAGAAGTTATAAGTAAATAATGGTGGAACTTCAGGATAGGCAGGTTCCTGGTAGAACACCCAGTCTCCCCTTGTCTGCTGCTGGAACCCCTCAAGGGCTGGGCACCTTGACTTAACACATTCTTGAGCTGGTGGCTGCGCACTGCTGGACACAGCCAGTCTCCTGTGGAGAGTTCCCTTGGAGCCCTGCTGTCTGATCCCGTTTCCGCTGGCTACCGTCAGCCCTGACAGTGATACGTCCAGGTTCAGAGAGCTGTAAGCATGGTGTGCAATTCTGGATTTCAAACTTCATACAGGAAGTCAGCATTCAGTAATGTGCTGAGTATACATTGGAAACGGTGCTTCTGTGATATTAAAAGTGGGTTTGCCTGTTTCCCATCTAAAACACACATCCTAGAAATTTCTATTTTTAGTTTTTGCAGTACTGGGATGGAACCCCGAGCGGTGCACGTGCTCGGCCAGGACTTCACCACTGAGCCACACCCTCTGCCCTAGGAAATTTTAAACTGTATACATGGCTTCCCTCCTACTTCTGTTGAACAGAGTTGGGGTCTTGTGCTTATTGAACTAAAATTCGCCCATTGCGGGGAGCTGATTTTTGTACCAGGATCAGGTTGAAAGTCAAGACGTTCATAAAAAAAGCTTGTCAAAATTTCCTTTGAAAATTCCTTGTGCTCAGTAAAATAGAGTTGACACTGGTGGTTCTTTTCTTCCTTCCTTCCTTCCTTCCTTTTCTTTCTTTTTTTGGGGGGGGCTACTGGGGATTGAACTCAGAGGCACGCAACCACTGAGCCACATCCCCAGCCCTATTTTGTATTTTATTTAGAGACAGGGTCTCACTGAGCTGCTTAGGGCCTCACCATTGCTGAGGCTGGCTTCGAACTTGGGATCCTCCTATCTCAGCTGAGGTGCTGGGATTGCAGGTGTGACCACCACGCCCGTCCATGGTTGGTTCTTTAAGGACTGTTTAGGAGCCACTCATGGGAATGTAAACACAGGTAGCCTGTAGTGCCGGAAGAGCTGCCGGTTGCCTGGCAGGCCCTGGGATTGTTTGCACCCCTCCTTCCTTTCAAGTGCGAGTCTTTAATTCTTGCAAAGTAGAAGAATATATGGGCTGAGTACAGCGACTCACACCTGTCATCCCATCGGGAGACTGAAGATCACCAGTTCAAGGTCAGCCCGGGCAACTTAGTGAGACTCTGTCTCAAAATAAAAAATAAAAAGGGCTGAGATGTAGCTCAGTGGTCGAGCCCCTGGTTCATGCCCCAGATGTGCAAAATAAGTAAGTAAACAGATGGTTGAGGCAGCATCTGCCTTCCCTCCCGGGCCCCCGGCTCTGATCCTCTGCTGTGAAGCCACTCAGAACACTTGCTCCCCTGTTCCTGGCAAAGACAGTTGTCCTGACTCCCAGTTCCTTCATTTGCTGGTGTGGCCTGCAGGTCTCCTGGGTCCCTTGAGCTGCAGCTTGTCCCCAGGGTTTCCTGAAATGTGGAGCAGGGTCTGGCCTTCAGTCCCAGTCATCCTGGGTTGGTGACGGGGTGCGCACTGTCTCCTTGCTGCTGGATGGTGAGCCCTTGAGGTCTGGCATCAGCCTTGTCCCTTTGGTTTCCTCTGACCTGGCACATGGCTGCCCCTAATCATAGTGGGTGGAGTCATCTTGCCACCTCTCAACATGCCCCCTGCTGATTGTGCCCTTGGACTCCGCAGGGCAAACCTGGTGGACCTGCAGAAGAAGCTGGAGGAGCTAGAATTGGACGAGCAGCAGAAGAAGCGGTTGGAGGCCTTCCTCACTCAGAAGGCCAAAGTGGGCGAGCTCAAGGACGATGACTTCGAGAGGATCTCAGAGCTGGGAGCTGGCAATGGCGGAGTGGTCACCAAGGTCCAGCACAGGCCGTCGGGCCTCATCATGGCCAGAAAGGTGAGCAGGCACCAGTGGTGGAGACAGGACCCCAGGAAATGAGAGAGGTTTGAGAGGAGGGGGCCTTGGCTGTCCAGCTGCCTTCTCCAGGGACCCTGAGTGTGAGAAAGCTCACTGTGGTCAGGACACAGCAGTGTGCTGCCACACGCGGCTCTGCCATGGTGAGCTGACCTCTGCCTCAGGTTCTGGGGCTGGCGGTGTGGTCAGTGGCAGAGGACTTGTCTCACGTAGGCCAGGGCCTGGGTTCCATCCCGAGCACAAGAAAAACCACAACAGAAATCAGCTAGAAGCCTCTGGACTGTGCGTGCCTGGGGCCCCTCAGTGTTTCCCCTTGAGACCTTCAGCTGATTGAATGTGGCCCACCACACCTCAGGAGTCTCCTACTTTACTTAAGAACCAACATTTAACTGCTCCCCACTTCTGAAAAAGACCTTCCCAGCAGTGTCAAGACTGGGATTTGACCAAAATCTGGGCTCCCAGGCCAGGGGACACACCCACTCGCTCATCCGGGGCTCTGGTGCTGTGACCCAGCCTCTGTGGAGTCCCAGGGAGGTGTGGGGGTTGAGACCAGGAGGGCAGGACCTCCTGGGGATAGGAGCTCCTAACGAGGGACTCTGGACAGGCTCCTGCTCCTCCAGCGTGTTCCCATGTGGAGAGCTCGCTGAAGGCTGTCGTTCTGCCGTCACTGCCCTGCCTGGCCATGGGCCTCAGCGTCCCTCCACGGCCGTCTTTCAGGTCTCTGTGGGGATTTAGCTCTGAGCTCACTCTTCTTTAATTTTTATCATTCATTTATTTTGGTACTGGGATTTTAACCCAGGGGCCCTTTGCCACAGAGCCACCCTTTTTATTTTTTAGTTTGAATCGCAGTCTTGCTAAGTTGTGTAGGGCCTCACTAAGTAATTGAGGCTGGCCTTGAACTTGGAATTTTCCTGCCTCAGCCTCTTGAGTCACTGAATTCGGCGTACCCGCCACACCTGGCTCTTTCTGCCTCCTAGAGCTCCTCCCTGCACCCTGGAGCCCACAGCCGAGGCCTTGCTATTTCCGTTCCCTTTCCACTTTTCAAAGTGAGAGCAGCCCTGGAGCTCTCGGGCCTGCCTTGCCTACTGACTGAGATTCAGAAAGCAGCGGGGGACCCGGAGGACAGTGTGCTCGGCAGAGTGTAGGGAGTGAGGGCTCTCAGGCCAGTCAGGGTCTTCTGTGTGTCCCTTGTGCCAGGTAGTAAGTGTGAGCTAGGACCTGCGTGTCTGCCATGAGGCACTGCAGCTGAAAGGCCCAGGTGAAATGGGAGCCAGCCCTGACGGGCCTCCCAGAGCAGAGCACCGTGGGTGCAGGGCGGCCCTGGGGATGCAGGACCCCACTCTGCAGCCAGCGTCCCCTGGTCCCATCTGGAAGGCCCAGGAGAGCCACCCTTGGTTCTTACAGCCATGCCTGTATGTCACCCTGGTAAGTGCGAGCAGGCTGGTCATCTGCCCACTGACACATCCTGCTGGAATAAGGAGCATCCTGGGATTTTGGGGTGATCTACTGGCCTCCTGGAGTGGCCACAGTGCAAATGCTGCCTCCTGGAGACCCAAGGCCAGAGCTGGACTCTGCAGGCCAAGGTCAGGTGGAAAAGCAGCAGCAGAGGGGCAGGGTGGGCGTTAGCTCTGGGGGGAAACCTGGTCATGACGCTGGTCCTCAGGGTCCCAGGGAGCATGCCCTACACACTCCCTGGGCTGGGGGCACTGTCAGACTCTACGGCCCCTGGACCCCGCACCTCATGCTTCTCCTTCCTGGGTGCCCTCCCACAGGCAGCCATTTGTCCCCAGCTCTTCCTTTGGTGGCTCTAAACGCAGTTTCCTTTGAGCCCAGCCCAGTGTCACCTTACTGCCGTTCCCTGAGCACTGACGACATTTCCGCCCTAGTGTTCCATGCTCCTCTCTCCCCTCCCCTCTCGTCGTTCTGTGGCTGCTGCATCCACAGCGACTCTGCAGGTGCTTGCTGAGCTGATAGCAGTAGTCTCCAGAGGTGCACATCTGGTCTTGCCTCTGGCAGATGAGGGGACTCAGTCTTTGGCTCATCCCCAGGCTGGCCAGGCCTGAGGTTCTGAGTGGTCAGGACAGTGACTCTGCTGCAGCTCCTCCCTGTGCATGGGCTCGGGCTCCCGGGGCGGGTAGTTGGGGTGCTCCTGGCGTCCGACGCCTTTTCTGCATCTCTTGGGAAGGTCCCCTGACCTCCTGCCTTTGGAAGTGTTTAGGATTTGAAGACATTTCCGCTTGTCGACAGGAGCTCCAGGGGAGGTCCGTAGACTCCCTGGGCCTTAGTGTGGTGACCCAGCCTGGAGGGAGAAGGGACTCACAATGTGCCCACCCATGTCTGAGGAGACAGTGACCGCTGGTGCCCTCCGTGGACTTTTCCTGGGTGGGAGTCTCAGGAAACCTGGCCCCTGGCCCGGGCTCCTAAAGGCTCCCTCAGCGTTTGCTCTGTTGGTCTTTTTTTCTTTTCTTTTTTTCTTTTTGTTTCCTTTGCGGTGCTGGGGATTGAACCCAGGGCCTGTGCTTGCGTGGCGAGTACTCTACCAAGTGAGCTGTGTCCCCAGCCCTGTTGGTCTTTTTTTAACAGCTTGACTGAGTGTCAGCTCACCGACTGCTCAGTGGCACGTGTCCTTTTTCCGATATATCATTCAGTGACTTCTGATTTAATACCTTCAGCGTTGCGCGTTTGTTACCATAATCAGTTTGAGATCATCTTTATACCCTAACTGCACCCCGACTGCAGGCACCCCTCCCCAGCCCCGAGCCATGTCGCCTCCTCCCCAGGGTTAGCCCTCTCTGCTGGTGATCCCTGGTTCTTCCCTGCACGTTCCTTGTAAAGACAGCTTGGGTGACAAGCACTCTCCCACCGCACAGCTCTCCCGGTTAAAGACTCGGGTGACTGGACACAGCATAGTCCTAGTTGTTCCGCTTTCACTGCATTTTAATTCTAGAGCATTCTTATCACCCCGCAAAGATCCTGTACCATTAGGCCAGCACACCCCAGCCCTGCACCCACGAGTTCAGTCTGGGCCCCTCTGTCCTGGACATTTCCTGTCGGTGGGTCACACACTGTCTTCCCTGGGTGTCTGGTTCTCACTGAGCATGAAGTTCTTGAGGTCCATCTACGCTGCAGCTGTGTCATCTCGTTCCTGCTCGTGGCTGAGGGACACGCCAGAGAGTGGATGGAGCATGCTGGGTGTCAGTGGACACGTGGCGGTTCCCTCTGGCCACTGGGACACGGCGCGCATTTCTGCTCAGTTGTGTGGACAGTCGCTGCTTCTCGTGGGCAGACTCCTAGGGTGGGTGGGTTCTGAATGCTGTGGTGAGCCCCGGGGCCGTCTCCCCGCCCCTGCAGTTCCGGTGACCTGCCCTCCTCCTTGCAGCTGATCCACCTGGAGATCAAGCCAGCCATCCGGAACCAGATCATCCGCGAGCTGCAGGTCCTGCACGAGTGCAACTCCCCGTACATCGTGGGCTTCTACGGCGCCTTCTACAGCGACGGGGAGATCAGCATCTGCATGGAGCACATGGTGAGCGCCCTCCTCGGCTGCTGGAGCCCGCTCCTGTGCTCCCCACGGGGCGAGGGGCTCCCTGAAAGCCTGGCCAGGCCCCTCTCTGCCCAGGACACAGTGTTCCCAGTGGGCATGGACCTGTGCGGGCAGTGTCGCTGGTCCCGGGCTGGACACACGGGGCTGCTCCTGGGCACTGCCCCATCTCGAGTGAAGCCGCAGGCAGCGAGGTCCACGGCAGCTGCTGGGCTCGGGTGTGTGTGAGAGAGCGATGGCCACTCCTCGTGGCAGCTCGCTGCTCCCACCACGGGCGCATGGCGAACTGAGCTGCCCTTCGAGGTGCAGCCCAGCTGGGTCCTGAGCCTATGGGGCTGGGGCACCTGCCCTTCTCCCAACCACCACGACTGGGGCCTGTGTGGCCCCTTGCTCACATTCTCTGGTTTTGAAGCTCAGAAATGGGTGGGACCAAGTGTGACAAAAGCAGAAGTGGTCAGCAGTGCAGAGCTGGGAGGAAGCAGCCCCTCCCGGCTCCAGGTGCCAGGCTGCCTGCTGCAGGGCTCTCTTGCAGAACCAGGTCATCCCCACTCAGTCGTGGGGTCCAAGCACGGCTGCGCACGTGGGGGCCCTTCCTCACCTGGAAGGACAGTCGCACCTGACCCACCTGCCTTGCCAAGCGCTGGTGCAGAGAAGCCGGGGCAGAGGGGTGAGCGAGCAGCGCTGTGCGGAGCCCCTCCTCCCTTCCTCCCTGCTTGCCCGGGGGAAGGAAGCAGCCTCGTCTGCTGTCCCCCCTTTGTGATGGGTGCTGAGCATGGTGGTCCAGTGTGACCAGCAGAGCAGCCCCTGCTGCCAGAGGGACCCCCAGCCCTCCTGCTCCGTGGACCTGACCTTCGCTGTGACGGCATGCGTGTTGGAATGGAAGGGCGTGTTCAGCATGGACGTGGACACCTTGGTGACCCTCATACCTGGCCTTCTATGGACAGGGCTTAGGAGAAAAGCAAAAGCCAAGGATCTCAAGTTTAAGGCCATTCTCAGCAATTTTGCAAGACCCTTAGCGACCTAGGGAGACTCCATCCTTAAAAGGGCTGGGAGTGCAGCTCATTGGTAGAGCACCCTGGGTTCCATCCTTGGCACCAAAAAGAGGCGGGACAAAGGGCGTGGGTGTTTTTTCTTTTTCTGGTACCAGGGATTAAATCCAGGGACGCTTAGCCACTGAGCCACATCCGCAGCCCTTATCTGTATTCTATCTTGAAACAGGGTCTAGCTGAGCCGCGTAGGTGCTCCCGAAGTTGCTGAGGCTGGCTTTGAACTCACCATCCTCTTGCCTCAGCCTCCTGAGCCGCTAGGGTGTGGATTTGGAAGAGGGAGTGAGCCTCCCAGCGGGGCCCCTGGGAGCAAGGCCGTGGCCGAGCACAGTGGTCTTGGACACGCAGTCCACTCTCACTGCAGACTCTGGGCCAGACCGGCAGCTCTCTGTGGGGAGTCAGGGGCGGTGGCGGTGCCGGGGGGTAAGCACGACAGGCTGGTCCTCAGCGGCACCAGTGCGGCCAGAGCCTTGAGCGTAGGACGCGCCACCCTGGCCTTGAGGCAGGCCCTGTTTCTTCGTCCTCTCCCTTCTCGGTGCTCGCAGTCGTCTGGCAGTCTGCCTCGTTGCAACCTGTCCTAGTCTGTTTTCAGTTGCTGTGACAGCATGCCACAGGCCGGTCGTTGTTTCTTCAGGAAAGAGGTTTTGTTGGTCACGGTTCTAAAAGCTGGGAAGTCCGAGCACAGCAGTGCAGCATGGGCCGTGTCACCCTGACCGTGATGCGTCCTACCCACTAGTGCCTGATGTGCTGGCGTGGGGTTGGTGCTCGAGGGAATGGCGCCGTGCCGGCGGGCCTCCTCCTACAGCGCCGGCTGCAGAGCATGGTGTGTTCCGGCTCACCCGCTCCCGGGTTCCTGTCCGTCATCAGTTGCTTTGGGCCCATGGTGATAGCAGACCCTGGTGGGAGCACCTGGCAGGGCAAGACCACTGTGGCCAAGAAGCCAGGGAGAGACAGAGGACAGACTTCAGTCCCACTGTCCCCTTCAGGCCACACCCGCAGTGCCTGACCTCCAGCAGACTCGCCTTTAAAGGCTCGGTGCCTCCCAGCAGCACCACGCTGGGGACCAGGCCCTTACCACGTGGGCCTTCGGGCAGCACCCCAGACCCGCCCGGCACGTGTGAGCGGCAGCTCTGGTGCAGACGCCGGGCCGCGCCGCCAGCTCTTGCTGGGGACTCGCACTCGGGATGGCAGTGCTGCCTCCCTGCAGCCTGAACCTGTTGAAGCGCTCAGGACAGAACCCGCGGAGCCGTGGGTCAGGGCGCCAGGCTGGGTGGCAGCAGCCTGCTGACCACACAGAGGCGCCTCCCGCGCTCCTGGGGTCTGGCCGGCTGCTGAAGGAGGCGCCAGCCCCCCGCGCTGGAGAGCCAGGGTGCTGCCGGCTGGCTGCAGGGGAGGCTGCAGGGATGCCCGCCGGCAGCCTGGTGTTCAGACTGCGTTTCCCGTTATGTGTACGCGCGTGTGTGAATGCGTGGAAAGATCCAGAAGAGAGAAGGTGGAGCTGCAGGGGCTCAGAGGGTGATTACCGACTGGCTTTTCTTTTCTTTTTTTTGTTGCTCTTGGGATTGAACCCAGGGTGCTCTGCCACTGAGCTACATTCCAGCCCTTTTAAGAGAACTTATTTTGAGACTCACGCAGACTCACTAAGTTTCCAAGGCTGGCCTTGAACCTGTGAGCCTCTTGCCTGGGCCTCCCTGAGATTACAGACATGCAGCACCACACCCAGCATTACATTTGAATTTTTTAATAAGAAAAGCATATTCACCTGGGGAGGTGGCTCGTTTGGTGGAGTGCTTTCCTCGGGTGCACAAGCCCTGGGTTCAGTCCCCAGCACCCCAAAAACAAAACAACAGAAACCGGATTCACGTGTTACTTGTTCAATAGCCGCACGTTGTCAAGAACATTTGAACAGTAGGCGCGGTGGCGCACGCCTATAATCCCAGCACTTGGGAGGCTGAGGCAGGAGGATCGTGAGTTCAGAGTCAGCCTCAGCAAGGTCAAGGCGCTAAGCTACTCAGTGAGACCCTGTCTCTAAATAAAATACAAAATAGGGCTGGGGATGTGGCTCAGTGGCCGAGTGTCCCTGGGTTCAATCCCCAGCACCAAAACAAAACAAAACAAAACAAAAAAAACCCATTTAAACAGACCCAAAATAGAAGTGTCTAGTCATAGAGAGTGAGACCTAGGGTCACAGAGACCTGGACGCAGTGTTCCCAGCACCCCATTCTTCCCTGTGGCTCAGGCTGGGGGCCCACTGGAGTTGATACTGCCCGGTGCACCCCACATTCCAGCCCCTCCCAGACCAGGCCTGGGGACATTTTGGTTGTACCACTGGGGTTGCTTCTGGCCTGGAGTGGGCGGAGGCCAGGATGCTGCTCAGCACCTGCAGAGCCCAGGATGCCCACTGCAGTGTGACGGGCCCAGTGTCCTCTGGGAAGTGGGCTGGCAGCCACCACCCCCCCTGCACCACGGAGGGAAGGGTTTTGTGTACACTGGGGAGATTCCTGGTCTGGCGCTGACCCCACTGACCGCCCCGCTCCTCCAGCAGATGCTCAGTTTCTTCATGGGCGCACACTTATTGCAACTCTGAGGGGTCAAAACGAAAACAGCCAGGCACGCCCGTCATCCCAGCTGCTGGGGACCCGAGGCAGGAGGATGACCAGTCCCCAGCCAGCCTCAGCAACTTGTGAGACCTTGTCTCAAAATTTTTAAAATGAAAAGAAAAGAGCCTTTAGCAGGGATTCATTTTT
>JAJEJO010000636.1:187964-206374 GCA_020662805.1 Glaucomys volans
TTTTTTTTTTTTTTTTTTTTTTTTTTTTGCGGTGCTGGGGATTAAACCCAGGGCCTCGTGCTTGTGAGGCAGGCGCTCTACCAACTGAGCTATATCCCCAGCCCACTTTTTTAGTTCTTTTAACATCTATTGATACAAATGAAAAACAAGAGCAAGCACAGGGCCTGTGCCCATAAGCCCAGCTGCTCCCAGAGGCTGAGGCAGGAGGGTCAAGTTTGAGGCCAGCCTCAACAACTTAGCGAGACCCTGTCTCAAAATAAAATTTTAAACAGGGCTGGGGATGCAGCTCAGCAGCGGAGCCCCTGGACCCAAAGGGGAGGCAATGGGGCAAGAAGAGCAGTGTGCTCCCTCCCCACCACTCACCTGTTGCTAGGCTCGCTGGAGCGGCTGGCTCTGTGGTCTAGCACTTCAGGCCTGGGCCACACCTGTCCCTCTACTCACGTGACTGTCACCTTCAGCCTGGAGCTCCTCAGTAGTCACCTGTGGGTCCTGGAAGCTTCAGAGCATGTAGGGTTTTGCGCTGTCTTTCAGTCCAGTGGGGCAGAGGGGGACCCCGGCACCCCTGAGGCTGCTGCCCTTCCTCTTGCCCCCTGATGAAGGGATGCGTGTCCAGGGGACCAAGCCATGTTTGGGGTCTTGGAAAACAGGCAGAGCCCTGGGCACCAGCTACCCTTCCTCACCTTGCCTTCGGGAGGCCAGGGGCCAGCCTGGAGCTGGTGCTGACAGGAAGGGGAAAGTCGGGGTGGGGCTGTGGACCCCTGGCCACCCTGCCTCCCTGCCTTCTCCTGCCTCTCCTGTCACCCCTGGCCCACGTGCCCCCACCCCTGTGGCGCCACACCCGCTGTGCTGGGCTCAAATGGGGCCTGAGGAGCTTGCACGCGCAGCTGTGTGGGTGCTCGGGTTCCAAGCCCAACAGCTGCCCTGCACAGACAGCCCGTGAGCTCCTCGGGGTCCTGGTGAAGACTAGAGTAGAGCCCTGCAGGGGGACCTCAAGGGGACCTCAGGAAGGTGACATCTCAGCAGCTGGCCCTGCGGACCCTAGGGAGAGGTGAGGGCGTGGGGCGCACAGCAGTGCCCTGGGACGCTCCTTCTCCACTTCCTGCTGTGGATGTGGCCCTGTGGCCCTGAAGACTGCAGCTGAAGGGTCTCTGTCCTTGCCTGGAGGGTGGTGTTTGGCCCTGGCCTGGCCTCTTCCTGCAGCGGGGGAGCCTGCGCTTCCCGGCCGGCTGCTCAGTGCTGTTTCTCCCTGCAGGATGGTGGCTCCCTGGACCAGGTGTTGAAGGAAGCCAAGCGGATTCCTGAGGAGATCCTGGGGAAGGTCAGCATTGCGGTGAGTCTGCCCCGGGCCCCGGGCATGTCCTCCCGGCTGGAGGCACTCCTTCCTGTGCCCGGCCCTTCCTCGTGGCCAGGGTCCTCATGGGGCCCCTGAAGACAATTGCCAATTCTGTCTCCCCTGGTTGTGGGACTTGGAGCAAGTTCCTGGGGTCCATGGTCCCCATCTGCTGCTGAAGGTGGCTTTTAAGACTTTTGTCATCAGCACTGTCCCTGCCCCTCCATCTCGGGTCTAGCCAAGGTCTCAGCTGAACAGCTCTGGGCAGAGTGGCCGCCATCTGCTCTCCATCTTGTGGCAGGCAGACATCACTGGCCGGGGACTCAGGTTGCGTTGGTCAGGGGCTTGTTGAAGGGGAGATCCTGGGGCAGACATAGGCCTCACTCTCTTCACTGTCCACAAATGCTCTGAGTGACCAAGGGACAGAGCAGGCCTTCCAGCCCCAGCCCCAGCCTGGCAGAGCCCTGGGGTTTAGAGTCCCGCTGCTCCCGCGTGGACTCGCAGCGTCTGGCTGCCAGGAGCCGCATCTGTCCTCGCAAAGGCCTGAGGAGCACCTGCCGCACGGGGGCGGGTGGACACGAGGTGGCGGCCTGGCACTCAGCATTCCAGAAACAGAGCCGCCGTCGACACCATCGTCGACTGCTTCCTCTCTAGGAATCTGCCCTCCGGGGTGCGAAGTGGCCAAGTAACCACCGCACCCTTCACCTGTCGGTTCTCGGGCTCCTAGCACAGCCCGGACCCGAGCACTCGGGGTGCCACGGCGGGTGAGGCCAAGTGCCTGGCTGCCGATTCGGCACTGCCCCTGCCTCAGTGTGCCCAACCCTCCTCTTCCGAGTAGAGGGGGCCCAGCAGGTGGGAACCAGCGGTTTGCACACGCCCACCAGCGGAGGCCAGCCTCCCTGTTGGCCTCTACTCTTGCTCTAGTCCTGAGAAGCTCAGCACAACTAGAACAGGTTCCCTTGGCCTGTGCCAGACACTGGCTGCTTGGTGTGGCACAGGAACCTGGCTGGGGGCAGGGAAGCCCCCCTGCAGGCCCTGCCCTGCTTACTCAGTCCCCTGGCCACTGCAGGTTCTCCGGGGCCTGGCGTACCTTCGAGAAAAGCATCAGATCATGCACCGAGGTAAGGAGGCCCACGCCTTCCTCAGCCTGGCAGGCCACCACAGTGCCCAATGGCCCCTCATGCCTGGCTGGCCCTGTCCTCAGATGTGAAACCCTCCAACATCCTGGTCAACTCCAGAGGGGAGATCAAGCTGTGTGACTTTGGGGTGAGCGGGCAGCTCATTGACTCCATGGCCAACTCCTTCGTGGGAACGCGGTCCTACATGTCTGTAAGTCCCTCCGGGTGGGCACTCCCCAGGCCTCCCTTCCCGCGGGGAGCCTACTCAGGCGGGTTACCTCCGCAGCACGGTGCTGCTCGCCGTCCCTTCCCAGGCAGGTCTTCTGGAAATGCCGGCCTGTGTCCTGCCTGTGCTTGTGACTGTGCAGCCGGGCGCTTCCTAGTTTCTGAACAGATCAGACTCTTGGTTCCCAAGATGCCCGGGCGCTCGGCCTGAGCAGCCAGCCCTGGCCTGCGCGGAGGAGTGTCCTCGGCCTGCGCAGGGCTCTCGCCCTCTGCCAGAAGCTCCCAGCTTGGGCTTCTGGAAGCTGTGTCAGCTCCGCTGGGAGCCCTGGTCCCAAGGCCTCGTGCACAGCATAGCAGGCGCCCGGGGATGTGACCCATGTCTTCCTGTCTCTGGTCCTTAGCTGGGGAAGCAGGCTGGGTCCACAGCGGTCCCTGGGCTGCAGGTGCTGGCCCTGCCCACACCTGCTGCTGCCCGTCTCTCCGGCAGCCAGAGCGCTTGCAGGGCACACACTACTCAGTGCAGTCGGACGTCTGGAGCATGGGCCTGTCCTTGGTGGAGCTGTCCATCGGAAGGTACCCCATCCCCCCGCCCGACGCCAAGGAGTTGGAGGCCATCTTCGGCAGGCCCGTGGTCGATGGTGCAGAAGGAGAGCCCCACAGCATCTCGCCCCGGCCCAGACCCCCCGGGCGCCCCATCAGTGGTATGGCCTGAGCCTGCGACTTCTGGGGGGGTGACCATGCAGGCCCCGTGGCTCCCGGGATGGCAGCGGCCTCCCTTTGGCCCCCTCGGTACCACCTGTCTCCCTGGATCGTGCCAGCGGGTCAGCAGTCCTCACTTGGTGCTGGGGCTTCTGGGGACAGAGCTGGAGACAGCAAGCGCCCAGACGCGTCTGGGTCTCGCACCTGTTGCTGCTGGAGGGGGTGCGCCCAGCTCCCCACCAGGCTGCCGATGCTCCTCCAGCGTTTTATCATGCAAACACCCAAATGTGCACACAAGTGGCAAGAATCGCCCCCCTGGGCCCCGTGCCCGCCACTTAGAGTCAGTGATGAACACGGGACTGTTGGGGCCAAGCCTTCCGGAGCTCTGAACTCAAGAACTTGACTTGGAACCTCCTCAGGGCTGTTGGGTTTGACCCCCACACAGGAAGCACCGGCAGGAGGGCCACTGGGGAAGCCAGGGCCCTGCAGGGTGTGGGAGCCCAGCACCGGGATGCTTCGCCCGCCCTGGGGGAGAGTGCAGGGGAGGGTCCGGGCAGGCAGCAGAGCCCCGCAGCGCCTGGGTCCTGGGGCTTTATCTTTGTTTAAGTCACGTGACTAGATGTGAGTTAGGTTAGAGCCCAGAGGGCCGCTGCGCCCAGCTCACTCCTGCAGGTGCTCTGCTCAGTCCTCGCACCTTGCGGAGTTGGGCAGCCATCCCCTTTTTTAGTTCTAGAGCATTCTATCACCTGAAAAGGAAGTGCTGTCCCCAGGAGTGCCCCCTGTCCTTGCCCCAGTCCCTGCACCCACAGATCCACATCCTGTCTGTAGACTCTCCTGTCCTGGATGTCTCCTGTCACTGGCTCATACACTGTCCTTGTATGTCTGGTTCTCACTGACTATGAGGTCTTTAGGTGCATCCACACTCCTTTTGAGGGCTCAGTAATATTCCATTCTAAAAGTGGGCTGCATTGTGTTTAGACACCCCTGTGGCCAGGTGTGTGGGTGGGTGGCAATTTTGATAGCACCCCCAAGCCCCATTCCCACCCTATGCTGCCTCAGACAGACCACGTGGGTGACTTAGTCTCATCCCAGGGGAGAGTTCCCACGTCTTTGTCCTCAGGCCTGGCCCGTGCCCCCCCACCGTCCCCACTCCCAGATGGCAGCCACCTGCCTGCCAGCACCTCCCCAGCCCGTGCACTGGCCTGCATGCCCATTTCAGGACAGGCAGGAGGCGAGTGCAGCTGCCGAACCCAGACCCAGCCAGCTGGGTCTCGGACAGGGGTCAGCCACCCCCTGCCAGCTTCCTGTTCCAAGTGGCATCTGCGGCCTGCTGCTGTCACCATCAGCGGCTCCGGGCAAGGTCATTCCGCTGTCCTTGCTTGTGGCGAACCCCCTCCCCCACCCGGCCTGCAGCACAAGAGCCGAGGCCCTGCCGAGCGACCCCTCAGGAGCAGTTCGTCCTGCTTCATCGTTCTGGTTGGTCACTGGGGCTCAGGAGAGCGGTGTCTTCCCAGAGCGTGAGCTCAGGAGCCAGAGGCCAGGCCCTGGCCACTGCTGCAGGCTGGCATGCCATGATGGCGCTCCGTGTGCCCAGCCCCCAGACCTCACCTGCACGGGGCAGAGTTACCCGCCCATCCTACCCACTTTTGTCCCCTGCTATGTAGGTCACGGGATGGACAGCCGGCCGGCCATGGCCATCTTTGAGCTGCTGGACTACATTGTTAATGAGGTGCGTGCTGGAGGCCTCTGGTGCTCTTCCCCCGGGACTGCTGGGCCTGCTGGGCGCACTGCCCGAGCCAGGGCAGACCCCGCCCCCTGCAGTGGAGGGTTGTCTGGCGTCGAAGCCCACCACACCTCTCCTGGCTGCACGGGTCCACCCCCTTTGCACAGGGTCTTATTTCCTTAATGAAGATGAGCCTAGAATCCCTAGCAGCCCCTTCCTACATCCAGAGACGCCCCTGTGTCTGACCCTTGCTGGCCCAGAGCTAGGCTGCCCATCGGGCCCTGTCCCCGGTATCTCCTAGTTAGCACCCTGGAGTTGGGTGCTTGGGCTCCTAAACAGTCCCTTTCTGCAGACAGAGGTGCCCCTGCCTCCTCCCCATCTGTGAAGCACGCCTGGCCGAGGAGGGCCGCTGGCTCAGCAGAGGGCTCAGCGGAGTGGGCCACCTTCCCCTTCCTGTTCTCTGTGGGCCCTCGGGGGCTCCTCTCAGCTGCCGCAGAAGCAGATGGTCAGCTGGGTCCTGTGCAGATGAGCAAGTGACCTTGGGGCTGGTATTTAGTGGGACACAGCCTGGACCCTGGCACTCTCCCGTTGACCAGGTCCTCGGGGGTTCACTGGAGTCAGGGCGAGGACAGGGGCCAGGTTGCCTGCAGTATTGGGCTTGGCCCTTGGTTAAGTAGTGAAATATGGACAGACAGGGTGGGATTGCCCTGGTGACAGCTTTCCCTGCTGCGGGCACTGGTCCCCGGTGCAGCGAGCACATTGTCCACCCTGAGCTTCAAGGGCACTCCCACCGTGCTTGTACCCAAACCTGGGGAGCAGCTGGCCCTGTGCAGCAGCCCAGGCTTGGAGCCAGGAGATCGTGTAGTCTGGGGAGACAAACCTGCCCTGCCTCTGCCATCACCCGGCCAGGGTGCCACAGCAATGGACAGGGGGCGGTGCTCTCTGCTTCCAGCGAGGGCCAGGAAAGGGCAGGTGAGGGTCCCGAGGCCACACAGGCTGACCTGCCTCCTCCTCCCCACAGCCGCCTCCCAAGCTGCCCAGCGGCGTGTTCAGCCCACAGTTCCAGGAGTTCGTGCATAAATGGTGAGGAACTTGGCGTTGCCGTGGGCACAGGCGGGAGGGTGCCCTCAGCCCGGCCGTGGACTCAGATGCATGCTTTCTGCTCCTGGTTCTGCCGGTACCAGGCCCATCTGTCCAGAGTGGTCAGCGGCAGGATTTGGCAGCCACTTCACCCACCTAGAAAGCCAGAGTGCTTTTCCACTCGCTCCCTGGCCTAGCAGGGGACAGAAATGGGTGGGTGTGGTTCCCACCTGCCATCCCAGTTGCCCCAAAGTGGTACATGAACCTGGGTTTGGGGCTCTTGGGCCATCTGCAGCTGCCGCCTTGCTGCCTGCTGGGGGGAAGAGGGGAGCACCCACCCTGCAGGTTTTTTCCTGGAGTCACCAACTCGGGTTCCCTTGAGGAACCAGCAGTGCCTGTGCTGGGGCCTGGGAGGGTGGAGTCGGGCCCTGCTGCCCTGGAGGCAGCCCCATGGATGTCCCTGTCAGATGTGCCCTGGTTGCACGGGATGCCCCTGGCCCTTTGCACAGCTCTTCAGCAGTTGCGTGAACAGCCTGTCTCTAGCCCGCGGGCCTTGCGTTTGCAGAGCCACCCAGCGGCCCTGAGCTGCCCTGGGTTGTGTCCTCAGGCTGTTCTCCTTGTGTGGAGGGAACAGTTTCATTTGACACTGGGACTCCAAGCTTGGCGTTTTTATTAGAAATTTACCTTTAGTGGCTCAGGAGGCTGAGGGAGGAGGGCTGCAAGTTTAAGGCCAACCTCAGCAACTGAGCAAAACCCTGTCTCAAGGTAACAATCAGGGCTGGGGATGCAGCTCAGTGGGTAGAGCGCCTGCCTCACAAGCACAGGGCCCGGGTTCCGGATGTGCTCCGGGATGTGCTGGGAGCACACAGTGGCGTCGGTTGCCAGCTGTGCCCAGGCAGGAGGCGGTCCCCCTCCTTCCCTTTGCCCCCCCCAGCCCTTGCTCCCCCGTCCTGGGGGCATCTCGCACTGGAGGCGATGATGAAGCCTTTTTCTGGGAGGGGGCGAGGTGGCAGAGTAGCGCTGACCCCGAGTCCCAGGCCCCACGCATGGGCCTCCTCGTGGGCTGGCCACCAGCTGACCGCCCTGTCTTGTGCCTGTCCCCAGCCTCATTAAGAACCCAGCAGAACGAGCAGATCTGAAGATGCTCATGGTGAGTGGTGCTCTGGGGTCCTGGGCTGCCTGCAGTGGGGCCTCGGGCGGCTGGGTGCGTGGGGGCCCTGCTGTCAGCAGGAGAGGTCCGGGCCGGCTGGGCTGCGGCCTGGGAGAGCAGGGGTGTTTCCCCAGAAGGGTGGTGCAGGGTTCCTGGGCTGTCCCACCTCAGGCGCTGGGTGGCCACGTGCTGGGCCCTTTGTCCTGAGCAGCTCCCAGCTCCTGTGGCCCTAGGAGGGGACCTGCCCTGTTGAAGCACCCTGAGCGAGTCCCACCAAGGGCCTTGTGCTCTCTCGCCCTTGAGGGCGCCCCTCTGAGACTTGGGGTGTGCTCAGTGCTCTGCGCTGCCCGGAGCTCACCTCCCCAGCAGGGCGGGAAGAGAGGCGGCCACGTGGGGCCAGGCCAGCACGTCCCTCCTGCCACTGCACCGGCAGGCCTGGCACAGGGCCTTCCCAGCCACGCCTGCCACCCGGGGTCTTAGGGCCCCCAGCCGTGAGGAGGAGCCTTGGTCGGGGGCCCAGGACGTCGATCTCCGCCTCCCGGGTCCTTGGGTGGAAATGTCGGAATGGGGCCCTGGCCTTGCTGGGCTGCTCCCGTGGCGCCAGCCTGTGGCCGCCTCGCTGTGCCCTCCCAGCCTGCGGTGCTTCACCTCAGGACCCTCGTACGCCCCTCCTGCAGCTGTGCCTCCCCCAGGACGGCGTCAGTTGGCACAGGGAGAGCTGTGGTGGGCGCAGAAGGCCTGGGGGAGCGGGGGGCTGCTTCTGTAGGAGGCCTGCACTCGCCCGGACCTCAGTGCGCCATAAGCAGGGGGAGAAGGCCGGACACCTTCCTCGGAGCCGGCCAGGTGCTGGGGCGGCCTGCTGGTCAGTGCTCGCTGCGCACGGGAGGCCCTGGCTCAGCCCGGGCGCGGCTGGGAGCCCGCTGCCCCCTGCCCTGACTCTAGGGCCGCTCAGCTGTGCTCTTGGCCCAGTCAGGGGCTGTGTCCCAGATGACGCCCTCAGGTAACCCTCAAGTCCCCTCCTGCTCAGCCTCTCAGCACACGCCCTTGTCCCTGAGCCGTGTTCCAGGGGTTCTAGAGCTTGGTGCTGGTGGCTGTCCTACGGGCTGTCCTACGGGACAGTTGAGTCAGGACCTGTGCAGAGCTCCTTTGGCAGATCATACGTCCTCACTGGAGGGGGTCCTGTCCCCAGGGGCCCTGGGTGATGTCTAGGGACGTTGTGGTGTCCTGACTCAGGGGCAGCCAGTAGAGGCGGGGACACAGCTCACACCCACCCACAGAACAGCGGGCCCAAGCACGCAGGCTGCAGGACTGTTTCCCGCCCTGCCCAGCCGCAGAAGCGTCACTTCCGCTCTGCTTGGGTCCCCTCCAGCCCCAGCGTGGTCCTGGACAGGCGCTGGTGCTCCCTGGGTCGTGTGTGCGGGTGGCCCCAGTGCCCAGCCCTCACGGCCCTCCTGCCTCCCAGGGCCACGCCTTCATCAAGCGCTCGGAGGCCCAGGAAGTGGATTTCGCCGGCTGGCTGTGTGGAACCCTGCGTCTCAACCAGCCCAGCACACCCACGCGCACTGCCGTGTGATGGCCGCCCGCCGCCCGTCTGCGCCCGCCCTCCGGCCCCTCCTGCCCCAGGAGCATCTGTGTCCTTGCGTCCCCTGGGTTGTCGCCTGGCCTGGAAGGGACACTGCTCCTGTCACCATCTAGGAACCTGCTTACTTAGTTTAAAAAACAAAACACAAAACAGGGAGAGGAAAAGCAAATGCTGCCCACCGCGCCTCCTTGCTGCTCGGGTCTCCTGGGGTTGGTGTTGCTCCCCCGGCTGGAGGCTGGCCTCGGAGCCTGGCTTCAGAGGCTGGGGAAGAATGGGGCCCGGCACCCAGCCCACCTCAGCATCTCACCTGGAAAAGCCGCGCAGGCCGGGCCTCAGTGGAGCCCACTTTTCCACAGCCCCTGCCTTCTCCCCAGCACGCCGTGGAGGCCCCTCCAGGCTCAGGGAGCTCCCTCCCTCCCTCCCACCCTCCCTCCCTGCCTCCCGGCGGCCGAGCTGACACAGCTCTGCAGAAAGGAAGTGCTGGGTTTCCACGCTCTGCGGTTGGAACCCAGCAGATGCAGCAGATAAGGCCATGTCCCTGGCCTTGCAACAGGCCTCCCAGATGTGCTGGCTGTCACCTGTGCCCGTCCTGCGAATCATGAGCCAGTGCCCAGGTGCGTCACTCCCGCGGGCCCTCCAGCTGCCTGGCCCCAGTTGGTTCCCAGCGAAAGCGGGTGAGAGGGATCTCGCCCCAGTTCCTGCGTCTTCATTCCACCGGGCCCCCCTCCGTAGTCCCCGAGTTGCCCAAGGCCCAGCCCTCCTGCCTTCACGGCCACTCGCCCTCAGACAGCCCGATGGAGAAGCCACCTCAGCTGTCTGCAGGCCTCCCCTCCGAGCAGCTGCTGCGCGCTTCCTGGGGCCTGGCGTCTGCGATGCTGTCTGGGCCACTCTGGGTGCCCGGCTGCGGGCTGCGCGCCCTCTCCTCGGCGGCCCTCCCGTCCTGTGTTGGTTTTTCTGCAGACACCAAAGATGAGTTGGTGCCTCGTTCAAACAGCCTGACTGGTTTCTGCTCTGGGTGTTTTCTGCCCACGTCTCACACGATCTAGGTTCTTGGGCAGAAGGACTGCAGGACTCGAGGCCATCTTGGACGACGTAAAGAGACGCTGTCTCGAAATAAAAAGGGCTGGGGATGGAGCTCAGTGGTAGAGCAGCCCTGGGTCCGTCCCCAGCGCTGCCAAGAAGGAAAAACCGTGGCCTTCCTTTCCCGTCACTTCAGAGCTGGCTTCCAGACTGTTGAGCAGTTGCTGGGTGTCTCTCCTCGCTTCCCCCACACTCCTGCAGACATGCCCAGCCGGGGCCACCCTCTAATCCAAGCCTGGCCCTTGCTCTGCAGCTGGAGGCCCAGCCGCCTGGGCCACGTGCCGCTGGTGCTGGGCACAGGTTTCTCCGGGCAGCCAGGTGGATGGTTTGGGGCCTGAGCTGGAGGCAGCTCGGTAGAGGCTGTGGTGCTGCCCACTTGCTCCCCGTGGTTGGGAGGTTTTAATAAAGTGGGGCTCCTGGTGGTTTTGAGGAGGGAGTAAGGTGGGCTGGGTGTGGCTCAGTGGTCAGCTCCTGAGAGGCCCTGGGTTCCTTCTCCAGCGTCAAAAGAACATGTGCAGTGGCCCGCCACGGCCCCGGGCCCCAGGCCCCCCCAGAATGTCCAGATCAGGTGGACAGCAGGGCTCAACCTGGGCTTGGGGGAGACAGCGTGGAGCCTATGCCAGGGTCTCCTCAGCATCCCTCGCAGCAGCGCCCAGAGGCCAGCTTGCCTGCACTCGGCCAGCACCTCACGGGACACCGGCTAGTCACGCTGGCGTCCCACTCCTGGCCAGTGGCCAGAGGACCTGCCTGTGTCTCCACTTACTGAGCCTTTATTTTTATGGGGTGCTGGGTATGGGACGCAGGGCCTGGCCCATGCTAGGCAGGCGCTGTGCCACTGGGCTGCACCTGAGCTGCATGGGGTCCTGGGCAGCCACCTGCCACCTCATGCTGTGGAATTCTCCCCATGGGACGGGCCCTGGCCCTGGGTCGGCTGCATTTCCTCTCTGACCCTCACCAGCGCCGGGGCGGGGCGGTAACGGCAGAACAGGTTTGTAGGGCTGGCGCCTGCCTGAGGCTCCCCGCTGCACCCTGCCCAGGAACCGGAGGGGCACAGGTGGCCTTCCCCAGGAGTGTTCCCCGGAGGGCTCACCTGCAGCCTGCGGGAAGTGGCTCCCTGCCCTTTCCCTCACATTTCGGGTTTGATGCAGACCCTGGCACGTGGTCTCCATTGTGCTTTCAATGCCAGAGGGTTAGGGTGGGCCACACAGATCCAAGACACTGGGTCTTGGGACAATTCTGACATGCCCTGCCCCAACACTGGGCCACCTCTGGGGACTGGGGGAGCTCGTGGTCTGGAGTGGGTGGAGGCCATGGCTCTGCACCCTGCGTGCCCAGCTTGCCACTCCAGAGGACGGCCCGGCCCTGGGTCCCCAGCACTGAAGGTGCTAAGCCAAGATCGGGGCAGCCCTTCCATCCAGCTTCTTGTGTCCAGAGCCTGGACCTCAGTGTGAAGGGGTGCTGGCAGGGGCAGCCCGGAACCTTCTGGAAGGTAGATGACCTGGGTCCCCGGGGCCTAGCCTCCCAGGGCGGAGGTGTGTGGCCGGCAGGAAGCCTGGTGCCGGAACTGGCTGAGGATTCCGGCTGGGTTGAGAGAGTTCAGAGGAAGCCACGACAGGGTTTCCCAGAAAGCCTGCCGCGGGGTGGAGTGAGGAAGGAGAGGCCCAGCTCAAAACGAAACCGCCCGCCGCCCTGCCCCCGCGGCCCGCCAGGTGCCTGCCCTGCACACCTGGAGCAACAGGCCTGGTGGGTCCCGGTCCGGTGCTACCTGTTCTGCCGTCCCCGGGCAAGGCGGCCTGGCTTCTGCTGAGGGGAGGCGGCGGAGAGGCCCCCGTGCCATGGGGACCTGAAGGCCCAGGCTCAGGCTTCTGCTGGGCTTTCCAGGGGACAGGCGGGGGGCTGCAGAGCCGCACGGGGGACAGGCCTGAAAGGCCTTGCAGCCGAGGGGGGCTGGCCGAGGACCAGCCAGAGCTCCCACCTGGGCCTCAGGCCCCGCATTTCAGGGACGACCCTCAGGGCGCTGTGACCCCAGGGAAGGGCCTGCCCCTGTGCCAGCCTTGGACCCCAGGACATGCTTCCTAGGAAGGAGCCCATGCTCGGCCCCAAAACCTCCCTCTCGTATGCACCCCATGAAGTGGGCCAAACGGTGTCCTGCCCCATGGCCCCTCTGCAGCCCTGAGCCTTGGCGAGGTGAGGTGACCTGCGGCTCCATGACCCTGCAGCCCACCCTCACTCGAGCGCACAAACATTTGGGGTTCCTCCACAGTGCTTGTGGGGGTCCTAGAAGACCAGAGACTGGCCCTCTGCTAAAGCCCAGTCTGGCCCAGGTGCCAAGGCCCAGCAGTCTGGAGAGAGGCCACTGCTGCCCTCAGGGACAAGGCCTCCTGTGGAGCCCCACGGTGGGGGCAGTGCCCCAGGCCAGGCAGCTGCTGAGCAAGCCTGGCAGTGGGACTGGGTGTGGGTCCTTGAGCACCTGGCCTGGTCGGCGCGGGAAGGTGGGCAGAGCCAGCCCCAAGGGCTGGGCAGAGGCCGCAGGAAGGGCGGGGAGCCCCCTTCTGTGCCCCAAGATCACCCTTTAATTTCTGGGGGAGGGGTAGAGAACAAGAGGGCGGGGGCACTCTGGCAGCTTGCCAGCTGGAACCTCATGAGGTCAGCCCTCCAGTGGCTTTTGGGGGAAGAATAGGTGGTGGCCCAGGGGAGCCTGGTCACTTAGATACTGAAGAACTTTGAATGTTGGCCCTGCTGGGTGACCACACCTGTAATCCCAGTGACTCAGGAGGCTGAGACAGGAGGATCAAATTCAAGGCCAGTTTGACCAACCTGATGAAACCCTGTCTCAAAAAACAAGAGCTAGGGTGCAGCTCGCAGAGCGCCCCTAGGATCCATCTCCAGTGCAAAGGAAAGCAAGCTAGGACCGCGGGGCGGGGGGGTAGCCATGCCTGCCGTCCCAGGGACTCTGGAGGCCCAGGCAGGAGGACGGCGAGTTCAAGGTCAGCCTGAGCAACTTAGACTGTCTGAAAATAAAATTTGAACAAGGGACTGAGGATGTGGCTCCGTGCAGAGCACCTCACTAGCGTGTGGGAGGCCCTGGGTTCCATCCCCAACTCCCCAAAAAAAGAAAGGAAGCTGTGGACGTGCTGTGCCCGTCCCTCTAGGGGACTGCTGGGCTCTGTGTTCTCTGGAGAACAGGACCCAGGCTTTGCTCTGGGCTCCTGCTGGCCCCCCGTGGAGAGTGGCAGAGGGTTCCCCAGCCTCCCTTGAGGTGGGAAAAGAGGGCAGGTGCCTCCCAGTGGAGGGGTCGCTGGATGGTGGCCCAGGAAGGCCAGAGCTGTCCAGAACTAGAACTGTCACCCTGTGGACACTCTCCCCGCGCTGGCCTGTCCCCACCCCTGCCAGGGGGGATGAGGAGCCCTGAGCAGCTGTGCTGAGCACCCCTTCCCTCACAGCAGCTGCCGACCCTCCTGGGGCCTCAGTGGACCCCTGCTGCCCAGTCTTGGCCACCCTGCCCCCCATCTGTGCCTTCAAGCCCTGGACACAAGAAACCAATGTCCCTTCCCTGTGCTGGCCTCTGTGCCTCTTCACATGACGGCACCTAGAAGCTAGAAGCCTCCCTGCAATGACCCAAACCTTCCTAGGTGCCAGTTGGGTGGTCTCTGCCCTGATGCCCAGTGCCCCTGGGTGCAGGGAGGGAGCAGTGACCTGAACTCAGGGTCAGCGTCCCGTGGGAGCAGAGCCAGGCGGGGTGGGGAGGGCAGTCCTCCCTCCCCCGGGCTGGGAGCAGACAGGGAAGTGGTGACCCCCAGTGAGGGTGCTGCCTTCTCTCTCCCCAGGGAGGGAGCCCCAAAGCAGGGCCACGCCCCCTCCCCTCCTTGCTGCTCCTCCTGCCCTGCCTGGGCCTGGGTGGCCCTCAGCAGTCCTGCCCCCTGCAGACCCTAAGGTCAGCCCCCAGGTCCTGGTCCCCCAGCCCGGCTGCTGGGGTGGGGGTGGGGCAGGTGGCGCCCTGGCTTCCGTCCCTGGTCTCAGGGCGCGTCATTGTTACATATAACAACAACGAAAAAAGCCTTTTCACTCTTTATTGGGGGACAGGGTTCCTGTAAGTTGCTCAGGACCTTGAACTTGCAATCTTCTTGCCTCAAGCTCTCAAGTCGCTGGGACCTCAGGCCTGTGACGTCGCACCCCACTTTTTTAATTGACAAGAGTTTTTTGACTTCTTTCATTTTTGCAGGGCCCGGATAGAGCCCAGAGCTGCCTGCAGGGCCAGCGCTTATTTTTTCCTAGTGTGCCTTTGACCCTCGGGAGGTGCCAGGCCCTGGACGGCCTGGCCGTGGGGGGACGTGTGCTGAGCGGCACCGCCTTCCCCAAGGTTCACAGCAGCAGGGACCACAGAAAGGGGTCCCCCGCGCCCCGAGGGGTGAGGCGAGCACTGCCTGGGCCATCCACACCTGGAGCCTCCTCGGGGAGCAGGAGCTGGGTGACGGCTGCACCATGGATGGGCCTGGGGACCTGGAGCCCGGTGAGAGCCGCATACAAGGCCACCGTGTGTGTGACCCGGTGCAGGAGAGTCCAGGGGCGCGGGGCTGGGGAGGGCTGGGGGACTGCTCATGCGCATGGGGCTTCTTTTAGGGTGATGGAGTGTTCTAGAACTAGTGGTAAGAGTGGCACGGCTTGGCGAACACGTGGGGAAACCACGGATCTGCCTGGTGGCCCGACCGCAGGTGACTTATCTCCACGGAGCCATTTTAAAGGCCCCGCCCTGCCACGGTTCAGACTCTAACGGGCGGCCTCCGCCAGGTTCGTTACTAACTAACCTCCCCGGGGTGGCTCCGCCCGAGTCCCCGCGCACCTGGCCAGCCTCGCCCTGCAGCGGGTGCTGGGCACAGGAGGTGAGGGGTCGGGCCAGCCCAAGGCCGAGGACAGGCAGGCCCCGCCGCCACCTGCAGGAGGCCCGGGTGGGGGCGGGGAGCCTCGGGTTCGCGCGGCAGCGCGGGGCTGGGAACCCGGCAGGTGCGCGGGGAGGCGCGGGCGCGGGGGGGGGGGGGGGGTGCCGCACCCCGCGGGGCCAGCTCCGCGGCAGGGCCAGGAGCCGCCGTCCCGGGGTTTCTGGGCCAGGGGTCCCTCGCCGGCCGCGGCAGTCGACATCCGGTTCTGCCCCAGCCCTTGCCCCGCCCCCTCCCGCGGGGACACTACAGGCTGTCCACCCCGCGCACGGTCCCCAGGTCGCCTGCGCAGGGCGAGTCTGAGCCCTGCTTTGGGGAGGCGCAGAAAGGCGGCCCACCCACGGCGAGGAGACTGCTTCTCCTGCCAAGGTCACGCGGGACAAGCTTGACCTTGACCCGGGGCAACAGGGAGGTCAGAAAGGAGCCGGCAGGCAAGGCCGCCTGCAGGGAACTCCGACGCGCCGGGCGCCCCATCACCGCCACCCTGCACCTGCCCAGCGCGTGCGGTGCGTGCGCGTCCCAGCCCCGGACCCGCCGCAGCAAAGTGAAACTGGAGCCCGCGCTCGGCCGGGAGGGCGGGCGGCGGCCCACGTGGCAGGCCAGCCTCGCGGGGAGGAGCCACTCTTTAAGTTGCGGTGATTTTAAAAAAAGAAGGAACCCGGGACTGGCCACACCAGAAGGCTGCCACGTTCTCCCCTTCCGCACCCCGCCCGTGCCCGAAGCCCAGGGCTCGTGACCGTGCGCAGCTGCCGGAGCAGCGCCGAGCTCGTCCATCGGGGCCCCTCTCCAGGCTCCGCTGGTCCCAGACAGGTAAAGCCGAAGCGGGACCTGGCTGCAGAACAGCTGTCCCCGGGGCCACCCAGGGGAAGAAGCAGGCAGAGATGCAGGACTGAAGTTAGACTCCAGATGGGACTTCTCCTCTCGGCCCCACAGGCCTGAGGCCATGTCATTCTTTGGGGTGGGCACCCAGGGTGCAGAGCAGCACCCCTGGCCTCCATCCACTCTATGCCAGGAGCATGTGACAACCATAAATGTCCCCAGACACTGCTCAGTGTCCCCTGGAAGGACAGGATTGACCCCCAGGTGAGATCCCCTGGGGGCCAAAGGGGCCAGGCCACGGACAGCAGTGGACAGATGGGGCTATGAGCCAAGCCCAAAGGCAGGCTGTCTACCTCCCGCCCTCCCTGGGGGCACATGCTAGGGTTCCGACTGGGTCTAGGAAGCAGCCCAGGAGGCCCCTGCGAAGAAGGTCATTCTAGGTGACAGCAGGGCGCTTCAGGCAACGGGCCCATTGCACAGATGGGAAGGCTGAGGTGAGGAGTGCACCCAGCACCAGCCCAGGCAGCTCCCACTTCTACCTTGGGGTCAAAACAAAGTAACCTGGCAGCCCCCAGGTACAAATGCTCCAGGTGTGTGCCCAGGTGTCCGCTCAGGCTCCAGGGAGTTTCAGGAGAGGGGCAGCACTTTACCAACCAGCGCTGGGACATTCCAACACCAGCACGCCCAGGTTAGCTGCCCTGAGTGAACCAGTTCAGTGTTGGCTGTACCTAGAGCTGGGTGCACTGGCACGTGCCTCTAGTACCAGTGACTCAGGAGGCTGAGGCAGGAGGATGGCAAGTTCGAGGCCAGCCTTAGCAACCTAGTGAGACCGTCTCAAAATAAAAATGTAAAAATGGGCCAAGGATGGGGCTCAGTGGTGAAGTGCCCCTGCGTACAATCCCCAGTACGAAAGGAAAAAAGTTAGCTGTACTGAACAGCACCTTTGAGGGTCCCAGGGGTCTTTGGAGGGAGCGCCACCCACAGGGGAGTGTGGCTGCTCCCGTACTCCTCCTGAATCCCAGCTCCACTGGAACTTTGGTTTGCAATGTCCCTGCCACAAAGTCGGGGTGTGCTCGAGAACACCGCGGTGGGACCCATGCGCCTCCTCTTCTCAGAGACGGGTTCTCACTACGCTGCCCACACTGCACTGGATCTCCTGGGATCAAGTGATCCTCCTGCCTCAGTCCCCCACATAGCTGGGACAACAGGCATGTGCCACCAAGCCATTCCAAGTGCACGGCTCAGTGGCATTCTGCAGCCTTCCCCACTGTCCATCTCCAGAACTCTCCACCTCCCCACACTGAAGCGCTGCCCCATTCAACACTAGTCCCACCCCTCCCAGCCCGCAGCTCCCACTGTCCTATTTCCTGTCTCTGGCTCTGAGGACTCCAGGGACCTCCTGTGGGAGGATCCTGCACTGTGTGGTGCGTCCTGTGGCCCATTTCACTCTCCTCAGGTCCATCCACACTTCAGGTGTCAGGATATCCTTCCTTTTTAAGGCTGCGTAATATTCCAGCATATGGATATACTGCATAGGGTGTACCCCCTCATCTGTGCACAGATGCTTAACTTGTCTCCACCTGTTTATTTATGTCGTAATGTTTATTTTTGGTACTGATTGAACGCAGGGGCGCTTAACCACTGAGCCACATCCACAGCCCTTTTATTTTTTATTTTGAGGCAGGGTCTCTCTACGTTGCTTAAGGTCTCACTAAGTAGATGAGGTTGGCCTCAAATTTGTGACCCTCGATTAATTTCTAGATCAGAATCTCTGAGGCAAAGGTGCTGCATGTATTCGGGCATTTGGTGGCTATTTGGTGAAGTGGCTCTTTTTAGTGGGCAGGCGTGGGCCTGCGTTTAATGGAGGCGTAACGTAGATGATCCAGTGCACTCCTGGTGTGCAGCGATTGTCTGCCAAGTGTATACAGCCACAAAGCCTTAGTCTTCTATTTCTTTCTTTTGTTTATCTGTTTGTTAAATAAAAATTTTTGTGGTACTGGGGAATGTACCCAGGGGTCCCTTACCACTAGGCTGCATCAACCCATTTTCGAGGCCAGCCATAGTGGCACGCACCTATGGCAGGAGGCTCACAGGTTTGAGGCCCATCTGGGCAATTTAGCAAGACTCTGCCTCAAAATTCAATAAATAAACAGGTGAACCCTGTGGGTTCAATCCCTAGTACTGCCTCCCAAAAAGTATACAATTCAATAGTATTTCTTATATTCAGAATTGAGAAAGAATCAGCTCTATCTAGTTCCAGAATGTTCTATCACCCTAAAAGAAGATCTTCCCCATGAATGGTCACCCCATCCCTTCCCCAGCCCCTGCACCCAAGAGCCGACTTCCTGCCTCTGGACTCTCCTGTCCTGGACATTTCCTGTCAGTGGAGTCACACACTGTGTGCCCTTTTGTGTCTGAAAGGTCTTCAGAGTCCATCCACACTGTGTCATTGCCTTGCTCCTTCTCACAGAAGAAACCGCAGAACTTCAGATATGAAGTCCAGGGCGGGGCGGGACTCGGTGGTCAGGCTCTGCCTACGTGCACGAGGACTGGACAGTAAGGAGATGGGGAAGCCGGGCGCAGTGGTGCACGCCTGTAATCCAAGCGACTTGGGAGGCTTAGTCAGGAGGATCGTGAGTTCAAAGCCAGCCTCAGCAACTTAGCGAGGCC
>JAJEJO010000636.1:218821-233408 GCA_020662805.1 Glaucomys volans
CGCGCTGCCCGGGAAGGAGGTAGGAGCGCGCGCGGGCCGGCGCCGGGGGCCGCGGCGGGGAGAGGCCCTTCCTGCGCCCCGCGCGGCCCTCGCTCGGCGCGCCCCGGCCGCGGAGGGCAGCCCCGGCCCCCGCCCGCGCCCCCGAGCGCGTGACCCCGTCTCCTCGGGCCGGACCCCCCCTCCTCTTGACGCCAGCACCACGTGCGAGCCCGGCGCCGGGGCAGGAGGGGCGAGCGAGTGCGGTCGGCCCCCTCCCCCTCCCGGTCCCCTCTCCCGCCCGCGGTGGCGAACCTGGCGGGGGGCTCGCCGCGCACCGCAGCCCGTGCGTCCCCGGGGCCGGGCCTCTGCGGGCCCTGGGAGGCCGAGTGTGGGCCGCAGCAGGACGCTGCTCTCCAGCCAGGCCCGCGCACCCAGTCGGCGCCTATTAAGTGCTGGCGGAATGCGGCCACGAGTTGGCGGGGAGGCAGGCGGCTCCCCTCTCCCCCAGGCAGCCGGCGGAAGTCAGAGGTGTGGATGCCCCTTCCCGCAGAGGGGCCCGCTTGGGTCACCCATGGGTGGCGGGCGCCCGCCTCCCCTCCTCCTCCCTGCCAGCTGCCTCCGGAGCCGGCCGGAGAGGGCGTCCGGGATTCCATGTCACCCCCCACCGGCCGGCAGGGCCAGGGCGTAACCCTGAGTGTGCCGCTCCCACACTGGGGGGGCCTCCCCGCCACCAGCCGGTCACTTCCTATTGGCGGGCCTGGCCTGGGAGAGGTCTCCGGAGCCCAGGCTGGGGCAGGGGCCCAGGCCAGGCCCGCGCTGCTGTCGGGCGGAGGGCTCCAGGCGGGGACCATTTCCCCCGAGGGCCACCCCCGTGGGGCCCTGCAGCGCGCTGGGCCGCGCTGGGCCTGGCACCTAAGGCTGGGCTCGGGGCTCTGTTTACCGCCAGCCATCGCTGTGGAGACGAGCCTGGGGGAGGGGGCAGAGCCGGCGGCCGGGAAAGCCAAGCCTCGCGGAGGAAAGAGGAGCCAACGGGGACACTGAAATTTTAATTCGTGGGTCACTTGGGGGGGTATTTATTATTCAGTTCTGATTGGCTGTGTGGTGGCCAGTCAGCACCCTGGCCCGGGCTGGGAGCCACACAGCTCCTGGCGGAGGGAGGAGGAGCTGATGTGCGGGTGCTGCTGGTGCCTGGGGGAGACTGAGGCTGGCGGAGGCAGGGCGACCGGGGGCCAGCAGGGAAGGTTACTTGGGCAGTGGCTCTTCCTGTTTGGTTTTGGGGTCTCTTCTGTTCTTTGAGGCTGTAGGGTCTGTAGCTGAACCCACCTGGTGGCAGTCCGTCCTGCAATAGGAGGACACAGCCCAGAGGGGAGGCAGCAGGTGAACTGGGGCAGGGGGTGTGGAGGCCCAGGGAGGCAGCAGGCCAAGGTCACCCAGCCAGTGTTGGATCTGACCCCTTTGGGCCTTTCCCAAGTGTCCCCACCCCGTGTCATGACCTGTGTCTTCCCGAGAGTCACTCAGAGCTTGGTGGTAGAGCCCCTCGCTGCTGTCGTCAGGGCTTTGTCCAAAGAGGACATTGAGGCTCAGAGAGGGCCAGTGAGGTTCTCGAGGTCACACAGCACAGGTCCTTTGAGTACCCTGTGTGCATGTGAGACCCCTCCCTACCCTGCTGAGCTATGATCCTCCAAATCCTCCCTTTGGCCCAGGAGGTGGACAGTGCTCTGGGGTTTGTGTTTTATACCAAAGACCAACTAAGTCACCTCTCTAGAGCCAGAACGCAGGGCAGGCCTGCAGAAGCCGGACTGGCCTGAGGAGGGGGTGATCTGGGGATTGGAATGCTGGCCCACTTGTTCTGTGACCTTGGACGGGCCCCTGGGCCCGAGGTTGTCCTGTCACAGCAGCCTTGTCTCAGGGCTCCAGGTGGTGCCTGCAGTCCCTCTGACCTGCCTACCCGCTGGTGGAGGGGCCCGCGGGCCTGGGTGTTGAAGTGGCCACCTGAGACCCCCTCTCTGCCCCCCAGTGGGCCAGGAGAGCAGGCTGTGAGTGGGCCCGACCCTGCCCAGGTGCTCCCCGAGTGGTGCCGGGGCCTCGGGAGCCCACCGTCCCCGTGCTCAGCCACGGGGGTCAGACCTGGCACCTTGGTTGGCAGGGGTCAGCTGTCCTCCAGCCCTGCCCCAACCCTGGCTGACCTCTCCCTTCTCTGCACCATTGCAGGGTGTCTCTGAGGGGCCTGAGAAGAGGCCTAAGTCCTTGGCCTCGGGGAGGGGGGTTCAACCCATGCTGGTACCTGGGGCTGTTTTGGGGGAGGGGGAAAGGCGACCTGGGAGGACTAGTTAGGCAGGACTAGTCAGTCAGATAGCCTGTGTTCAAATTCCAGCTCTGCTGTGTGACCCTGGGCAAGTCCCTTCCCCTCTCTGTGCTGTTTCCCACCTGCAGAATGGGGCAGTGATTCCAGACCTGAGTGGTGAGGGTCAGCCTGCCCAGGACTGCTGAGAGGACAGTCCAGGTCCCCAAGACCTGAGCTCAGAGCCCTGCAGCACAGAAGGTGCCCTGCAGAGAATCTGGCACTCATGAGGCCTGTGGACAAAGGCCCAGCCCCTCCATCTGTCCCCCCAGCGGGCTGTGGACAGCCATGGCCACTCATTGGAAGTGTCCCCACCCACGCCTTTCTGGTTTGACTGGAAAACAGGCCGGGTACCACCTCCTATCGGGGTGTCTGGCAGGAGGATCCTCGGACTCTGCGGACGTGGGCCCGGGGCGCCAGTGGGCCCGCGTCCCAGGGCTTCCAGGCTGGGTGGGAGCCGCAGGTGGCTCCAGGTGTCAGCGGCGCCCCTCCCAGGGAGGTGGGGCGGCCGAGAAGAGCAGGTCCTTCGAGGTCACTCTGGCTGCTCCTGGGCATCTTGGGCAGCAGGTGCAGCCCCTGCTCAGGGCGGGGCAGGGGACAGCCAGGGTTCCAGGAGCCCCGGCTTTGCTTGCTTACCCCGGGGACAGGAAGCTCATTCCCCCACCTCCCTGCGGATGGCTACTTCCTGACGCTCCCTCTTGGAACTGGGCTCTGGTCTCAGGTCTGGGCTTCCTGGCCCGTGACTATGCTCTGAGCGTGGGAACAGGGTGGGCAGGAGCCCCACCCTGGGTTGGGGGTCACCTGGGGTCCCCATGCCTGGTCTCCATCGCACCCACACCCACGCACTTCCCCCGGCCAGCTGCTTTCCTGCCTCTGGCCCTTTAAGGCCTGGGCAGGAAGCCCCTCCCCATTTAGGGCAATAAATGGACATGTAAAATGGCCGAGGCCGCCTGCTCGCCTGGCCTGAGGGAGGCCGCCTGCCCAGGAGGGCAGGAGGCCAGGTGGGAAGGGGCTGCTGGCTGCCGGCCACTCATTGGTGCCCCCCAATCAGGACGCTGCATTCCTGTCCCATTAGACCTGGTGGGAATTGGCACCAGGTCTGGGCGGGGTGACCCTGGAGGCCAGCCTTGCAGCACGGGCCTCCTTGCAGGGAGGGGTGGGGCTGCCGGGCGTGGGCCTGGAGCCACACCTGCACACCCGACTTGCTGTGTGACCTTGGACTGGCTGCCCACCCTCTCTGGTCTGGTTGTACGCTGCCGTTCTGACTCACGGGCTCCCAGCCTCTTCCTGGGCAAACGGTGGGTGGGCACGGCTGGGCTGCCCTACCCAAGGGCCAGCTGCCTGGCCTGCCTTAGGGGACCGGTTTGGCACACAGTAGGTGCTCAGGCAGACCTCGCTGAGGGAACCACGTGGGGCTGACCTTGTGCTTTTACAACCACGGCCCCTTCCCCAGGAAACTGAGGCTCTGAGAGGCGGTACTGCTGTTCAAGGTCACGTGGCCTCAGGAGGATGGGACTTGAACCTGCGGGTCGTCCCAGAGGCCCCTTGACTTCTACGTGCTCCTTCCCTTCCTGCCCTCCCGGGTGCGAGGGGGCCGAGCCCCCCCCCACGTCACTGCCCCCGGAAGTGCCCTCCAGGAAGGCTGCTGGTGGCAGTCACCTGCTCAGCCCCTTCCTGAGGGGCGTGGGGGGGCACACCCACCCCAGCTTGTCCCAGGACCTCGGTCGGCCCCCCTGCTGCCCCTACCCCCGTTTTTGCTCCACCTGTACCTGGTGCTGGGCGCCATCCCCGTGATTTGGGGTCCTTCCCAGGGAACCCTGCTGCTCCTGACCTTGGGGGCTGCCAGCACCTCGGCCTCTCAGGGCTGTGGGGAGGACGGCTGCTCAGTTCCTGGAAGTTCCAGGGCAGCCTGAACCCGCTGCCTTCCTGGGAGAAGCCAGAGGGTGACCTGGGTTGCAGGGGGTGGGCGGGGCGTTGTGCTGCGCCCCTACTGTGTGCAGCCTGGGCGGGGCCTGCCCCTCTGCGCCCAGTCAGCACCAGGCAGCCCAGAAACCCCACGGGCACCGGGAGGGCTGCAGTGACCGCTGGGGCGCCTGGCCAGCCTGGGGTGGGCTCATGTTGGGTGCCAGCCGGGTCACCTGGTGGCCGGAGCCACAGCCCCAGCGAGCGTGGCAGGCACACAGGTCCAGGGCACGGATGCCTTATATTCCTGGGCACCCGAGGGGCTCAGGCTGGGCCCCCAATTTCCCACTGTCTCCAAGCAGGGTCTCGGGCCCTACCTCAGGGAGAGGCCCCAGGAGGCCAGGTGGGGGGTGGCCCGGGGCGTGGCGGGCAGGTGGCTGGTGTTCCTGGAGGGTGTGGGCCAGGCTCTGCCTAGCCAGTGTGAGCTCCAGGGGCAGCTGGGCTCTGGGGCGGGGGCCGGTCCCCATGGGCAGCCTCGATGGGTGCCCTTGGCCAGACTCTGGCCTTCTCTGGGCCTTGGTGTCCTCTGCTGAGTGAGAGACTGGGCACCTGGGTGCTCCCCTGCCTGCTGGGTGCCTGGCCTCCCTTGGCCACATGGTCTCCGGTGTCATCTGGGAGAACATGGGTCCCAGGTGGCAGAGGGCAGCAGCTCGCCCTGGGCCCGGCGAGGCTCCTGGGCCCCACCTCGGCCTGGAGTCCGGGTACCTTTGCACTTAAAATAGGGCTGTGGCAGCCCCTGGCCCTGGGAGCCTGGCGCCTGGTGGGGTGCCAGGGTGGCGTTGCGGAGGGTGGAGTAGCACGGCGAGGGCTGAGTCACTTGGCCCGTTTCGGGTCCCAGCTCGAGGCCTCTGGAGACACCTCTAAGCCATTCCCGAGGGGACCCCAGGTCACCTGAGGGGAGAGCAGGCCCGCAGGGCCAGCGTGGCCATCTTGGTGCGTTGGCGGCCTGGGTCAGAGGTCCCGTCCCTCCTGTGTGGGCAGGGAGGGGCTGGGGCTTGTCTGATCCGGAGCCCCATCTGCCCACATCCGAGGCCCAGGGCCAGACGGCAGATGGTGGCAGGGGGTGGAAGCCACCAGAGGGGGCTCGGGGAGGCGTCCCAGCAGGCCTGCGTAGGGTCGCTCCCAGCAGCCATCCACGCCCCCCCCGGGCTGGGGCCGGAGCGAGCAGCTGGTGCAGCGGGAAGGGGTGGGCGGGCGGCAGGCAAGTCCCAGGAAGCTGCCACCGCACAAAGGCCTCTTGTGGGCCTCGGCTGGACCCTGCCCCAAGGGCCACCTGGTGGGGAGAGTAGCCTCGGCCTGGGGTGTTGCTGGGCCCGCTCTGAGCCTCTCGTGCTGGTCTTACCGGGTCCCCGGGGGTAAGGGCTGGGCCGGGCCGTGCAGCTGGGAGAGGGGCTGGGGTCTCACTCCTACACAGACTGGGGAAGGGCCTCTGGGCCCTGTCCTCAGGGGTGACATCCAGGGGCTCTGGCCCAGGAGCGGTTGGCCCAGGGGACTGGAAGAATGTAGGCCGTGCTGGGTGGCGCGGGGCAGCCGGGGCTCCCTGGAGAGGGTGGAGGGGTGGGGACAGGAGCCAGAGGGTTGCACAAGTGCCCGAGTGGGCGGATGAGTCACGGCCCAGGGGAAGGCGGAGAGGAGGAGGGGTGGGAGAGGGGCGGGACGGACGGTCTCCCCAGGGCCTGGGCCTCGGAGACCTCTGCCCATTTCACAGATGGGGACACTGAGGCCCAGAGTGGGCCAGGGCCCTGCCCTGGGCTGGACAGCACGGCCAGAGTGACTGGGAGAGTGGGAGGAGCTGCCAGAGCCAGCCACAGGGATAGGTGGACAGAGCCTAGCCCCTGCCGTACCCTAGGGATCAGCTGGGCGGTGGCCTGGTTTCCCTATTACTCACTGCCAGGGCTGAGCGCTGTCCTGGGGGCTCGCGAGGCAGGAGGAGGTTCCAGCAGTCACTGGCCCTGCCGCAGCAGCACGCACTCGGTGCCCTTGACCCCGTCCAGGTCACGGGCCTGGGTGCCAGGTTTTGGCCTCGCTCCTTCCAGGACTTGGGGACACAGAGGGCTGTGTTCTCAGGCAGAGGCCCAGGGTCTGAGTCCAGATGCAGCCCTGTCCTCGCTGGAGGACGAGGGCAGTCACCTTCCCTGGGCCGCGTCCTTGGCCCTGGTCTGGGAAGGCTTCTGGGGGCCTGGTGGGTCCCCGCTCGGCCTCCTCCTGGGCTCTGATCGGTGGGGCGTAGCTCGCGTGGGGGACGCTGCTTGGCCCCTGCTGCGCGCACCTACTGTGCGGCAGAGCGCCTGTCCTCCCAGGGCCACCTCGCTGGACTGGGGACCGAGTGCCCCCTGCGGGGCAGTGAGACCCGGGCGGGACAGGCCAGGCCGCCGCCTCCCGCAGGCGGGTCCCGCTCACGGCCCCTTCCTCCCGCGCAGGTCTCACGCAGAAGATGGCCGGCGGCGTGGACGGCCCCATCGGGATCCCGTTCCCCGACCACAGCAGCGACATCCTGAGCGGCCTGAATGAGCAGCGCACGCAGGGCCTGCTGTGCGACGTGGTGATCCTGGTGGAGGGCCGCGAGTTCCCCACGCACCGCTCGGTGCTGGCCGCCTGCAGCCAGTACTTCAAGAAGCTGTTCACGTCGGGCGCCGTCGTGGACCAGCAGAACGTCTACGAGATCGACTTCGTCAGCGCCGAGGCGCTCACGGCGCTGGTGGACTTCGCCTACACCGCCACGCTCACGGTCAGCACGGCCAACGTGGGCGCCATCCTCAGCGCCGCGCGCCTGCTGGAGATCCCGGCCGTGAGCCACGTGTGCGCCGACCTGCTGGACCGGCAGATCCTGGCGGCCGACGCGGCCGACGCGGCGCAGCTGGACCTCGCGGGCCAGGAGGACCAGCGCAACCTGCTGCGGGCCCGCGAGTACCTCGAGTTCTTCCAGAGCAACCCCATGAACAGCCTGCCGCCCGCCGCCGCCGCCGCCTTCCCCTGGCCAGCCTTCGGCGCCCCCGAGGACGACCTGGACGCCACCAAGGAGGCCGTGGCCGCCGCCGTGGCCGCCGTGGCCGCCGGCGACTGCAACGGCCTGGACTTCTACGGACCAGGCCCCCCGTCTGAGCGGCCCCCAGCGGGGGACGGGGATGAGGGCGACAGCAACCCGGGGCTGTGGCCGGAGCGTGAGGAGGACGCCCCCGCTGGAGGTCTCTTCCCACCGCCAGCGGCACCCCCGGCCACCACGCAGAACGGCCACTACAGCCGGGGTGGGGAGGAGGAGGCGGCCTCGCTGTCGGAGGCCGCTCCCGAGCAGGGCGACTCTCCGGGCTTCCTGTCGGGCGCAGCCGAGGGCGAGGACGGGGACGCACCCGACGTGGACGGGCTGGCGGCCAGCACGCTGCTGCAGCAGATGATGTCCTCGGTGGGCCGGGCGGGGGACAGCGACGAGGAGTCGCGGGCGGACGACAAGGGCGTCATGGACTACTACCTGAAGTACTTCAGCAGCGCCCACGAGGGCGACGTGTACCCGGCCTGGTCGCAGAAGGCGGAGAAGAAGATCCGCGCCAAGGCCTTCCAGAAGTGCCCCATCTGCGAGAAGGTCATCCAGGGCGCCGGCAAGCTGCCGCGCCACATCCGCACCCACACCGGCGAGAAGCCCTACGAGTGCAACATCTGCAAGGTCCGCTTCACCAGGTGAGCTGCCGCGCGCCCCGACCCCACCCAGCCGCGCGCCCCGACCCCTGTCGCCCCTGCTTCACTGGGGGGCAGCCCGGGCAGCAGACGAGATGACCTCAAACAAATGGCACGGTGACCACTCCGGTTCTCCCGGCAGCTTGGGAGGCTGAGGCAGGAGGATCTCGAGTTTCAGGCCAGTCTGGGCAGCTTAGCAAGGTTCTGCCCCAAAGTGGAAAGGGCTGGGGGGCCGTCCCACCCCACCTGGCCAGAGCCGCACGCAGCACCGCAGGCGCCCTTCTCTGCATGGAGGGAACCTCCCTTTTTGCTCTGGGGGAGGATGGGCAGCCCCCTGGGGAGTGAGCCGCCTGTTGAGCTGGAGGCTGGCTTCATTTGCCCGGGTTTCTGAGGCGCTTGCGTATGCAGGCCGTCTGGGAACGGGGCACAGCAGAGGAGAGGCCGGCAGAACCCCTATGGGGCATCCAGAGATTCTGGGGGCTCTACTGAGACCTTAGCATCGAGACCCAAGGGAGGCACAGGAGGAAGCCCTGGGAAAGGGTGTTCAGGCAGAGAATGGCCAGTGCAAAGGCCCTGAGGCCCACTCGGCCTGGGAGGGAGCCAGGGGCTCTGTCCCCCGACAGTGGAGTTCAAGGCCAGGCTGGGGGCAGATTGCCGGGTTCAGTCTTAGGAGCTCAGAGGTAGCAGGCTGGGCTGTGTGGACCCAGGGCGGGTCGGACCAGTGGGGGCGGTAGGCTGGCAGGCGGGGGCCGGCCAGGCAGAGTGACTCAGCGTCACCCCCTGCCCCCCACCCACCGTGGGGTTCCCCCTGCCACGCCTACCGAGGCTGAAGAAAGAGGCCATTGTCCCAGCTTCCCAGCCCCACCCCACAGGGAGAGAAACCTCGGCTGCCCCCTCCCCAGCACCCCGGCCCCCTCCCCAGCAGGCCAGGAGAGGAGGGTGGGGCCCGCCTGCAGTGCCAGGTTGGGGCAAAGGGCGCCCGCGGGAGGCAGGCCTTCTAGCCGGCGGCTGGGCTCCCAGTCCGTGGGCTCAGGCCCGGGAGGTCTCGGGACACCTCCTCGGGGCGTCCTCAGGGAGGGTGGGCTCCATCCACAGGCTCAGCGGAGGCCAAGAGCCTCCCCGCCCCCTCCGGGGTGGCTGTCCTGCTGGGCGAGGTGCCCGCCCCACCTCCACGTGGTCTGGGCCCACGGTCCTCCCTTCATTCCCACCCAGAAGCCCCTGCCCATCCCGCCCCCACCCCGCCGGGACCGATCCCAGCTGAGAGTCAGGGAAACTGAGGCCCCTTCCACCCCCCAGGCACACACTGCCTTCCTCTTTGTCCCCGTCCCCGGGACCCGCGTCCCCCCGCCCAGGCCTGGGAGCCCAGGGGCCCCTCTGAGTCAGAGCAGAGCGTTGAGTAAGCGGGGCTTGTGGCAGCTGGGCTATAATTACCCAGGCTGGGGCTCGGGGTGACGAAACTGGCTGCCTCCACCCCCACCGTGCCTTTGGTGGCCCCTGGCCCACTGTGCAACCCTGGGCAAGTCACTTCCCCTCTCTGAGCCTCCCAGCCTCAGCCAGGGTTCTGTGTGGTGCTAGATGAACAGTCTCTGCCGTGCCCTCCGGGCCTGAGGCTGGCTCGGCCTTGGGAGCCATGAGCCCACTGTGGAAGCCCTGCTGGTGGCAGTGGGCAGCAGAACTGGAGAGGGACAGGAGTGTGGCTGGAGAAGCCAGGCCTTGACCCTCAGGGCGGCAGAGAGCCACAGGACAGAGCAAGCGGGACACCAGGTCTGAGGGCAGTGCCAGAGGGAGAGACTTGGGACTGGGGAACCCAGAGCAGGAGCCACACCTTTGGGAACTGGGAAAGGCAGAGGGGCAGGCAGGGGCCATCCAGGGTGGGGCCTCGAGGGATGAATAGGAGTGTGTCAGTGTTTGCACTCAGAAGCCGCGTGTGCTGGCGTGAGAAGCAAGAAACCCCAGCAGCTGAGGGCACAGAGGCAGCAGGGAGCAGGGCAGGTGTGCCAGGCCTGGGAGGACTGGTGTGGACGCGGCCCCTGCAGTTCCAGAAGGAATCCGCCCCCTGCACGGACCAGGGCAGCCAGGGCCTTTCCTGGCAGCCACGTTAGGGAGGGAAGAGCCATGGCAGGTGAGCATTCCAGGCTCCTTCCCAGGAGGACTGGGCTGCAGGTGGCTCCCTTTGTCCTTCCAGCCCTTTCCCCTGGGAGCAGGCCACAGTTCAAGGGCTCAGAACCGAGGTCCCTGGGTGTTGTCACCTCAGGCCATCATGGGGACCAGCTTTGTGGCTGAGCCAGCTCCTCTTGCTCACTGGGCTTACTGCACCGGGAGGGGCCCTGGAGTCAGCCGGTCCCTGCTGTCCCTGCTCACTGCTCGGTGAGGAGTGTGGGGGTGGCCATGGCCGGGGCCTGGCCGGTGAGGATGGCAGGAAGGAGGTGTCCCTGGCAGCAAGGACTGTGGGTGGGAGGCCTGTGGGGTGGCAGCCAGGGAGCCCAGGTGACAGAGGAATGGGAGAGTTGGCAGGACCTGGCCGCCCTGGGTGGGGATCAGGTACAGGGGGCACCAGCTGCCCCGTTTGTCCAGGACTGAGGGGTTTCTCGGGAAGCAGGACTTGGCGTGCTGAGGTCAGAGCTTTGGGTTGCCCAGTCAGCCTGGGAGGGCAGGGCCAGCGAGTGCCACCCCGTAGCGCAGGGACCCCTTGCCTCCTCCGCAGCAGCGAGGCGGAGGGCCGGGAGAGGTCCGGCGACCCTGGCCTTCCAGAACGGCGCGCCAGCCCCGCTCCTCCCGTGTTGCCGGGAGTGTGCCCGCGTGGGTATGGGCATCTCAGGGTGGCCAGTCCCGGGCGCGGCTTTCCCAGGGCCCCTGGTGGCGGCGCGGCGCGGCCGGGTGGGTGGAGCCGCCCCTGACCGGCCGCCCCGCGCCCGCCCGCCCACAGGCAGGACAAGCTCAAGGTGCACATGCGGAAGCACACGGGCGAGAAGCCCTACCTGTGCCAGCAGTGCGGCGCCGCCTTCGCCCACAACTACGACCTCAAGAACCACATGCGCGTGCACACGGGCCTGCGGCCCTACCAGTGCGACAGCTGCTGCAAGACCTTCGTGCGCTCCGACCACCTGCACAGGCACCTCAAGAAGGACGGCTGCAACGGCGTCCCCTCGCGCCGGGGCCGCAAGCCCCGCGTGCGGGGCGGCCCGCCCGAGCCCCCGGCCCCCGGGCCCGCCGCGCCCCCCAGCGCCCCCGCCGCGCCCGGCTCCCCTGACGCGCGGCGCAATGGCCAGGAGAAGCACTTTAAGGACCAGGACGAGGACGAGGACGAGGCCAGCCCCGACAGCGCGGGCCGGTTGAATGTAGCGGGCGCCGGCGGTGCAGACGACAGCGGAGGTGGCCCCGGGGCCACCGCCGACGGCACCTTCACAGCTGGACTCGCCTGAAAACCAAAAAGAGAACAGAACCCCGAGACAGAGCCCCCCGCCCTGCCACCCGCACACCCCGTCCACCGCCACTCGCAGAGATGCCCGAGCCGGGCGCCCGCGCTTCCGCCTCCGCAGCCGCCCCGCCCGGTCCGGCCCGGCCCGGCCCGGCCCGGCCCCGCCGGCTCGGCCGGGCTCGGCCGGGCTCGGCTCGGGCTTCAGCTCGGGCTCGGGCTCGGGTTCGGGCTTCGGCTCGGGCTTCGGCTCGGGCTTCGGCTTGGGCTCGGGCTCGGGCTCGGGTTCGGGCTCGGGTTCGGGCTCCGGCTCCGGCTCGGGCTTCGGCTCGGGCTTCGGCTCGGGCTTCGGCTCGGGCTCGGCTCGGGCTCGGCGGGGAGCTGGCCGGCCGCTGTCCTCGCCCCGCCGGGCTCCAGCGTCTTTCAGACGAGACCTTAAATGATTTCTGTCTGCTCTGAGCGGACGCTAAACGGCCCCGTCCCCTCCCCACCCTCCTTCCTCAGGGCACTTACCAAGGGGGGTCTCCCCCGCGCTGTCCCCAGCGGCCCGTCCCACCCCGCCTGTGGCCTCAGCTCCGCACGTCCTGGCCTCCGAGACTCGGATCTATTTATTTCCAGCCCGGGGAGGGTGCCCGTGGTCCAGCCTCCACCTTCCCTGGGCACTTAGAGCCGCGGGTCCTGGGACCACCCCTCGGGCACCCGCTCCAGGCCCCCCAAGACCCCCATTGTCTGGAAATTCAAAACTTGTCTCGACCCTGCCCCCCAGCCCTCTCCCAAGTTTTTAAAGCACTTTTTAGATTTTTCTTTTCCTCCTTAAAAAACAAAATTTATATATAGATATATATAGACATATATATATATATAATATACTTTCCTCAGAGGAGCGGGAGCAGCACGAGCGAGGCCGGAGCCGGGCCTCCGAGGCGCGCAGAGCGAGGGCAGGGCAGGGTCCAGTGTCACAAAAGCAATAAAAACCCAAGATTTTGCAAAATGGAGAGGAAGAGAGAAAAGGCACCACCGATTTAGGGTCTTGGCACTTTGTAACGGAACGGGTACTTTATCTTAACTCTTAATTTAAAAACATGTTTACAAGTTGCAACCAACTTCTATGAAAAGTTGAAAAGACAAAAAAAAGCGAGAGAGAGAGAGAGAGAGAGAGAGAGCAAAAGAAAATTCCTAAAACTCAATTTATTTTTGTACAAAATAATAAAATAAAAAACCCACCACAAATGTAGAATCCACGTCTGTTCCCCAAGTCTGAGGGGGGTGGTCAGGAAGCCATCGGAAGGGACCAGAAGCCCCCCGGGCGGCCGCTGAGGGCAGGCCGTGGGGCTCGGTCGGGCCGGTCCGCCTGCCCCCCGCGCTGCCCCTTTCGGTCCTGATTGGAGATGTCCTGCTAGCCATACCGTGGCCATCTCTTGTCCTTGGGCACCCACCTTCCTTACTCCCTCGCTCAGGGACGGGCCCGAGAGAGGGCTGGCCTTCCAACCAGCCAGACCAACCAGTCCCCCAGCCCCATGTCCCCACCCCCGGGGGACCTGCCCTCCAACATGGCTGTCCTGCTGTGGGGTCCCTGCCTCCAGGGCCTTACGCCTCCCCCACCCTGCACCCCCTTTTTACTCAAAGGCACTGACTGTAACCCAGGGGCCAGCACCTGCCTCCCCAGCCTCTGGCTCCCACAAGGCCCGGTGCTGACCGAGCCGCAGGCCACGGACGGGGCCAGGTCGGGGAGGTCCATGCCAGGCGCCCCCCCACTCCCTCCTGTACATAGATGCTCCACAGAACCGAGGCTCCCTCCCGGCGACGCCTGGGGGGGGTGGAGGGGCGTCCCTGCATCCCTCCGCCCCTGCGATGGCCTGTCGTCGCCCTGGCACCCTGTGACAACTGTCTCGTCTTTTTCCTTTGTCTTTAAAGGGAAGCTTTGTAAGAAGGCGAAGTCTTTCATGTCGTTTCTACCAGATGATTTTTGTTTCTTTCCCTGCCCAGTCCCAGCCCGTCAGCCCCCAGATGTCTCAGGATCCCCCTCCGGGCCGGCAGAAGGGGCAGGCCCGGGCCGGGTGGTGCTGGCCTTGTCCGCACCTTGATGTCAAAGGGCGAGCTGCTCCAGAGAGGACGTCAGGCCAGGCAGGGCACTCGCACCCTGGCCGTCCTCCCCAGAGAGGCCCAGGGGCGAGTCCCCTCCCGTCCCCAGGCCCCTCGCAATAAGACCCACTCAAATCACGATGTCATCCTGGCCAGCGGAGGCCATCAGACTTGGGGGACAGAGCCCTCAGGACTGGCAGGACCAGGCTGCCCGCCAGCCACTCACCCGGAGCCCCCGCGGGCACTGCACTGAGCCCCGGCCAGCCCCCTGCTTCGCTGCCCCGCGCCCTCTGCCTTAAGCCAGCCAGTCCCGCCGCAGCGTCTGCATGGGCCCAGAGCCGGAGCCGCCCGCCGGCTGCGCAATCACACACTGTACATAGACGTGGATCGATTTTATTTTTATTCTTTAAATTAAGGTTGTGATAAAGTGTTGCCAAAGATACTGCTGAATTTTCGCGTTTCAGGAAACGAAGCGAGAGGTCGAGGCGGGCGGGCGGGCGTGCTGGTCCGGGGGACACGCAGACGGCTTTCCTTTGGTTGTTGGGGTTCCTTGTGGTTTTTTTTTTTTTTTTTTTGTCTTTTTTTTTTCTTTTTTTTTTTTTTTTTTTTTTAACTGCCGGGTACAAAAAAAAAAAAGAAAAAAGAAAAACAAAGTGAAACTGTTGTTTCCATCATCGTGGCGAGGTGGCGAGGTCGCGTGGATGTGTGTGTGCGCGAGTGAGGGTCCAGGCCGGGGTCCGGGAGGACCTCCTGTCCAGCTGCTGCTCCTTGCCTGCCCCTCCCACCGCCTTTTGCGATTAAGGGGGAAAAAAGGCAAACAGAATAAACTAAACCCATAACCAGTGAATGTAGGACCCGGAGGGCCACCTGGCGCGGCAGCGGTGCCAAAGTCTGCTCCCGGAGGCCGGCCGCATGTCCCCCGTGTCCACAGCCGTCCCTCTGCTTCCCTCCACCATGGGAGAGGAGGGCCCGGGCCTCTTCTCACAGGTGGCCAGGGATGCTGGGCACCGCGTGGACTCAGGGCTGTGGCGGGCCCCACGATGGAGGCCGCTGGGCAGCCGGGACTAGGCGGCGAGGCAGACCGAGAGGAAAAACAGAAAAAAAAGAAAAACTAAAAACCAACAAAAAAAAAAAAAGCA
>JAJEJO010000636.1:233508-260031 GCA_020662805.1 Glaucomys volans
TTTTTGAGAAAGAAAGATATTTATATTTGCAGTTTTATTTTAAAAAGTTATTTAAGCTGAGAAAGCGGCTCCCCAGAGGTGGGGTGGCTGGTGCAGGACGGGTCGGGGGCTCGGCCCCAGGGGCCTCAGTTGAGCCGAGCTCACACGGGCGGGGGCGGGCTGCCCGGGCCCCCAGGCCCAGACACGAGGTGCCTTGGACTCAGGGCCAGGCCTGGCGCGTGGGGCAGGCGGTGCCCGCTGGGTACAGAGCACAGAGCAGACATTCCATAGACTGTATTTGAGAGTCTTTATAAAGTGGGAGATTAAAAAAAAAAAAGATAAAAATGCACTTTTTGGGGGTGGGGGGAAAGCTTTAAAGTAATAAAAAAACAAAAAGGCAAAAGATGATGAAAAACCAGAAAAAAATCATTTTTCTTGTACATAAAACAACCACTAAACGCAGCCTGTTATGACCGCTCGGCGTCCTTTGCCTGATTTTGGTGTTCTTCGTGTTTTGTGGGGAGTATGGGGGGCGGGGTGAAGGGGCGCGAGGCCCGGGATGGCCGGCTCGGTTCCAGCCAGACCCTTCCTGCCCCGCTTGGGCAGCTGGTCCCTCTGGGGCAGGATGGGTGGCAGGTGTCCAGGCAGTACCTGAGCAGACAGGTGGCACCAGAAGGGGCCCAAGGGGCAGCGGGGAGGGTGTGGGAGGTGGGCATCACTGGCTGGGGGTCATGATCAGAGTCAGCTCAGGCCCTGCCTGGCCGTCTGTGGCCCCAGGGCTTGGGAGGCTCTGGCCTGGGGGTCTTTGGAGGCCCCTGAGGTGCTGCCCCGTGCAAGGCCCCAGTGAAGTTACCACCCGCAAGAAGATGGGCCTGGGCCCAGCACACTGAGGGGGACCCTCTGGGCTGGGGTCCCCAAACAACTCCTTCCAGCACCCTGGGGAGAGCCCCTGCTTCCTCCCGTCCTCCCATCACATCCAGTCCATGGCGCAGGGATCTGCCCAGGTCAGCCCAGCCAGGTCCGCTTACTTAGACCTTGGCTCCCCATGGGCAGGGGAGTCGGCAAGGCCCAGCTCTGCCGTGGACACACCCCCACGGTCCTCGTGTTGACCCTGTGGTCACTGTCCTGGCCCTCACCTCTCCGCAGTCAGCTGCTGAGTCAGGCTGGAATCCGTGTGGAACCTCCAGCACACCCGGGGCCTTGGGCACACAGGCCTGGCCACCCTGTGGGGACATGGGACGGTAGGGAAGCACGGCCTCAGCTGGGGTCCCCACTCAGCCTGCACCATCCTGTGACTGTCCGGAGGGCACTGTCCACTGTCCACGAGCACGCAGCTCGCCCTGGTATGCTGTGGTTTCTGGTATATTCAGATTGTGCAGCCACTGCTGTCTGGTTCCAGAACATTCCCCTGCCCCTTTGGAAGCCCTGTCCACACGAGCATCCCGTCCCTCTCCAGCCCTGCCCCAGGTACACGTCCATCTTGGACTCTCCTGTCCTGTCACTGGGTCACATGCTGTGGCCTGTGGCTCTCACTGAGCACCAGGTCCTCAGGTTCATCCTGCAAAGGTGCCACGTGGGTTGCTCAGCCGTCCAGCTGTGGACCTTGCTCCACGCTCCGCCAGCTGTGGACATGCTGTGGACACTTGTGTGCAAGTCTGTGGGGAGGCGCTCAAGCCGTAGCCCCTCATCCTCCGGCACTGCCCGCTCCCTCGGCGGCCGCTGTCTCATCCTCACCAGCGCTGGCTGCTGCCCGGCGTCCAGGCTCTGCCCTGAAGACCACCAGAGCCAGCAGGCACCCCACCTCTTCTCTGCCCCACCTGGGGGCTGTGTGCATCCCCCCTCCAGCCCGAGCGCCCAGCCTCCCCGCGCTGGCCCAGGCGGTGCTGAGGGGCGTCTCTGTGCGGAAGGGTAAGGGGAGGGGGAAAGGTCCTGGGGTGTCACCAGCCTCCCCCACCCCAACACAGAAAAAGGGGCACAGAACAGCATGGGCCTTGGTGGCTTCACCTTGACCGTTTTATTTGCATTTTTAAAAAACAATTAAATTAGAATACAAATATTAGAAAACAGCGGCCTGGCTGCGGGCGGCGGAGAGGCCGGCGGGCAGCGAGTTCGTACAGCAGGACCCACCTGCCCTCGGGCGCGCCCGCCCGCGGTCCTGCCTCCCGACCAGGGAGCTCCGCTCCGGGCTGAGCGCCGCGGGGAAGGGCGCCACCGCCGCTTCCTGGGGCCCCCGCGGAAGGGCCAGGCTCCAGGGAGGGGCCGGGCGGGCCTCGGACCTGTCGGGAGACCCAGGAGGAGCGGGGAGAGGAACCAACCCAAACCAAGAGCCCTGCCGCCCTCGCCCCGACGCCCTCCCTGCCGGTGGCCCGACGGCGGGGGCGGCGGGGTCTGTGCTGCTCCGTGGGGAAGTTAACCTGAATTGGAGTTACCGAGGTAGCTGGCTAGAGAAGGGACCCCACGCCACGCGGTGCGCCTCCCTGGGGAGGCCCTGGCCGCGCCGGTCTTCGAAACACCAGGTTATTGCACTTTCAGAAGGACGACGCGCCCGGGCGCCCGCCTGGCTCTCAGCTCGCGCCGGCCGCGGCGCACGAGGGTCTCCAGGCGAGGGCGCGGCGCGGGGAGCAAAGCAAGGGACGGACGCATCGCGCCCATCCGTCGCGGTGGTCGCCGGGCCGGCTGGAATGGTCGCGGGAGGCTCCTGGACCCTCCCCTCGGGCAGCGGCCTCGGGCCGGGCGGCGGGCGGCCTTGTTTTACGAGTTCGTCTTTTCGTCTGTTTTTCTTTTTTTCGTTTTGTACTTTTTTTGTCATTTTACTTTTTTAACCCCCGAGGGGAGAGTCCAGAGGCACAGGTGCCGGGAGCCGGGGAGGGTGGAGGGGACAGTGAACATGGGAAGAAGCCGCGCCCCCGGCGCCGGCCCCGCCCCCCGCGTGCTCAGCACCAGGAAGGTCACGCGTCGCGGGCGGCCGGCGGTCAGCAGGCCGGAACCAGGCCCTTCTGGAAGGGGCAGCGGCGCTTGGGCCGGGGTCCCTCCTCCTCGTCCTCCTCCTCCTCGTCCTCCTCGTCCTCCTCCGAGGACGAGCTGTCCAGCGTGAGGTCCACCACGTCCGCCCCGGGTTTCCCGTTCTCCACGCTGCCCGCCTGGGCCGCCCCGCTGCCCGCACCACCCAGGGTGCCGCCGCCGCTGCCGCCGCCGCCGCCACCGTTGACACTGGGCGTGGGCAGGAGCCCACTAGCGTCCGAGGTTCCTGCGGGCAACGGGGACAGGCGGACACAGCCGTTCAGGATGCTGTGGGCACGCACCGCGGGAAGCCGAGGCGGCACAGGGGCTCCCGGCCCGGCGGGGGGGGGGGGGGGGGGGGGGGACTCACCGAGCACCAGGATGGGGCCCTGCGGGCTGCAGCTCCGCTCCTTCTCGGGGCGGATCGGGCACCAGGAGCCGTCCACCAGGTACTCGATCTCGTCTGCGTCCTCGCACTCGCTCAGGATCTTCGAGAGGAGCCTGGGCAAGGCGGGGGGCTGACGCCAGGCTAGGTCGCACCCCCCGGCCCTCCTTCCTCCACGGGACTCAACACGTCACCGCTTTCAAGACAGCACCCACAGGGCCCAGGGCTCCAGGGTCCCTGGGGGCTGGGGGCCTTCTGCACAGGCCTCAAAGTGGCCCCAGGCGGCCTGCAGGCCCCTGCCCAGCAGCCACAGGGCAGACATGCGGCCCTTCCCCAGTCACCCTGGAGGGCGGTGAGGGGGCCTGCTGCCCCATCAGAGCACCACCCTGGGGCTGGGCACCACCAGGCAGATGCCACTGTGCCTTCAACCCCCACCTCACCGAAGAGGAAATGGCCCCAGCAGTGACGGCTGGAAGGTGAGCAGAGCCGAGGCCAGTGTGTGTGTGTGCCCTGGGGACCTCCCGGTGGCACTGCCCACAGGCAGATAAAGAGCCCGAGGCTCCAGGGACAGTGGGGCCACCTCACTCCCCCACTGCAGCTCCCCAAGGGTATGGTACGCACTGTACACTGGGTCCCTCTACATGGGAACTTCCCGCACCAGCTCACAGAGGGGAAACAGAGGCCCTGGCAGGGACAAGAGCCTAAGGTCACAAGACTGGACAGCAGGCTCAGTTCCAGTTCTGCCCCACACTTACTGGCCACGAGGCCTCAGTCTCCCCACCGGAGGGGGAGCCAGGCTGGGGGCACGGTCCCACAGCCCACGCAGGGTGGCCACTGGACGCACCTCAGTCCACTTGGGGCCTCCCTTGCGGAGGCCAACAGCCACTCTGCCCTGGCTGGCCCCCACCCCCACCCTGTGGGCCAGGGTCCCCAGGCCCCTCCTGGAGCACCCCTCCGCTAGGGGAACTCCCCCTCCGCTTCCTCCTGCTCCTTGGGGGCAGGATCCAGACAGTCCCTTGGGGGACCCAGGGTCCACCTGGCGCAGGTCTGCAACAGACGGGGCGGAGCCACGGGAGCAGCTGCGAATCACTGAGCCCTCCAGGAGCCTCCGCTGTGCTGCAACAGGGCCCGGGGGCCGAGCACCCGGCGTGGCCCCGCTGGCCTCTGCAGCGAGAGCCTGCTGCTCTGGGCTGGACCAGGCCTTGGGGAGAGGCGGGCGCTGGGCCGACAGCAGCCAGGTTGGGAACAGAGCGACCATTCAGGTCCAGCGCACGGGCCTGGTCCCAGGGGCCTCCTCACTCCACCTGGAGGCCAGGAACAGCGAGGCCCTCCAGGAAGGGCTCAGGCTCAGAACTGGCCAGACCTGGGGTCAGCTCGCCACAGCCCAGCCACCTGCAAGCTATGGGGTATGGCCTGGGCTGGTGGCAGTCCCCTCAGTCTCAGTCTCCTCATCAATGGAGTGGGGAGGCAGCCCGGGACATGGCTCAGTGGCAGAGCCCTGCCCCACACCTGAGGCCCTGGGTCCCCCTTGGCACCACGGAACATCAGATGGAGAGGCGCCTGGGGCAGGGCAGGTACGCCAGCAGGGGATCCAACCCTGTGACTTCCACAGGCCACAGTGGCTCTGGGGACAGAGGGTGCGGCCAGCACCTGGCAGGAGCCGCCTCAGGTGCCAGGGACAACTAAGCTTGGTTTCTGGAAACCTAAGACCTAAGCAAGCTTCCCAGCTGGGCAAAGGCCCACCCTGGCCCTCGGGGACAGCACGGGGACTAGTACCACCAGGAAAGGGCGGGGTGCGGTCAGCTGCGGGCCTGCCTTCCCTTCCTGCCAGGGGCGCTGCTGTTTGAAAAGGGCCCCGCAGCCTCATGGCTGGCCTTGCAGCTGCCCAGAGCCCACCTTCGAGGCCCAGACTACATGGGCCCTGGCCAGCAAAGGGCTGCCCGTCCACAGGGAGCCACGGGCCTTCCGCACCTGCGTGCTCAGGGCTGGGCTGCCGAGGCTGGGCAGGCTCTCCGGAGTCAGCAGGAAACGGGGGCCCCGCCCAGCAGAGCGCCCAAGGCCTCTGGGCCCCGGGACTCACCCGTCAATGATGAGCTGGTCGTAGGGGGCCGGCTTGTCGCACACCGGGCACATCCAGGTGGGCTTCTTCTCGTTCATCTGCAGGTAGAAGACTGCATCGAAGCACTGCAGGTGTGCGCAGGTCTCCGCCCGGCAGGGCACCGACAGCCGCATCTTCACCAGCTGTGGGGAGGGCGGGCTGAGCAGTCACCACGGGTCTGGCCGCCGCTGTCCCCACTCCACTCGCCCCTGCCATGGGGCACCCAGGGGACCTAGGCCAAGCCCCCTGCCCTCCTGTGCTCCCGCGCCAGCTGCATCATCACCACCAGGTGCTGACAGAGGAAGCCCAGCCATGCGGCTCTGGGAGGGGAGCCACGAGGGGGACCTGCTTGCCACTCACCGGGCAGATGAGGGAGACACGCACACCAGTGGTGGCGATCTCGCTGTCGGGGTCCAGGCGCAGCTTCTCTTTGACTATGAGGAGGGGACAGAGGACAGTGTTAGAGCGGGGGAGACAGGCAGCCTGGGTCGCACAGCCCACAGGACGCGCTCATTTCTAGAAGAGGCTTCCCTGGTGGGAGACCCGGGCTGGGCTGCAGACTCGGGGCTGCAGTGTTTGGAGGAGGCCCAGGGCCCAGGCAGTGCCCAGGTGGTGCCCAGGCTGTGCCCAGCCGGCAGGCACTAGCAAGGGCCGCTCACCTGTGGCTCTCCTTCTGGAGAGACCCTGACAGCACCCAGCACCCACAGAGCACCCACTGTGACTGCAAGTCTGCCACCAGCACGCCTCCCAGGACGTGGTGGGGACCCACCGAGGCCAGGTGGCATCTGCGCACAGCACGCGGCAGCAAGGACAGGGGCTCACGGGGCACCACCCGGGCTGTGGGAGCCTCAGGACCGCAGGCCCCAGCAGGAGGTGGCCTTCTAACCAGGAGGACCCCACAGGGTGACCCCCCCACACTCCGGCACCCGCCCTGCCCAGGACAGGAGGAGCCAAGCTTGATCACACTCCACCCAGGAGGCTCCTCAAGAGACCCTGTCCTCAGGCCCTGGTGGCCCATGGCCTCCTCCAGGAAGCCGCCTTCTCTGCCTGGGACTCCTCTGTCCCACGCCTGCCTGGGAGGCTGGAGACCCCGGCTTCCTCCTGGCCTCCCCTGTGGGGCCCAGTGCTCGCTCTCCTCTGGGTGCAGGAGCGGCCTGAGCCCAGGAGCTCTGCAAAGCCCCAGGCACCAAGGGCCGAGTGGCAGGCCATGGGGCAACGGTGCCGGCAGCCTCCTCACCCTGGCCCAGGCCCTCGCTGCTCAGCCTCCTACACCCGCCCCTCCAGGAGGCACCCACACCTCAGTGTGAACTTCAACCAGGCCCCGCGGGGCTAAGTGCAGATGTGGACCCCAGACACCAGGCAGAGGGCACATGTGTGTGGCTGGTTTTAGAGCAAGGCCTTCCTGCTTCTCTTACAGGAAGACAGTGTGTGTAGCAAGAAGGGCTAAAGTGAGACAAAAGGCAGAACTTCCTGGAGACAGACAGAAACCAGTGGTGAAGAGGCCACGCCTGTGGCTGGCTGTGGGCAGACACCTGCCGCCACAGCCCAGTGGGGCCTGGAGCTGAAGAGCTGGTGACCCCGGGCTGACGTGGAGGTGCCGCAAGGAGTGCCCAGGGCAGGCCTGCCCCTGACCCTCAGCAGCACAGCCTCCTCCTGGTCAAGGGGCCACTGTTCCCCCAGGCCCCGCAAGAGGAGCAGAGGTGGCAGAGCAGGTGCACAAGCCCTGGGGTCGGGGAGCCCTGACCGACTGCCTCGGTCTCCCTCTGGTTGTGGGTGGGGCTGGGTACCCCTGGGGCTTCCGTTGTGACAGCAGGGCTGTGGGCTGAGTCCTCCCAGGCTGGGAGACGCCGGGGAGGTGAGAGCCGGGGTGTAGGCCAGGGCCCACCTGGGCTGGTGCCGGGCCCTCCCTCCCGCCTGCAAGGGACTGGCTTAGTGGGAGAGGCCGAGCGAGCCAGTGGGACTGTGGGCGGATCCTCACCCACCTCCCAGCCGGCTTTCCAGGTGGCACCAGAATCCAGAAGACCCATGGCCGGGCCCCGCCCTGCCAAGGACAGGGCAGCAGAGCGCAGCCCAGCCCAGCCCGGCAGGCCCAGGGAGGGGCCTGACAAGACGGCTTGGCGTGTTCTTGTGAAGAAGTGGCCCCAGAGGGCCAGCAGCTCCTCCAGGCCACCCGGTGAGCACCTGTGCCCGGCGCCTGCCTGCGGGCGGGCGGCGGGGGGCCCTTCAGGCGCGCTGGGCTTCCTTTCCCAAACAGCAAACTCCACGAGCACGAAGACGAAACGCAGCCTGTGCTCTGCGCGTCACCTCAGTCAGCTGTGCCCCACCCTGTGCCAGTGCCAGAGCCACCACGGCGGCCTGAGGCTCCTGAAGGCAGAGGCCCCACTCCCACCCCCACCCAGCCCCCTGCAGAGGGCCCAGCCCCCAGGTGACGGGCGAAGACGCCCGGGCTCCACAGCCCTCACCACGCGGGTGGCTGCGCGCGCGGCCCTGGGCAGGAGGCCGGCCTCGTGCCCGGGAGGGGAGTCCCCGCAGCTCACCCAGCGCCTTGCAGAGCTCCGGGTGCTTGACCCCGATGGTTTTCAACCTCTGCAGCAGCTCCGCCGAGGTCAGCTGCCGCACCAGGTACAGCGCCACCGAGTAGCTCTGGGGAGAGGGCGGGCGTCAGGGCCGGGCGGCCAGGGCCTGGGCGGGTGCTGGGCGGCACACTCACCTTGCCGTAGTTCCCCCAGGTGACGGTGATGCGGTTGGTGGCTGAGGACAGGTACATGAGGTGGGTGAGGTTGATGGGGCGGCAGGGCCTCTTGGGCTCCACTCCGGGCTTGTTGGAAGGGTAGTAGCCCTGGAAGCGGACTAGGGCTCAGGCGCGTGGCCAGCGCCCCCCGCCCCCCCCCGCAGCGCGGGCAGCAGGCTCACCGGGACGGAGCAGTAGCTGTGGTTGACCTTGACAGCGATGTTGGGCGGGTACTGGTCCTCCTGAGGGCAGCTGGTGTCCGAGTAACAGATTCTGCAACAACAACGGGCCGGGACTGCTCTGGGGGGCCACCTGGGGGCTGGGTGGGCTGGGCGGCAGAGGCTGGGGAGGGAGGCCGACATGGCGGCAGGGCGCAGGGGCCTGCGGGGCGGGGCGGGGCGCGGCGGGCATACCTCAGGACCACCTGCACGGCCTTGACTCCGGGCTGCAGCTCCCTGCGGCACCAAGTCAACCAAGGAGAGAGGAGGGTCAGCGGCAGGAGCCAGCGCCACACTGACCCGCCAACCAGGGCACCGCAGCCTCCCCGGCCAACCAGGAGGCACCCTCGCCAACGTCACCAGCTGAGGGGCTACCAGGAGGACCCCAGCCACTCTAGCCCCTGCCGGGGAGAAGACTCCACCCAGGGGTCCGAGCGCCCAGGCAGCAGGCTGTGTGGGCAGCAGCAGGGACCGAGCGGAGGGGCCGTGGCCATGAAGCTCACAGCCCAGAAGGGCAGGCTCCGCGCGGATGGCGGGGCCAGGTCACCCAGGGGCAGCCAACCTTTGTGGCCACCGCACTGGACATAAACCCTGACCAGTTTCAGGAGCCAGGATTCGGGGCTGGGGGCTCGGGACTCGCGGCAGGCAGAGCTGGTGGCTCTGAGGCCAGACAGGAAACCAGGGACTCAGACGTGGATTGTGACCCAGCCCTGCACAGACCCAGGTGGGCCGGGCCCGTGACCGCTCCTGTCCTTTCTTGCGGTGCTGAGGATGGAGCCCAGGGCCCCACACAGGACGAGCACCTGCCCCGCCTCTGGGCTGCACCCCCGGCCTGACCCCCATCCCGAGCCTGCCGGTCTCTGGAAGATGGGCGGGTGTGCTGTGGGGCCAGGCGGGCGGAGCCAGGGGCACCCAGGTGTGCCAGGCACGCAGCACCTGACGAGCACCCTCCCCAGGGGGCTGCTGTCTAAGCTGGAGGTGGGAGGGCCTCGGAGAGCTCTCAGTGGCCCCTGGTCCCCACCCTGCCTCAGGGGACAGCAGGTGATGTCCAGGGACACATGTGGTGTCCCAACAGGGGAGCTCCAGCTGAGTGGCGAAGGCCAGGGACACTGCTCAGCACCTTACAGCCCACAGCCACGGCGTCTAAGGGACCCCTGTGACAGGGGACGAGGAGTCCACTTCAGGGTTGAAGGGTACATCCCAAAGCTGAGCATGTGGCCTGGCACACGAGGGATGGGGCTCGCAGATGGCCCTGCCGTGGCTTGGCATGCCTGAGCAGGGCCAGGGCCACCGCCAGACACTGAAGACAGTCCCTGGAGGCTGAGTGGGGCCAGGCACCTGGAGTTCCGGATCAGCTCCACCTGGCGGGGCGTCAGGGCGAAGATGCACGGGCTCTCCTGCAGCTTCTCGCTGTTCTGTGGGACTGAAGACAAGTGTGGGTCAGGGCCACATCTGGCCCTGGCCCTGGCCCTGCCACAGGCCCCCCACATGCTGTCATGTCTCCGCGGTCCTCTCCAGACCAGGAACCAGGAAGCCAGCACCAGGGGGGCTTGTGGACGTGGCAAGGCCGCCCAGGCCCTCTGGGGCAAGGAACTCCATCCTGCCCAGCGCTGTTCAGGGCCAGGGGAGCTGAGGCGTCTGTGCAGAAGGGGAGGATGGCACAGCTGGGTTTGGCCCGGCTCTCTGCATGTCCTCCGACACTGGTCCCGCCTCAGAGACCACTGGCCTGTGGAGACCAGCAAGGCAGCCTCCACGACCAGCCACAGAGGCCGGTCAAGGCGGGACCACCCACGGGGCCACGCTTGAGATCACCAAACACCTCCTGGTGCCAAGGTCAGGGAGTATCCTGAGGGGTGGAGCCCCGCCAGATGCCCAGCTGCCCTTCCTGCTCCATCGTAAGCAAGAGCCGCGGGGCAGAGGCACCTCTGAGCCAGGTGCATGTGGAAACAGCACAGAGCAACCAGGGGCGCTGCCTCAGCGGCACCGCCACACTGCAGGGGGGCATCCCTTCTGCTCTGTGGTGCTGGGGACAGCACGGGGTGCTCGGCCACTGAGCCACACCACCAGCCCTCTTTATTTTCTATTTTGAGACACAGTCTAAGTTTCCCAGGCTGGCCTTGAACTTGGGATCCTCCTGCCCCAGCTTCCCAAGTAGCTGGGCTCCCTGGCACATGCCCCGGGGCCTGGCCAGGGGAGGATTTAAGACGAAGAGTTAGGCCTCCTCCGTGAGCAGCTAGAACAAGAAGGTAAATTAAAGCCGAAGCCACTGCAAGGAAGAAAATAAGAAAAAATGAAAACCAAACAGGAAAGCTGAACAAAGTCAAAGCTGTTTGTCTTCAGCCAGATTAGCAATGAAAACAACGGGGCCAACCAAGACGGCCAGCTCGCCAGAGCGGCAGGCCCGGCCCGCAGCCTTCCCCGCAGCAGGCGCGCCGCAGGACTCACCCAGACCCTCTGAGGAGACGGCAGCCCATCCCGGGACCAGCAACGCCCAGGGAAGGCGGCTCAGCAGCTCTGGAGACGCCTGTTGTTTGGAGGGGCGATACTGGGGACTGAACTCAGGCACTGGGCCACTCCACAACCGCAGCACTGCAGTGCTGGGGACTGAACCCAGGGCCTTGTGCTCGCGAGGCAGGCACTCTACCAACTGAGCCCCACCCCCAGCCCAATTTTTGTGTGTTATTTAGAGACAGGGTCTCACTGAGTTGCTTAGCACCTGGCTGTTGCTGAGGCTGGCTTTGAACTCGCGATCCTCCTGCCTCAGCCTCCCGAGCCACTGGGACGACAGCATGTGCCACGGGGCCCGGCTGAGATGCTCTACCAGGAAGCAGAATGGGAGGACTTGCTGCACCCGTATGAGGCCCGCACAACCAGACACCTCAGTTTAAAATTTGTTTCTAGCCAGGTATGGTGGCCACACCTGTCATCCCAGCTACTTGGGAGGCTGAGGCAGGAGGATGGCAAGTTCAGACCCACCGAGAGCGCTGCTGCTCAGCCTGAACACAGTGAGACCCTGTTTCCTCGAGCCACACCCTTGGCCCCCAACTCCAGGATGTCCAGGACAGCGCTGGGAAGCCGCAGGGTGCAGAGCTCCAAGGAGGTTCAGCACGCCAGGAGCACGGCGCCCGGAGGACAGGCACCACACGGCACAGCCCAGGACGCCGAAAGCTCTACCAGCAGGAACCACGCTGCCCGCCAGTGTGGCCTGAGGACGCCTTCTGGTTCCCAGACAATGGACACGACGCAGCTGTGAGAGAGGTGGGTGAACGCAGCCAGGACGTGGGTGTCCACTGCAGGGCTGGGGTGCAGCCTGGTGCAGGGCTACCGCTGCCCAGCAGGAGACATTGCCAGCACCCCGGCAGGACAGCAGCACCCGCAGACCTGCAGGCGCTCCATCCCTGGGGCGCGTGGTGCTGGGCCCCCGGGTGGGCCCTCTGCCGCTCCTGCAGGCAGACTGACTGCCTTTATTTATTTTATGCATTTTTTGGTACCAGGTTTTGAACCTTGAGACACTTCACCACTGAGCCACATCCACAACCTTTTTAATTTTTATTTTAAGGCTCTTCCTAAGTTGCTGAGGCTGATTCTGAACTTGCGATCCTCTCGCCTCAGCCTCCCAAGGGGCTGGAATTACAGGCGAGGCCACGGTGCCCAGCTCCCACAGCTCAGTTACCTCCGGGGTGCCTTATGACACCCACACGCTGTCCACGCTGTGCACACAGCTGTACACGGTGCTGCTGGGGGACGGGACAAGGAGAATCCTGTACACATTTAGTACAGATGTGATTTTTCAGCAAAGTTGGCTGAACCCGGGGATCTGAAGGAAGACCACGTGAAAATTCTCTCTGCGGAGCAGAGGGCACAGACCCAGGGTGGTGGCCTGCGTGGCTGGGGAGGGGCAGAGGCCTCTGCCGCTGCAAGCCCTCAGCACAGGGCACCGTCCGCCCCACGCCCCACGCCTCTGGCCTGAATGTCCCTCTGCGGCTGCCGCGGAAGCTGAGTGCCCAAGTAGGCAAGCGGGGCACCTCCGATGATCAGGCTGCTGGTGGGACTGGTGCTCGTCTGCCAACCCTGCCTAGAACTTTCTGAAACCAAACCATGAGGCTAGGTGACATGGAACAAGGACACACATTGCACTTAAGGGCAGCTCAGGGGCTGGGCTGGGTCTCAGCGGTCGAGCGCTTGCCTGGCACGTACGACGCACTGGGTTTGATTCTCAGCCACTGACAGCTGTGAAAGTATTAAAAAAAAAAAGAGCAGCCGAGGCCTGTGCTCCCAGGAGGTCCGTTTCCTGGGTCCCACCACTGGGTCGCTGGGTCTGTAGTTGGGTCGCAGAGGTGACTGTGGTGACAGCCATGCCGCTGCAGCCAATCCCGATTGCTTGCAGAGGGCCTGGCTGGTCCCTGGATGAGCGCCACCTAATTGGGGAGGGGGTGCACACAGGCCACCTGCAGACAGGCCTGGATCTGCCCAGCGCCTGGGGGCACTTATTCTGGAGGCAGGAGGTGAGGCCTCATGGGTGACACCAGAGCTGGGCCCTGAAGACCAGGTAGGAGATCAAAACTCCACCCCCCCTACTCCACCTGCAGCTGCCTCCCGGGAAGCAGGAGCGAAGGACGACGGGTCCCTGGCAGGGGGCTTAGGAGTGAGAAAGGCCCGTGAACCCGCCACCAAAGACCAAGAACCCCTATCGCTTCCCTGAAAGGCATTCACTTCAGGTGAGGGTCAGCTGACACCTCGCCTGCCTCTGGGGACTGGGAGCAGGCCCTGCATGCCATCCTCTGCTGTCCTGCAGGCCAGGTCTTGACACTGCCACCAGAAGCCAGCAGGGGTGAGCTGCCACCTTGGCTGAGGCACAGCCCCACCCAGAAGGGCTGGGGGTCTCCTCCAAAACCGTGTGCCCTCTGCCGCTCTGGTCAGAAGTGCACCCTGCCTGGTGCCCAGGGCCAAACTCAGGCACACCCTGGGCTCCCCCTTCCCCTTCATCCTGCCACACGCCCGCTCCCTTGGCCAGTCCTAGAGGCCATTTCCAAACGCCACCAGGGCCCCACAGTGGCCCTGTGGCCTGCATTCCCTGCCTCCTGTCAGGCCCCTGATTCCCACAAAGAGCTGCAGATGGGGAGCTTCCCAGCCACTCAACCCCTACCCCCCATTCCCACGGCCACTCCCCATCATTCTTCAGGGCCACACCACTCCAGGAGGCTCCTGCCCACATGGACCACAGGCCCAGCTGCCATCTCCTCCTCAAGACTCCATATCCTGCCTCAGGGCCTTTGCACTCACTGTCCCTCTTCTGGAACCTTCCTTACCCCACCACCTTCATGGCCCTGTGCTTACTTGCACAAATGCCACAGAATAAAAGGCTTCCCTGAGGACCTCACTTGAAAACTACAGCCCCCACGCCTGGCTCTTCTCCAACCTCGACCCGGGAACCAGCTGACCTCCCACAGCCCTCCTGCTCCTCACTGGCCGAGTCAGCATGAGGGGCACGGAGGGGCTGGTGTGTGTGGGCACACGTGCACCAAGTCGAGGCACGAGGAACCGGAAAGCACTGTTGCCACCTGGCCCCTGCACCAGGGACTGTGATGCCCACTGGGGCGGGGACCGGCAAGACGTTCACCCAGGCACCCCCAGCCATCGGGGCGGCGGTGCCTGCGGCGGGCGCGGGCCTGGAGCCTGCTCTGATGAATGTTTAATGCCCCGGCAGATGCTCAAGGAGAGGCGGCAGGAGCAGCCCCACGCTGGGGCCCTCTCGGTGGCTGGATTACAGCTGGGTAAATCCCTTGCTGTCGCTTGCACTTTCAACAGTGAACACGTGTGGCAGGGAACAAGTTTAAGGGGCAATGCAACTTAAGATTAAAAAAAAATCCAGGCTGGGGCTGGGGCTCAGTTGGGGAGCGCTGCCTGGCATGTGTGGGGCCCTGGCTATTGTGTCCACCCAAAACTACAAAGGACTATTTTTTAAAAACCTCCCATCAGAGAGGACCTTCTCCCTCCCAGCCTAACGTCCCACCTCCAGGCTGATGCCCCACCCCACCCGCTGTGCACACAGGCTCCTTGGCTCCCCGCAGACCTCTCTGTGGGCCTGCACACTGCCCGCCCACTCTGCCCTGCCCAGCAGGGCGCTCCCCTCACCAGAGGACCTAGGGTGCCAAGCAGGTCCTGGACGGCACCCTAGGCAGAACAGGACATGGTGGGGTCAGGGTCTGGCGGAAGGGTAGCACCCGGGCTCCACCCCTGGCAATGTGACCGGGCTGGAGAGCACCAGGACGTGGTGGGCTGCATCCAGCCCCGACTAGGCCCGGTGGGATCAGCCCTGAGGGACGAGGACCTTGCTAGTCTTAAACCTCGATGTGCAAACCCAGCCCTGGGAGCTAGGCTGCTGGGTGAACAGCAGCCGGCTGACTGTGTGGCCAGGCTGCTGCTGAGCTCCAATCTCTGCCTGTGTGCGCCCCCGTGCCCGCTGCCTGCTCCACCCACCCCCAAGAGCAGCCACCCAGGCCCGGGTGCTGACCCGATGCAGGAACGACTGAAGGACATGGAAGGGAAGGGAAGGAAGCTGGGAGAGTGCTCTGCAGGGTCACGGGGGCCTTCCAGACCCCTCCCAGAGGCACCCCGGGCAGGGCCAAGCCCGGTGTGTGGGGACACCGTGAGGGGCCCCTGTGGCTGGAGCCGTCACAGGGCAGAAGATGGACAGGTTTTCAGCAGAGAACCATGCGAGTCCTCACTTCCACACTGTTCCTCAGCTGCCAAGGGGAACCACCACCTGTGAGAAGTGACCACGGAGGGGCCAGGACAGCTGGGCAGGTGAAGGAGGTAGTGGCAGTGGGCGGGCAGGAGGGGGAAGTGGAGTCGGCAGGCCCAGGGAGCCAGTCCCTCTTCCCCAGCCAGGTGGTCCCCACAAAGGCTGGGGCCGACTTCTGAGCTGGTGGACTCCACCCTTCTGCTAGCCAGCCCAGGGGATCAGACAGCCCCAGTTCCCAGAGCCAGGGACAGTGACACAGGCTTCCACATGACTACCCAAGCTCCAGGGCACCGGATGGATCTAGATGCCACCGAGGGACCACAGGCCAGGCTGTGCTGGCTGTGTGACAGCAGGCTGGCCTCGGCCTCTCTGCACCCCCCGCGTTTCTGCACTGACCATAAAGGGGAGAATTTCAACATCAAAAAATGATGTCAAGGGGCTGGGCTGGGGCTCAGTGGTATAGCGCTTGCCGAGCACTCATGAGGCACTGGCTTCCATCCTCGGCACCACACATAAACAAACAAGCAAACATACTGTACCCACCTACAACTACAAAAAAAAAAAAAAAAGATGTCAAGCCAGGCATAGTAGCGCACTCCTGCAATCCCAGCAACTTGGGAGACTGAGGCAGGAGGATTACAAGTTGAAGACCAGCCTCAAAAACTTAGCGAGAATCTGTCAGAAACAGAAAGGGCTGGGGATGTGGCTCAGTGGTTAAGCACCCTGGGTTAAGTCTCCATACCATTAAAAAAGAGTTAAAAAATAGACCAGATGGGCCTGGTGACACACACCTATAATGCCAGCCACTCAGGAGGTTGAGGCAGGAGGACTGCAGGCTGGAGGACAGCCTCAGCAGATTAGTGAGGCGATTAGCAACTCAACAAGACCCTACCCTGTTTCAAAATTAAAAATAATAAAATAAAAAGACTGGGGATGTAGCTTAGTAGAAAAGCACTCTTGAATTCAATTTCTAGAACAATGGCAAAAAAATAAAAATAAAAATAAATTAATTAATAAGAACCCAAACAAACAACAAAACCAGAAGAGTTCACTGGATCCCAGCAAGTCCACAGCCCTGGGCCAGCCAGCCCCCACTCCTCCCCAGGGCCCACCGTCCCTGGGGTTTCAGGCTGCTGTCCCTCCTCCTGGGGCACCCCACACTCAGGCCACAATGGCCTCCATTCAGTCCCGTGAATGAGCCCTCTCTCAACGCCAGGCCAGGCCTCTGCTCCCGCCGGTTCCTCTGCCTGGAACACACTCCCCACCCCTCCTCTATGCACGGCAGCGCCTCGGCCTGAGGGTCTGGGCTGGAACATGGCCTCTCTCGGGAAGGCTTCCTGCCTACTCCTCCACAAACGCAACAAAGGGCTCCTGGCAGTCCCCAGCCCACACCCCAGGAGGACAAGCAGGCCTGCTGGGCACCACGGGGGCAGGGAGCGCTGGGTCCCTGCTGGCCAAGGCTGAGGAGCCCAGGAAGGGGACGCGTGTGCTCTGTACACAACATGCCAGCACCAAACCAGAGCCTCCAGCATCACGGAGGCCGCCCGCCTCTGGGGACGCGGGGTCTGTGGGCTGGGTGCTGCTGCAGGACACCAGGAGCTCGGGGCAGCCCTGCCTGGCGCAGCGACTTCCTTCCTTGGGCCGCTCTCACCGGGGAAGGAAGGCCTCGTGCACGTGCTCTGACGGGAGCTCTGGGCCCTGGTCCTCCCAGCCCTTCCTGGCTCAGGTCATCGATGGCCTTCTGCCTGGGCTCACCTTGCTGAGGGGCTGGGCTCCAAAGCTGACCTCTCCCAGGAAACAGTGCAAAGTCCAGTCTGCTGGGAATGAGGTCAGGACAGGGAGGATGGAGCTGGCGGCTGTGCGACCTTGGGCAGGTCTCCTGACCTTTCAGGGCACGGGTCCCACGAGCCTCCACTGGCCCATCTGCCTCCAAGCCCTTGCAGCTCCTGGTCTGTGCTGGTGTCCTCCCTCCCCCACCCGACATGCCCCTCGAGGTGATTTACGGCTCCAGTCGGCCTGGTGCAGTCTCCACCCCAGAGCCAGCCACAGCTCTCCTGGGGAATCCACTAGAGCGCATGGGCCTTGCTTGGTCTAGTGGGTCATGGCCAGGGGCAAGGAGGAAAGGGAAGCTGTTAGAGCTGGGCCTCCCAAAGCAGGCAAATCACGGCGAGGCTGGGTGCTGGGACGCAAAACTGGGCCCTGGAACTTTGGGAACCACTGCCTTGGATCCAGACTGTGCCCACAGAACCTTTCCTTAGGAACACGCGCAGGGTAGGGGGGCCTAGGGGAGGCAGCGCACCCTGGTGGGAGAGGCCTTCCCAGACTCAGGAGGATGCGGGAGTGCGGGAGGGCGGGGTCGGCCTCTTTGTTCTGAGCAAGAGCAGAATGCTCCTAGGGAGTGGGCTCTCCTGGAGACCAGATTCTGGGGTACAGGGGCACAGCGATGCATTGTGGCGCAGCACCCTGTAGGAAGCAACCCCACATTCAGGCAGGAGGTGAGGCTGGTAACCTCAGGTGCAAAGTCACCTCCAGCCTGACACCCCCCACCCAGGGTGGGGGACCCAGCCTCCCTGTTTCTCAAGTCACTCTCGAGACCTCTGGAGTTCAAAATGCCACTTCGACCTTCAGAACCACCCAGCTCTTCAGGAAGCCCAGAGAACCCCAGGGGAGAACAGCTGCCAGCATCCGGAATGGACTTGGCCAGGGGCCAACCTGACCCTTAGAGCAGCCTGGTCCCCAATGCACCCTTGACTCTGGACAGGTGCTACTGGGCCAACCTGTTTCCCGAGAGGCTCTGCTGGAGGATGGAGTCTCAGTGGGCTGCTGAAGTCAAGGTGCCCTTCTTCCCTTCACTTCCTGCACCCCCACTGGGAGCAGAGTCCTTCCCACCCAGTCTCACAAGGCCAGGAGGTCCAAGGGTGGTTGGTGGGAAGGGAGAGGCAGCCTGCACCGCCTCCTGGCTCTCAACTCCAGGGCAGAAGAGAGGGTCTGGCTAGAGCTGAAACGCGCAGGACTGAGAGGGGCCCCTGGTCCTCGCTGGAGCCCAGGCAGGACGCTGGGTCAGCAGGGTGGATGTGGAGAGGTTCCAAGCTGCAGGCCCAGGAAGCCAGGGGGCGTGGCCTCTGCCAGGCCACCTGCAGCAGGCAGATACAGGCTCCGAGAGGACAGAAGGGGTGGACTACAAAGTGGAGGCAGCAGTAGGACCCTTAGAGCAAGGCCACAGGATGGGGGTCCTGCACCCCTGAATGGGGCCCTGGGAAGAATGCCCCTCTGTCCCTGCTGCATGCCCGGAGCCTGGCACTGCGCTGGAGACCCACCCAGCAGTCTCTCATTTACTCGTGTGAATGAACAAACTGGAAAGGCAGGAGGCAGCGGGAGAGACAAAGGGTGGGGTGTCCAGCATGCTCAGGAACCTGGTAAAATCTGAGAGCCTGGACATGGCCCTGTGCAGGCCCTGTACATTCAACTTCCCATCCGGAGGCCTTGGAGGCTGGACACCTACCTACCAGGCGCCTGGGGCCGGCCAGGTATCCTTGGCCCTGAACCTCAGGACGGCGACTGGCTGAGCCCAGGGTCAACACCCATTGCAGCCTGTGTGAATGAGGCTTCCGGGAGAGCCCGGAGCCTGCCTACACCGTTGTGAACAGAGAGTTCTGGGCCTGTCTGCAGCGGGGTACGGCAAGATCCTGGCACACAGCTCCAGATGTCAATGGTGGGGACAATGAAACAGAGGACCTTGGAACCCTGACTGTCCAGCCTCAGGGGAGCATGTGGAAGCCTAGCCTTGCCTTGGCCTGAGCCCACTGTCAAAGGACAGCCCTGAGGCTGGTGCCAGAGACAAGAGCCCTTGGGTACAGGGGAAGGTCAGACAGCCCCTTCCCCAAGACCTGAGCACACGGAACCCAACCACCGCCTGGCATAGCGCCATCCCACACTGTACCCGAAGCATCCATGTGAGCAACAAAACAGCCAGAGTGAAGGTACGGCCCGTCCAAGATCAGTTACCAAACAGACTGTGGCAGCCAGGTGTGCAGACGCGCACCTGTAGGCCCAGCTACTTGGGAGGCCGAGGCACGACGATCACTTGGGCTCACAAGTTCAAGGCTAGCCTGCAGAAACACAGCAGGACCCACTATCTGTCTGTCTCTCACACACCCACAGATGCACACCCGTGGTTTCCAGCTCAGCCTTGCCTTTACACATGAGCGCCCTGGCCCTCCCTCCATTTCCCCTTCCCTCCGAGAACACATGCTCTAGAACGAGCAAGCCGCCATGCTCGGAGGACGCGCAGGCAGCCCATGCACAGGGCCACAGGGCATCCCAGGAAGGAATGCAGGCCCGCCGCCGATCACCGAGGAAGTGGCTCCCCAGCCCCAGTCAAGCCATGGCCCAATCAGCCCTGGCCCTGGCAGCGCCCGACAGCAGGCTCAGCCTGCACCTCCAGCCCCACAGAGCCTGACAGCTGATTGATACATGTCAGTTAAGCTGCTAGATTTGGGGGCAATCTGTTACACGGCAACAAGCCGAGGCAGCCCCCTTGCTGCCTGGGAAGGAAAGCCACAGGTCATGTGAAGGCGGGTACGCGGCTGCTGGCACTGAGTGGGGAGGCAGCACTCACCTAACTCGGTCGGCTTCAGCAGCTCATCCAGCATGTTGAAGAAGGGCAGCTTCACCAGGCGGACTTCCGGCTTAAGGGTCTTGGCGGGCAAACGTCCAAGTCCATTTAAGTACTTCCCGTAGAGAACGGGGTAGTCAATGTTGGGGCCCGACAGGGGAGTCCTGGGCACTGTGCCGGCCCGGTCGTAGGCCGAGTGCATGGTCAGGGGGTCCAGGGGCCGGTGGGGCTGCGGGCCTGGCTCCGCACTCTTCTTGGCGTAGCGTGTCTCGTAGAGTTCTTTGATCTTCTTGAACAGCTCGGGGCTGCAGTCGAACTGCACCAGTTGCAGGGCCCTGGTGACGAGCTCATGCTTCAGCCCGCTCTTGCTCCGGCCCACGAATCCCAGCAGCATCTGGAGGTCGGAGACTCGGAAACTCATCACCATGTTCTGAAGAAGAGCAACCACACACATGCTCTCAGAGGCCGGAGCCCTCGACATCAGGGGGTGCGGAGGGAAGGCTGGAAATGAGGAGCACTGCAAAGCGACACCCACTCACTGGGACCTGCTGGCTGCCAGTTCACCTGCCCTGGGCCTGAGCTGGGCCCGGCCCTCACATCCCCTCCCAAACTTCCAGGCCACACCACTGCAGCAGAGCCAGACTCCCCACCCCCACAGTCTAGCTCAGGTTCCTTCTCCAGGCCTGAAAGCGTCCCCAGACAGGAACTGGGAGTCTCATCCTGCCGTGAACAGCCCCCCAGTTCCTGACCAGCAAATGCTGACCACCTCTCCAGCTCTCGGTCTCCATGGCGCAGATAACGAGCTGAGCCTCGGGATGCTGGGAGGCGCCAGGTGAGGCATGCCACATCACTCAGCCTCAGCCACTAGTGCACCACCCTGGTGTGGAAGAGCACAGCCACAATCACTCACTGCTGTCACCTGCCGGGAGGGCCACACGCCCCTCATGCTCAACTCTGACCCTTAGGACAGCCCTGCCAGGCAGGCAGGAGCTCCCCACCAGAGGTGGCGTGGGGATCAAGGCCTGACTGAGGCTGGGGATGGCTCCTCTCTAATGCCTCCTCCCCACTGGGCACAGACACAGCTGGGTACTGCCGAGGCCTCCCACAGCACCCAGGCAGAGACTCCCCTGGACGCTGTGGACACTGGGCCAAGCTTTGCCATGGGGTGGCATTTGGGGCCCTGCAGGGTGATGAGCAGCATTCTGTCCTCCACCTGCTCCAGGTCAGGAGCTCTCCCAGTCATGACAGCCACACACACCCAGCCACGAGCCCTGGCTGAAAGCTGCTGAGGGGCCTGGTAGCCACGCAGGTTCATGACTGGCACCAAAGTAAGGAACGGGGTTTGGCAGGATCTGGCACTGACTTCCTGGCCAGGTCTTTCTGGCTAAATCAAATAGTCAGACCTTGGAGGGTCCCAGTCTGTGACTTGGAACTCTCTAGCTCTTAGGATGCTCTCTCTCAAGAGCCCTCACCAAGGGCAGTGAGGGCCTCCTGATAGGGGTGCAAGCCAAGTGCTCTTGAGGGACAGAGCCCTGAAACCAGCCTGGGATGGATAAAATGTGGTGGAAGAAAGAAACTTCCAAGGGAACAGGAAATAGCGTCAGCAACGAGAGTGGTCGAGAAGGCTGGTGCACAGGGCCACACACACCCACAGAAACCAAGGAGCCACTGACACCCGACCAAGACGCCGGAGTCAGAGGTCCTGGAGCCCCACCAGGTGTTACACAGTGGCCTGGGAGCCACAGGCCTCTATTCCTAGTCTCTGGCCACTTAAGGGTGAGGCAGGAGGTTGATGCAGCCCTGGAAGCAGGAGCCTGGGTTGCTAGGTGGCCCAGGGCCACTGTCAGGCTCCTGATTGGTGGTGTGAGATGGGAAGGCTATGGGCTTCCTTCAGCTGTGCCACGGCAGGGTCCTGCGGAAGGCAGAGGCTGTCGAGGCCCGGAGCCACACAACCAAGTGCCTGGGCTACCCGGTCCTCCTGCAAAGCCCAGCACCCTTCGCCTGCGGCTGCCTTCCTCCTGTTCCGTGTGACACCGTGACTCCGGAAAGCACTTGGGACTGGAGTGTCTACTATGTGCCAGGCAACCACTAGGTGCTTTCCATATCGAGGCCTCACAGAAACCCGCCCCATCACACAGGTGAGGAAACCCAGGACAAGAGTGAATCCTGGGTGCTGCCTGAGTGTGCCTGGATCCACAGCCACCAGGCTCCAAAGGTGTCTCCTTCCACCACACCCAGCTGCCCAGTGGCCCCTACCTCACCAGCACACTGGTTCCCCAGGGTCCTGAGTGGCCTGCTGGCCCCCAGAGGCTTTGCTTCCCTTGGACTGACTTCCTACCTTATGCAGAAGAAACAGGCTTGCAGACAAAATGTTTCTCCTGGAAGAGACCCAAGCCCTTAGGGAGGGGCGGTGCTGTCAGGTGAGCTGGGACCATGGTGCTCCGCCAAAGGCCCACAGCCCTGCTGACATCATCCACTGAAGCCCCCACCTGCCAAAGCCCAGCCCCTCCAACCAGGCTGGACATCTCAAGCACAGTGAGCATCCAGCACACCCCTCTCCTGCCATATGCTCTCGACTCGGATTTCTCCGCAGCTGCTGCCACCAAGAAGCATGCCCTTGACACTGAGGAGAGGGGTTGTGGGGGGGCCCAGGGAAGACAAATATTCAGGAAGGAACCTGGAATGCTCCAAGATCACTTCCTGCCCAGCTTCATCCGGATCCACCTGCCTGTCAGAACTGTGTTTATAAACAGTGCCAGGCCCTGATGGTAAGCTGAGCTTCAACTCTGGACTCATTTAGGAACCACATGGACACATCAGCCCAGACAGAGCAGCTGTGCCTGGCCTCTGCAGTGTGGGCTCCTCTGAGCCCTGAGGCGGGAGTAAGGCCCCCGCTAGGGAAACGCACATGTGTGCCAAGGCTGCAGACTGCACCCCAAACCCTCTTTTGGGCCTCAAGTGAAGCCTCAGACCTATTTACCAATAAGTCCCCACACCCTCTCCTTGAAGCAACCCTTATACACACCAAACAAAAAATCTCCAGTCATTCACACGACAAGCTAAATAAAGCTCCTGAAAAAAGGGTGATTTTCAATGACATTTAAGGTATGTCGAGGTAGCAGCAAGAGACCCAGGAGAGGCGCCCAGGGCCTGGGAAGTTATGCAGCAACCCCAAGCTCCCCTGAACAGTGGCTCACGGCTTAGAGAACTTAAAAGGGTCAACCTGGCTTAACTGGGATTGGGGGGCAGCCAGCAGAGGGTCAAGCAGAGTTCATCAGATTGTATTTCAAGGCCCTGGATGCTAAGAGAGTGCAGCCCCAGCCCCTACCCTTGGTCAAAGAGGGGTGGGGTCCAAAGTTCAGATCTCCATGTCTTTGGAGGAGATCTCTACTTCTCACAACCCCGGAGAGGAAGAGAAGAATGTCTGAGAGAGTTGTCTGGGGGAGGTGGGTGTACCCTATAATCAGGGAGCCTTGAGGGTTGCCTTTTGGCTCCCAAAGGGCAGAGAAGGTCGGAAATAAGAAGAGGAAGGAGTGTGGAGGAAAATGCACTGACAGGTCAAGAGGCTGGGAAGGGAAGACCAGGGCAGCTGGTATCCTGTATCTCCCAAACAGCAGCGGTCTTGAGCACACTTCGGAAGCAAGAATGATCAGCAGCAAGAATGCTGATCCCACATCTGGGTCTCAGGGATGGAGATGTTCTAAACTCAGTCCCAAGAGAGTTAAATAAAGTCCCAAGCCAGGAGAAGGGAAACCATCTGTAGAACATTGAAGCTGGAGACATTGACCCAGAGACATAGAGCATCAGCAGTAGTAGCCTAAAGAGACCTATCCTGGAACCAGTCAGGAACCCTCCAAAAATCAATATAAGCAAGCAAAAAACAACGTCAGAGCAAGGACATAAGGGTTCTCGGGTTTGCAAGGAAAGACGGAGTCTGACCTACCAAGCAGACTTTTTGGGGACTGGAGTTTGAGGACACGATACAGGACAGGACCTGGTCCTCGAGAGTGGAAATGAGTGCTTCCCAAAGCAGAGGTGCGCTCCCAAGAGTAAGTCGGAAGGCAGAGCCCAGGATCCAAGGCTGAAGAAAACTCAGGAAGACCTCCGAACAAGAACGGGGTCAGACCTCCACCCCACAGGGAGGGCCAAGGGTGGGCCCAGTGTCCCCGAGGTGTCAGGAGGGGCGGGACTCTGGGAGTGACACAGAGGCTGAGGCGAGGTTCCAAACCCAACTCGAGACGTAGACCCCACGAGGACCTACACCGTGTGGGTTGGTTTAGGACCCTGGCCCGGCCACCCGGGTGCTGACCGGGGTGACGGAACACCACCTCGGGGGTCCGGGGACCCTTCCGAGTAGGGAGTCGCAGACCCCAGGCTGGCTGCACGGCGGGGAGATGAAACCCATTTACCAGTTCTTGGTGGCAGCGGGGCGAGGAGACAGACACTAGCCACAGCCCGGGCGCGGACTGCCCATCCGCCCCGCTGTCCGCGGGGACTGAGCTCGCAGTGGGGAGGCGCGGCCTTCCCGGAGCGCAGGGACGCCGCGACCCCAGCCACTGGGGTCGGCCGGGGCGACCCCGCCTCAAGCCGCGGAGGGACCCGGCGGGAACGCCGCGGCCAGGGCAGGGGGCCCCGCCCCCGGCCTCCCCGCCCCCCGCCCGCACCCTGCGCCCTGGGCCAGCGGGGACCGGAAGGGCAGCCTTGGGCGGGTCCCGCCGCGCGGCCCGGGCGGAAGGCGCGGACCTCCGCCAGCCGCCCGGCCCACGCCCCGCCGCCCGCCCGGCCTAGCCGGCGCCGCCGCCACTCACTCACTTTGGCCTCCACCAGCTCCGCCGCCATCTTGGCCACCAGCGTCCCCCGCGCCGGGAGCCCCCAGCCGTCGCGTCACGTGACCGCCCGCCAGTCGCGGGCGGGGCCGCCTCCCGGGCCAATTAGCACCGACGCGCGCTCCTCCCCACTGCGCGCGCCGCTCTGCACTACGCACGCGCGCACGGCCGCCGCCCGAGCCTCGAGCCAATCAGATCTGCCCGACGTCGAACCCCCCCCCCGCCCTTCCTCATTTTGCTCGCGGCGACCCCGCCCACCCCTCGCGGTGTCTGATTTCTTAAAGGGGCACGAACCCCACGCAGGTGGGGGCGGGGTCGCATCAAGGAAGGGAAAGAGCGAGGGGGCGGTGGTGGCGGCGACAACAATACCGCCAGGTATTAGGATTCTCTGCGCGCGGCGGCTGCCAGGTGCACGCCGGGTCTGCGGGCGGCGCCGTTGGAGGAAGGGACGGTTGCTCAACCGCAGAGTCGCCGGTGCGTGCAGCGGGGAGCCGCGCAGCGCGGTGCAAGCCCCGCGGGTCCCACGCGCCACACATCCGGGTCCTGCGTGCACGTGGGGCGCCCTTCCGCACCCCTGGCTGGCCCCCGGCGAAGAGAGGCGGGACCCCCACCCCGAGCTCAACCGCCGCTCCCCTCTAACCCTGCGCGCACGCCGCCGTAAACCTGGGGGTCGCGCTAACCGGGACCCCCACTCTCCTTGGCTCCCAGCGCCCGCGAGAAGCGCAGCACAAACTTGGTTGTCAAAAGCAGGAAGTTGGCGCTTGTCGCCGTCCCAGTCCTTGGCAGGGCGAGGCCGGAGAATCCTGAATTCCGGCGCCCTGAGTATGCAACGAGCCCCCGTCTCAAAACGAAAAGGGCGGGATGATGCTCGGTGGGAAAGTGGGCTCAAGCCCCCGTGCGCCCCCGCAAAAAGGGAGGAGAACTCGCGGCTTGCTGTGTCTTGCCACGTGATGCCACGAGAAGACCCCCCCACACACACCCGCTGCCCGGCAGTCGCCGACCCGTGTTCTTGATTTTATTATCTCTAGTTGCGATTAACTGTTAAGATTCGCCAGAAGTAGCCGGGCGTGGTGGCGCACGCCTGTAATCCAAGCGACTTGGGAGGCTGAGTTAGGAGGATCGCGAGTTCAAAGCCAGCCTCAGCAACTCAGCGAGACCCTGTCTCAAAATACAAGATTAAAAAAGGGCTGGCTCAGTCAGGCGCGGTGGCACACGCCTGTAATCCCAGCACTAGGGAGGCTGAGGCAGGAGGATCGCGAGTTCAAAGCCAGCCTCAGCAACTTAGCGAGGCCCTAAGCAACTCAGTGAGACCCTGTCTCTAAATAAAATACAAAATAGGGCTGGGGATGTGGCTCAGTGGCCGAGTGTCCCTGAGTTCAATCCCTGGTTCCAAAAAAATAAAGATTCGCCAGAAGTTGCAGAGCTTGGGGGGGGGGTGCTTTTTATTTTTTGGTTCTAGGGATTGAACCCAGGGGCACTTTATACCACTGAGCTACGACATTCCCAGACCTATTTTTGTGTTTTATTTTGAGGTAGGGTCTCCTCTAAGTTGCTGAGGCTGGCCTCAAACTTGCCATCCTCCTGCCTCCACCTCCCAGTCGCTGGGATTGCAGGCCGGTGCCGGCACACTGGGCTCAAGGGGGAAGGTTCTATGGAATTTTACCACATGTAGTGTCTTACTTATTTGCTTATTTCGTGGTGCTGGGAAGGGAGCCCAGGTTTTCTGCATGCTAGGCAAGTCCTTTACCCCTGAGCTTCACCTCCAGTCCTCCTGGGTACCTTTTCTCCAGTCGACTTATAATACCTAATACAATGTTTTGTGGGGTTTTTTTTTTTGTTTTTTTTTTTTTGGAACCAGGGATTGAACTCAGGGACACTCGGCCACTGAGCCACATCCCCAGCCCTATTTTGTATTTTATTTAGAGA
>JAJEJO010000636.1:260431-292465 GCA_020662805.1 Glaucomys volans
CCTTGTGTTTGTTTTTGACACCAGGTCTTGAACCCAAAGACACTTAACCACTGAACCATATCCTCGGCCCCTTTTTATTTTTGTTTTTTTTAGAGACCGGGTCTCTCAAAGTTGCTTAGGGCCTGCTAAATTGCTGAGGCTGGCTTTGAACTTGAGATCCTCCTCTGGGGCTGCCAGGATTATAGGCTTGCGTCACCACACCCCACCCTAATACAGCGTAATGCTGTGTGAGTAGTTATCCCCCTGCATTGTGGACGGAATAATGACAAGAAAAAGAGTCTATGTTTAGTACAGATTCAGTTTATTTATTTATTTACTTTTGGTGCTGGAAATTCAACGCAAAGTCTCAAACAGGGTTTAGTCCACCCCTGAACTACAATCCCAGTCCCAGATGAAAAAAAAATTGTTTTTTGATTTGTGGCTGTTGGAACCCACAGCTAGAGAGCCAGGTCTGGTTTTCTTTTCTTTTTTTTTTCCTTACAGGTAAAATCGTGGTAATAATGTGCATGACATTTTAGACTCAATGAAATTATGATTTTAAGTGAAAAATAGTGTTGAGAGAATGATTAAATGACTGCAACCGCTCAGACGCATCACAGGGATGAAAATGCACAAGTTTGAAAGGATGATTATGGAGTCAGGAGGAGGGCTGGGGTCTTGGTGCAGCGGAAGAGTGCTCGCCTCACACGTGTGAGGCACTGGGTTCAATTCTCAGCATCACGTATAAGAAAATAAAGATCCATTGACAACTCAAAACTAAATTAAAAAAAAGAAAAGAAGCAGGAGGAGAAAAGGATACAAATCCAGGACTCCAGACGCCTGTTCCATAACCAGGGTACCCACGGACCCCTTGGTCAGACCTCTGGAAGCGGCCTCCCAGGGACAGGGTCAAGCCTCCACTCCGCTGGCCCTCCACACAGCGTGTCAGTAGCCTCCAGCAGCCAGAGTGTGCGAAGGAGTTTCCATGCACAGGAATCCCAGCTAGTGAGTGAGGACGCTACCCATCGGGCTGGGGTGCAGTTCAGTGGTAGAAAGAGAGGGTGATGTAGGAGGCCCGGTTTCATCCCAGCACCGCGATCAGTTAGTAGCAGGGAGGACGTTGAGTGCTGCGTTTTACGCACCAAAGGACATAGCAGCCCTAAAAATGGACACGCTGTTTAAAAGAAACAAAACCAGTATTTTCCTTTTTCAGTACCAGAAACGAAACTGGGGGCCTCATGTGTTGGCAAATGCTTGACCACTGAGCCACATCCCAGCCCTATTTTGTATTTTACTTATTTATTATTATTTTTTGGTGGTGGTGCTGGGGATTGAACCCAGGGCCTTGTGCATGCAAGGCAGGCACCCTACCAACTGAGCCACATCCACGGCCCCCTTGTGTGTTATTTAGAGACAGGGTCTCACTGAGTTGCTTAGCACCTCCCTGTTGCTGAGGCTGGCTTTGAACTCTGAGATCCTCCTGCCTCAGCCTCCCGAGCTGCTGGGATCACAGGTGGCCCTTGCCTGGCCCTCAGCCCTCTTTATTTGGTTTTGAGACTAGGTCTTCCTAAACTGCCCAGGCTGGCCTGGAACTTGCCATCCTCCTGCCTCTAGGCCTTCTGAGTCACCGGAGTCCCAAGCACGGCCCTTGCACCTGGCCCCAGTGTTCTTTGGAACTGAAGACATTCCTAAGTGATTCCTAAATGTACATGTGGCCTTGCTTCCCCAGTCCTGGCTGCTTCCTTCTACCACATACCCTGGTCTGTGTGTTGCATTCTCTCTCTCTCTCTCTCTCTCTCTCTCTCTCTCTTTCTGTTTTTATTTTTATTTTTTGTAGTGTGAGGGGTGAACCCAAGGCTGCACACATGCTAGGCAAGCACTCTACCTATGAGCTGCACCCCCAGCTTCATCTTGGCTTATTTAATTTCTCCAGTGGATTCAAACCCTGCTGACCTCAGGACCTTGCTCAGACTGTACTCTCTGTCTCTCTGTCCGTCTCTCCTCTCTCAAGCTGGGGATTGAATCCAGGGGCACTTTACCACTGAGTTAGAGTCCAGCCCATTTTTTTTTTTAATTGAGACAGGGTCTCACTAAGTTGCTCACAGGGCCTTGCTAAGTTGCTGAAGCTGGCCTGAAACTTGGGCCCCTCCTGCCTTAGCCTCCAGAGACCTGGGATGACAGATGTGTGCCACACATTCTCATCATAGGAAGAACGATGGCCCTGGTGATGCCCACATCCTGACCCGCTGAGCCTGTGGGAACCCTCCTTATCACAAAAGGCCAGAGGAGCTTTGCAGACTGGCTTATGTTCAGGATCAAGAGATGAGATGGACCTAAAGCATCCACGTGGGCCCAGAGTCCTTAGAGGGTACTCAAAAATGGAAGAGGGAGGCAGAAGGACCAGAGCGGGATGTGACCAGAGAGGCAGAGACTGCTGGCAGGGGACCACAAGCCAAGGTAGGCAGCAGGTTCTAGAACCTGAGAAAGGCTCGGAAGAGGCCCTCCATCTGCGTCCCCGGGAGGGAGGGAGGCCTGCTGGCACCTGGTTCCAGCCTCATGGGACAGGTCAGCCTCCTGACTTTGGGGACTATGATGCTGTTCCTTGCTTCACAGTTGCGGGCTTCGTCCCTCGTCCCTGCAGGACACTCCTGCAGGGCACTTGGCCTCTCTTCATCTCAGTCTGCTCATCTGGAAAATGGGGATAGTGATGGGGTCGGGTCTGGGATCTCACCTTGGCATGCTGAGGAGTTAGCCCAGCCATGTCCTGGAGGGCGCTCAGAGACAAAGGGTTTTCCAAAGCCAGCCACAGCCCCACGGCCCACCAAGGAACAAGCCCTTGCCTCTGTTTCCCGGGCCCCCCAGGCTCCTCAGGCCCCCTAAGGCACACAAAGAGACCAGGTGGGTGGTGCTCACACACTGGGTTTCTAGTGCTCCCAGGGAACACTGACCTTGGAGAATTGGGGACCTTTTAAAGTGGGTTCCTAGCCGGGCGTGGTGGCGCACACCTGTAATCCAAGCGACTTGGGAGGCTGAGTCAGGAGGATCGCAAGTTCAAAGCCAGCCTCAGCAACTTAACGAGGCCCTAAGCAACTCAGTGAGACCCTGTCTCTAAATAAAATACAAAATAGGGCTGGGGATGTGGCTCAGTGGCCGAGTGTCCCTGAGTTCAATCCCTGGTTCTGAAAAAGAAAAAAATAAATAAAATAAAGTGGGTTCCTGGTTACTGCCCTCACCCCCCCCATTTGTCCTCCTGCAGCAGCCACCAGAGGGTGCCTGTGAGCACCTGAATCAGGTCCCTTCCTCTGCGCACAGCCCTCCATGGCTCCCACCTCCCTCAGTGTTAAAGTCCAAGTCCTCTCTGCAGCTCACAGACCTTACAAGACCTGCTTCATCTCCTTGCGACCTCCTCTCCTCCCGCTCTCCCTGGTTTCCCTCTGCTCCAGCCACACAGGCTCCTCACTGTGCCCCTACACGTGAGGCTTGGTCCTGCCCCAGGGCCTTTGCATGGGCTGCAGCTGCTACCTGGAGGTGTGTTCCCCCAGACACCCACATCCCTCCCTGCATCACCTCTCTAGTTGTCTGCTCAGATATCCTTAGATGTATAAAATATTTACCACCATCCGCCCTAGATGTTCCCATCCCCTGACACCCCGAGGAAGATGCATTTGGCCAAAGTGTTACCCAGACTCCTGAGTGTCCTGGGTCTGACCACCCAGCCTCAGGGTTCCCTTCTTTCCTTGTGGGGTCTAGTTTGGACAAGAATCTTTCCAAGTTATTTGGGCACAGCGGCACACCTGCAATCCCAGTGACTCAGGAGGCAAAGGCAAGAGGATCACAAGCTCAAGGCCAGCCTCAGCCACTAAGCAAGACCCTGTCTCAACATAAGAAATAGGGACGGGGTGCAGCCCCGTGGCAGAGCTCATCCCCCGCCCGCTCCTGTCCCCGCACGTGACAGAGGGAGGCCACTGCTGCTCCGGAGTTCGCTGCCCCCCTGACCCCACACTGTGTGGGAGGAAGCGCTGCCGTGGTGGGTCTTCAGCATGCCTCCCCCAGAGCGTGTGCCCTCCTTCCTTGTCCCCAGTTGCCCTCAGTTGACCCCCTCGTCTTTGAGGAAGCCACAGATAGTCGCGTCCAGGCAGCCCTCCTGGATTTCTCGGGGCTGGATCACAGCCCTCCCGTCATTCCCTCTCCTTGGTTTGCTTTCTCTTTTTCTTGTGCAGCCTGTGGATGGAACCCAGGGCCTCCTGCAGGCCAGGCGACCGCGCTGCCCCCGGCCCCTTGGACCCTCCTAGCCCTGTTAGGGTTCATTTGTGCAAGTGTTCCATTGACCGCTTCCCACACAGCCCGCTGCCCGAGGGCAGGAGGGCAGGGGTTTGGGTTTGGTCCAGGATTGCTGCTGGAAACCGGGGAGAGCTGGGAGGAGGCCTGAGAGGCTTTGCTGGGGGGCGGGGGCTGGAGGTCGGGGTGGCTCCAACACAAAGAAATGCAAGCCGGGCGCGGTGGTGCAGGTGGTGCACGCCTGTAATCCAAGCGACTCGGGAGGCTGAGTCAGGAGGATCTAGAGTGCAAAGCCAGCCTCAGCAACTTAGCGAGGCCCTAAGCAACTCAGTGAGACCCTGTCTCTAAATAAAATAGAGGGCTGGGGGTGTGGCTCAGTGGTTAAAGTGCTTGCCTAGCATGCATGAGGCAATGGGTTCAATTCTCAGCCACCACATATAAATAAATGAATTAAATAAAGGTCTATCACATCTAAAAAAAATTAAAAAAAAAAATAAATAAATAAAATAGAAAATAGGGCTGGAGATGTGGCTCAGTGGCCGAGTGTCCCTGAGTTCAATCACTGGTTCCAAAAAAAAAAAAAATGCAGAAGAGCTTGTGGCAGGTGCTGAGGGAGGTCCCTAAGGTCACGGCCTGAGCAGCTGCGACTGGCCGGGTCTGCCACTCTGGGAAGGGGCTGCAGTCTGAGGCAGCAGGCGAGTCTTCCTCTCCAGAGCCCCCAGCGCTGGCTTGCTTGGCGCTTCTGTGCATTTCCCTGTTTTGTTTTGTTTCCCCCGATGAGCTCTTGCTGGCCTTGGACTTTTGATCCTCCTGCCTCTCTCCCTGCCTGGCAGCTGGGAGGACAAGCCAGTGCCACCAAGCCAGGCCACAGCGCCTGCTCCTCCCACGTAGCCTTCCCAGACCTCACTGAACCCTTTCGTTCCCTCTCCCAGGAGAGGATGGGGACCCCCGCACCCCAGGCTCGCCCTTTCCTGCCTGGTTGTGCTGGGGCGGCCCCCAGGGCCTTGTCGTGCCAGGCAAGCGCCCTACCCAGAGCCACACCTCAGTCCCCTTTCAGGTTCAGTTTGAGGCAGGCAGGCCATCCTCCTGCCTCGGCTGCCCGAGCTGCTGGGATACCGGCAGGTGTCAAGGACTCCTCGAGTTTCCATTTTGTTGGTGTTTGGTGCTGGGGACGAAGCCAGCGCTCAGTCACGCTGACTGTGCCCCAGCGCCCGCTCCACCCCCAGCTACATCCCAGCCTCCTGATGAAAACGCGTCTATAACACGTGGAGGTTTTTGTGGTACTGGGGCTTGAACCCAGGGTGATCAGCACTGAGCCACGTCTCCAGCCCTTTTATTGTTTGAGACAGGTCTCGCCAACTTGCTTAGGCCTTGCTAAGTTGCTGAGGCTGGACTTGAACTTGCGATTCTCCTGCCTCGGCCTCCCAAGCTGCTGGGATTACAGGTATGCGCCACCGCACCTGGCTCTAATAATATTTTTTGGGTTTTTTTGGAACTGGGGATTGAACCCAGGGGCACTGGGCCACTGAGCCACATCCCCAGCCCTATTTTGTGTTTTATTTAGAGGCAGGGTCTCACTGAGTTGCTTAGTGCCTTGCCCTTGCCGAGGCTGGCTTTGAACTTACGATCCTCCTGCCTCAGCCTCCCAAGCTGCTAGGATTACATGCATGCGCCACCACACCCGGCTAATAATAATATTTTAATATTTTTTCAAAAGTGAAATGTAGCGGCTGGGTTGCGGGAGCCCATGTTCAGCAGGCTCAAGGCCCGGGCTCCTTTCCGAGGGCATGCCCCACCCCCACTATCATGATGCACGAGCTTTCTGGAGTTTCCTTAAATTCTGTGTTCATAGGAAGTTCATCACCGGCTTTCCCCAAGTCCCAGCCCTGGCCAGCACACAGTGGGTGCCAACAAACGCCTATGCAGCAAGTGCTCGCAAGACTTGAAATCCAGTCCCAGGACGGGATCTGCCCCATGGGGGCACCTCAGCAGGTGTGTCCTTGCTCACAATCCTGGGGCTGGACATGCAAGGCCAGGGTCCTTCTCTCCTGAGCATGCTGGATGAGGCCACCCCGGGGACACGTCACGGTCACTGTTTTTTCCTTTTGCTTCTGTGGTCCCTTGGGCATGCCAGGCAAATGCTCCATGCTGGGCTACCCTCCAGCCCATCTGTTTTTTTTTTTAATTGTTTGTTCTATTTAATGACATAATCTTTTTGTTTTGCGGTGCTGGGGATGGAACCCAGGGCCTTGTGCTTGTGAGAAACTGAGCTTCATACCCAGCCCTAGTTATTTAATCTCAATTTAAATTTCACAGGAGCCCCATAAAATAGGTTCTGTTGTTCACAGTTTTAATAGTAGCATCTGAGGTTCAGAGAGGTTAAGTAACTTTCCCATGGCCACACAGGCAGTGAGAGCAGAACCAGAATTTAAGTTCACAATTTAAAGTCTGGCTTTGAGTAAGCAAATGAAAAACATCTAGAGAATAGTACTGGAACTACAACAAACTGCCTTTTTTTTTTTTTTTTTGGAACAAGGGGTGAATTTAGGGGCCCCCCGTTCGTTACGCCCCACCCCCCGCCTTTTGTATTTTATTTAGAGACAGGGTCTCACTGAGTTGCTTAGGGCCTCGCTAAGTTGCTGAGGCTGGCTTTGAACTCGCGATCCTCCTGACTCAGCCTCCCAAGTCGCTTGGATTACAGGTGTGCGCCACCACGCCCGGCTCAAACTGCCTTTTTTGAGAGGAAGGTCACTCCACTCTTCGGGAAAATGACTTACTTTCTTTGAACCTCATCTGCCCCAGGAGAAAAACTACCCCACCCTGGGGAAACTAAGTGAATTCAGTAATTTAAAGGGGGTGTGTATGGGGCAAATTTGAGCGGCGTGCAGTGGCGACTGCTGGTCGGCAGGGGCCGCTGCCGAGGTTTTCGAGCCCTGAGGGCGCCGCATTGGGCGCATGCGCAGTGGCGCCTCCCTGCAGAGGCGGGTCCCGCCCTTTACCCGCAACTTGGATTTATCACTGCAGACCTTGAACCTTGTTGTGACTCCCTTTGCTCCCGCCTTCTGCTAATTCCGTGTGCGAGGATGAAGTCTGGGAGAGATCCTTTCCTGGCAACATCTGGCCCTAACCAGCCAGCTGTGGGGTTGAAGACCTTCTCAGGAAAGAGTTAACGGTGGAAGGAAGGACGTAAAATTTCCCCATTCTCCTTAAGCTCTTCCCACAGTCTTCAACTTCCATTAGGGTTTCTCAACAAGCGCCGGGCTTGGCGCACGCCTGTCAGGAGGCTGAGGCAGGAGGACCGCAAGTTCAAGACCATCCTGGGCAATTTAGAGAAACCTGTTCCAAAATAAAAAATTAAAAGGGCAGGGGGAAGCCCGGCGTGGTGGCGCACGCCTGTAATCCAAGCGACTTGGGAGGCTGAGTCAGGAGGATCGCGAGTTCAAAGCCAGCCTCAGCAATTTAGCGAGGCCCTAAGCAACTCAGTGAGACCCTGTCTCTAAATAAAATACAAAATAGGGCTGGGGATGTGGCTCAGTGGCCAAGTGTCCCTGAGTTCAATCCCTGGCTCCAAAAAATAAAAAAAAAAGGGCAGGGGGAGTTGCTTAGTGGTAGAGCCCCCTGGGTTCAATCCCTGGTGCCCTCCCCCCATTTTTTTCAATAAGCAGTCCATTCATTCGAGAGCAAATACAACTCTCTTCTAACGAAAACCTTCACATCATTTCTCTGAAATGACCCCATCTTGCAAGGAAGAATGTACTGCGAAGTGCCTAATTGAGAACCCAACACACAGTAGGAGCTTAGTGCATTTAAAGGTCAAAAATGGATTACAACGCGAACCCTAATACCGGTTTGCAGAAAACGCGTCCCCCAAAAGGCGCATGCGCTTGCCTCGTAATTTTAACAAATCTTGTCACGACACAGGTAGGTATTTTGGGCCCCCCGAGGAGCTGACACATGCTGCCTGCCTGCCGCTCCTGCAGTTTTGAGCCTCGGTCGTTCAGTAGATATTTCTTGAACATCCCCTGGGTTTAGTGGTAAAAACAAGAGGAATCACTGATCACACGAACGCAGGGCTGTGACAGCGCTTTACAAAGAGGGCAAAGCACTGGCGGGGGAGGGGCGCGCAGGTCTATTTTAGAGTCCAGTGTCGAAACAGCATTGCTCTCTGCAGACGCAACACCTCCCAGCCCAGGAAAAACACTGCAGTCCCTCTCCTTTCACCGAGTGTTTTCAGGCAAGAATTTACTCAAGGGGGTTTATTTGCACGAACGAGAACATCATTCACTAATGCAAGAAATACCGAGAGCCTACTATGCGCACCGAACTGAGTACCAACAAAAAACAAAGGTACACAATTGAATGTCAGCTCATTCCCCAGAGCCAAAAACCCGAAATACAACCGTTTCCGAGGGTCAGATTAGGACACTAACGCTGAATTATCTTCCTGCGCCTCCCGCTGGACAGGAAATGAAATAGAAAACGAGATTGCTCATAGAAAGCGTTTAGCCCCAGTTTGAGATGCGGAAGACCATTCCCTGATATAAGTAACCGTTTTTATTATTAGCAATGACAGTTAATTAAAATAGCTATCGTGTATTGAGCACTGGAAGTCAGGCACAATGATAATCCCTTTACACGCATTAATTCATTTTCTCTCCCCAAATATTCAGGTAGTACCGATGACCCCCCACTCTGAAATGCACCAAGACATCCAAGAAACTACAAGTTCTTACATATAGTATGGTGAAGCCGGTAGGGCGGTTTGTTCTCTGCTCTATCAACAAAACCTTTCACAAGGCCCTGTAAGTAGTAGATGCTCAATACACATCTGTGTGATAAGCGAGTTACTAATGACTCCTTTTAAACACGTTTTTAATTTGAAATAACTGGAGTTGCAAAAAATAGCATAGAGAGGTTTAGGTTCGGAGTATCCTTTCCCACAGCTTCTCCCTGTGGGATCATCTTACGTAACAATACACAAATGAGAAAAATTCACATTGGTACAATACGCGGACCCTATTCACCTTGGAAAGTGCCATTAATAGAAGAGCTTGGAATTTTGCAAGCCGACAGAGGCGCAACGATATGACTATTAATCTTGGTTAAAACGACGCTCCCTCTTTGCGCACCTGAACACCCACCGCTCGAGGCGGACCACCGGCCCCCACGGGACGCCGAGCACCTGCTTGCTATAGAGCCGTGGCGCCGACGCCTAAGGGGTTAAAGTCAAAAGTGCGTCCGTGCGCGCCTGCGCGCTGCCTTGCTTAGCTCCGCCCCCGCAGCGAGGTCATATGATCCGCCCAACCGGCGTCGACCTATAAAAGGTTGGGTGTTGACGTCAGCGTTCTCTTCCGCCGTCGTCGCCGCCATCCTCGGCGCGACTCGCCTCGTTCGGGTCTGCTAGGGAGAATCCACCGCCATCCGCCACCATGGTGAGTAATTTCGTGAGGCCGGTGCCTCGGAAGTGAGGCGGGCTCTGTGCGGTGTCGAGGCTGCCGGGCCTGAGGTCCCAGGGCCGCCAGGGCAGGGGCGAGACATGGCGGCGGTGGGGCTGGCGGACTCGGGGCTGGGGAAGCGGCCGCCGCCATGTCTGCGTGTCGTGCTGTTCTCCCGGCCTCTTCCTTGCTTCCGGGGCCGCTGCCGCCTCGGGGGGCCCGGGATCCCGCTAGAGCTGGGGCGGAGGAGAGGCGGAGGGCGGCATGATGATGTGGCAGCCCCTGTAATGGTGAGCGCGGCGGTGGGAGCGGGGTGTAGATAGGGAGGCGCCTTATGTAACTCGCGGGCCGTGAGTTCGAGGTCGGGTTTTGGTTGGGTGCTGGGGCGGTAGGAGATGACTGGGTGGGAAAAGCACGATCTGAGCAGGCTTTCCCCCAGACGCCTCCCTCTGCTGTGCCACTTTGGGCTAAGTCCTTGTTCCTGATCTTTCCTGAGCTGTGGAAATGTGCTTTCTGAGGCTCGAGGTGTTAGGCTGCCCCAGCTCCTTGTTAGTCTGAAAATGGCCCGCCTGGGAACCAGATGGATGGGTGACTTTCCCCCGTCTTCAGGCAGGAATGACCTTGGATTGTAAAGATGCTTTTTGGTGGGGGGCAGTCAGAGCCCCTGGTAAAACCCTGTTCAGGGGAGGCTTCATCCTTCCAGTAGGAGAGTCCTGGCCTTCCTCGTTGTGTTTGATTCTAGGGAAGTCTGTTGCCAACTTCCAAGTCCTGTTTTTTAGCCTTCTTTCTTGTTTGTCAGCTCTGAATGACAGCTAGAATGAGGTTCCTTGGAGATTGACAGTGGTTTTTAAATGGTGTGTGTGGAGACTACAGTGTTGGGGGTGTTGAGCTCCCTCCCCCAGGACCAGCCCCCTCCTGGCCACAGGCCTGGCAGTCCTATGGACCTGGTGTTCCCTACCCAGTTGGGTTCCTGGAATCCCTCTCCAGTCTGAGCCTCGCCCCCCTTCACCCAGGTGAACTTCACGGTAGACCAGATCCGGGCCATCATGGACAAAAAGGCCAACATCCGCAACATGTCTGTCATCGCCCACGTGGACCATGGAAAGTCCACCTTGACGGACTCCCTGGTGTGCAAGGCTGGCATCATTGCCTCTGCCCGGGCTGGGGAGACCCGCTTCACAGACACCCGGAAGGACGAACAGGAGCGCTGCATCACCATCAAGTCAACGTGAGCTGCTGGTGCTCTGGGCCGGGGTGGGGGCTGGCTGCAGGCTGAGAGCAGCACGCACTGAGCATCCCGAGCTCCCTCTCTCTCATGGGCTTTGCTCCAGGGAATAGTTGGCATTGTTTGGAAACAGTTTGATTGCCACACTTGGGAGGAGGGCATCCTTGGCATCTAGGGGTGCTCTTAAACATTCTGTCTGGTGTGGGACAGGGACCTGGCCTCAAATGACAATGGTATAAACACAAAACAAAGTGACATGGCTGTTATTTTTTTGGCAGGTGACTCGTGAGGTTTTTGAATTGAGGTGTTTGGGTTTGTTTTGGCTTCCACTGGGGAGGAGGGCAATGGGATGTGAGGAGAGGATGGTGAGAGCAGGCTTGGGTGGTCTCTGGCCTGGGCCCACACTTGCTCCTTGGTAGGCAGGTGTGATGGTGCGGAGGGACCAGTAAAGGAGGCTCTGGGGAGCTAGTTCCAGGAGGTACCCATCCCTTGGGACACAGCAGAGACAAAGGGTGGGCTGGTTCCCTGGCAGGCAGACTACAGCCTGTCTCCAGGGATGAGTAATCCCAAGAGGGAGGGGACAGGGTGGAGGGCTCTGAGCCATGGCGCTGGCTCTTTGCTGCCTCACCTTTGGCTTAGGGTCCCCTTGAGAAGCCAGCCAGGTCTTCAGTCATGAGTAGGAGACCCAAGGCAGGTGTGGATTTACGCCCCGATCCCTTCTTTCCTTCTCAGTGCCATCTCCCTCTTCTATGAGCTCTCAGAGAACGACTTGAACTTCATCAAGCAGAGCAAGGATGGCTCTGGCTTCCTTATCAACCTCATCGACTCCCCTGGGCACGTAGACTTCTCCTCAGAGGTGACAGCTGCTCTCCGTGTCACCGATGGTGCCTTGGTAGTAGTGGACTGTGTGTCAGGTAAGCTGTGGGGTCCCATGTGGAGGCTCCCCCAACCTGCAACCATTTTTGCCCATGGGTGACATCCCCCGTCCCCAGGTGTGTGTGTTCAGACGGAGACGGTGCTGCGACAGGCCATTGCCGAGCGCATCAAGCCGGTGCTGATGATGAACAAGATGGACCGGGCCCTGCTCGAGCTGCAGCTGGAGCCGGAGGAGCTCTACCAGACCTTCCAGCGCATCGTGGAGAACGTCAACGTCATCATCTCCACCTACGGCGAGGGCGAGAGCGGCCCCATGGGCAACATCATGGTGCGCCCTGGCCCTTGGGGACCTCTTGTGGGACTTGGGCTTGAGGCATTGTGATTGGAAGTGTTTTTTGCCAGGTGTGATGGGGTGACAGGGGTTGGAATGTTTTAGAACCAGCTGGTCCCAGCTCCTGGCCTTTTAGGGACGCTGCCTGGTGACCCCAGTCTCAGTGGCAGTGCCTGCTTCCCTACTCCCCTGGAGAAGGGGGTGCTGGCAGGCCGGGCTGGGCACCCTACACATGATGACTGAAATTTCTTCACTTTGACCTGATGTCTATTGAAGAAACGTAGCATCTGAGGCTGTGGGTGCCCAGGGTCTTGGTGTGGCTTCTGCCCCGAGCCCTCCCTAACTCAAGCCTCTTTCTTCCTCACTCCCCAGATTGACCCAGTGCTGGGCACTGTGGGCTTTGGGTCTGGCCTACATGGCTGGGCCTTCACCCTGAAACAGTTTGCAGAGATGTATGTGGCCAAGTTTGCTGCCAAGGGTGAGGGCCAGCTGGGGCCTGCTGAGCGGGCCAAGAAAGTGGAGGACATGATGAAGAAGCTTTGGGGAGACCGGTGAGCCTGGTGGCAGGCGGGTGGAGCTGGGGGGAAGCTGTTTATGATTCAGTGCCTTAGAGTCCTCCCCATGTGCATTCCTGGTCAATTCAAGATCACTAGTCTGATGGGGCTGCACTCTCTTCCTCCACCAGGTACTTTGACCCAGCCAATGGCAAGTTCAGTAAGTCTGCCACCAGCCCTGATGGGAAGAAGCTGCCCAGGACGTTTTGCCAGCTCATCCTGGACCCCATCTTCAAGGTGAGAACCATCATGGCGGACGTGTGGGTGTGCTGTTAGATAGTGTGAGCATCACCCTGAGCCCTGGTGTCTCCTAAAGGCCAGTAGAGCTGACCTGTTGCTCCTTGGAGTCGGTAGGAGCATCTGTCAGGGAGGCTGTAGGGTGTCCCTGCCCCACTCCTGGCTCATGGCTTAGGCTTGCTGCCGCTGCCCAAGGCGTCGAGCAGGCAGGGATCTGATCAGGCCTGGCTTGTGCCCTAAGGGTTCGGCGTTGGTATCCCTGTCTTGCCTGGCACACTTGGGTTCAGTCTTTAAAGGGTCGACATCTATCAGTTGGAGGGGCTCGTTCCCCTCGGTGCTCTGCCCTGAGGCGTGTCATCTGCTGAGGCTGCAGCTCTGGGGCCTGCATGTCCTCTCCGGAAGACAGCCCCGGGCTTCTACACCTTCTTCCAGACGCCTTGCTTTTTCCCGGTGCTGTAGGTGTTCGATGCGATCATGAATTTCAAGAAAGAGGAGACTGCAAAGCTGATTGAGAAACTGGACATCAAGTTGGACAGTGAAGATAAGGACAAAGAGGGCAAGCCACTGTTGAAGGTGACTGCTGGAGACAGGCCTGACTGGGTGGAGCTTAGCCGGTCATTTCTGTGGGTGTCTCCATGTGTCCAGTGCTGCTGTGACCTTCGCCCCATCCCTGCAGGTTGGCCGGGTGTGGGCAGGAACAGCACTGCTCCAAGGCACTGCCTGTACCTCCCTGGAAGTGTCCATGTTTCAGGGACACCTGGCCCTTAACTGTTGGTTTCCTGGGTCCCCAAGGAAAGGAAAGGTGACGTGATGGTCCCGGGTGTTCCCAGGCTGCTTGTGAGCCTCCGTCTCTGCCGTCCTGCAGGCTGTGATGCGCCGCTGGCTGCCAGCTGGGGATGCGCTGCTGCAGATGATCACCATCCACCTGCCCTCCCCTGTGACGGCCCAGAAGTATCGCTGTGAGCTGCTCTATGAGGGTCCGCCCGACGACGAGGCTGCCATGGGTGCGTAGGCCTGGCCTGGCGGGACTGGGACTCTTCGCTGCTGGCTGCCCTGCCTCGGGTCCAGGGTTTTGGAGGACCGAGCTGCGAGGGATTAGCTTCCTTTGGGGGTTTCTCTCCTCAGGCATTAAAAGCTGTGACCCCAAAGGCCCTCTCATGATGTACATCTCCAAAATGGTGCCAACCTCCGACAAAGGTCGGTTCTACGCCTTTGGACGTGTCTTCTCCGGGCTGGTGTCCACCGGCCTAAAGGTCAGGATCATGGGACCCAACTATACTCCCGGGAAGAAAGAGGACCTCTACTTGAAGCCCATCCAGAGGTGAGTGGTGGGGTGGCCAGCCCCAGGGCATGAGCTGCAGCTCTGGAGCCGCGGCATGTCCCTACCAAGCACAGCTGTGATTGTGGCTTAGGCATGCTTCCCTGGGGGGGGGTGAGGAGTTCATGTAAGGTCTCTCCTGTTCTGGTGCCGCCTGTTGTCATTATGACCCCATGAAGGTGAACAGACTAGGGATCCAGGGTCTCCAGAAAGCCACTAGCAAGGTACGTCCCTTCCTCTGTTTACCTGAACCCTAACTCTAGTAGGATGGGATGCACCCGGATCCAGACTGGTGGCCAGTTTCATTATCTCCAGAGAGAGATGGCATCACTAGCAAGTGACACTGCTCCCTGGTCCCTACCAGCCACTAAGGCAGTGGAGAGACAACCACCCCTCGTTGAATTAGCTGCTCAGGCCTGTGCCGTGCTAGGACCAGGCTGATAGTCCCAGTGCCTTTGCCCTTGGTTCTGTCGCTCACACCTGGTGTGGCATGCATGTCGCACCCGGGAGATGTGGAATTGCCGGCGATCCTTCTGGAATCTCCACTGGGTCATCGAGGCTGAGTTACACAGGGAATGCCAGGGCTTGAGGGAGGCTCAGGCAGGGGACATGGCCACCGCTCCAGGCAGGAGAGCTCGGAGCTCTGGGAGGACTGTTTCCGACACCTTCGCTCTCCACCAGAACGATCCTGATGATGGGCCGCTACGTGGAGCCCATTGAGGACGTGCCTTGCGGGAACATCGTGGGCCTGGTGGGCGTGGACCAGTTCCTGGTGAAGACGGGCACCATCACCACGTTCGAGCACGCCCACAACATGCGGGTGATGAAGTTCAGCGTCAGCCCTGTGGTCAGGGTGGCCGTGGAGGCCAAGAACCCAGCTGACCTGCCCAAGCTGGTGGAGGGGCTGAAGCGGCTTGCCAAGTCTGACCCCATGGTGCAGGTGGGTCGCGTCCCTTTCTCCTCACCTGGGAGCAGGTGCCCCCTCACTGGGAGAGGTGTTGGGGGCCCAGAGTGGGAAACTCGCTCAGTTCAGAGCTAGTGACTTCATAAAAGTCGGGGCCAGCCCACGTGTTCTGGGTGGAGCTGCCACTCCTGCCTGAGGGCTTCTCCCAGGGGGCTGTTCCTAGGCCACTGGAAAAGGGCCTCCCAGCTGTGAATGCTGGGTGTCGAGCTTCACTGCTCATGCCTCCGGCTGGCACCCAGGAGACTGCTCTCCACCTTGGGTGGTCTCCCTCACCTGCGGGTGGCGGTCAGCAGGAGGTTGACCCTGCGCCTTCCACAGTGCATCATCGAGGAGTCTGGGGAGCACATCATCGCGGGTGCTGGGGAGCTGCACTTGGAGATCTGCCTCAAGGACCTGGAGGAGGACCACGCCTGCATCCCCATCAAGGTGAGCTGCCGGCAGCCTGTGTCCCTCTACTCCTGGGAAAACCTGAGAGCTGTGAGTCACAGCCGACAGGGCACTCTGGTCTGTCCTGATGACTTTGCTGTCTGTGTTCCTGGTGGGGCCCCAGACACCTCTTCTCCTCCAGATGTGGCTGTCTTTGACACGCCCAACTGCCCTGACGCAGACCCCTGGCAGCTTCTGCTCTGTCTGCAGTTCAGCCGCGTGTGGCTCAGCAGGGCCAGCTCTGGGGTTTCCCTGCTTAGCGTCCTCGAGCTGCGTCTTCCTCCTTGGCTGCTTGAGCAGAAGTGTGCCCCACTCTGCCTGCCTGTGCTGGGCTCCTTTAACCTCCCTAGAAAGAGCTGTTGAGGACACTGTCCCTGGAAGGCTACCTCCCAGGCAGCAGTGTGACTTCCAGACTCTTCTTGCAGAAATCTGACCCGGTGGTCTCATACCGGGAGACGGTCAGCGAGGAGTCGAATGTGCTCTGCCTGTCCAAGTCCCCCAACAAGCACAACCGGCTGTACATGAAGGCACGGCCCTTCCCCGACGGCCTGGCTGAGGACATCGATAAGGGCGAGGTGTCTGCCCGCCAGGAGCTCAAGCAGCGAGCCCGCTACCTGGCTGAGAAGTACGAGTGGGACGTGGCTGAGGCCCGCAAGATCTGGTGCTTTGGGCCTGATGGCACTGGCCCCAACATCCTTACGGACATCACCAAGGGTGTGCAGTACCTCAATGAGATCAAGGACAGTGTGGTGGCCGGCTTCCAGTGGGCCACCAAGGAGGTGAGCTGGAGGCAGGTGGCTCGGCGGGGTCTGTGTGGGTCTGGGGTGGGGCTGGGGTTTTCTGGGATGTGAATTGCTGTGGAGAGGGCCCCTGCCCTGGGTCAGCGTGGGCAGGGCCGGTGGCCCTGTGGGTGAGGGGTATGCCCCTGCTGGGCGCTGGTGTGCGCCTGTTCTGAGGCCTCCTTCCCCAGGGCGCACTGTGTGAGGAGAACATGCGGGGCGTGCGCTTTGACGTGCACGACGTGACGCTGCATGCGGATGCCATCCATCGTGGAGGCGGCCAGATCATCCCCACCGCCCGCCGCTGCCTCTATGCCAGCGTGCTGACCGCCCAGCCCCGCCTCATGGAGCCCATCTACCTGGTGGAGATCCAGTGTCCAGAGCAGGTGGTCGGTGGCATCTACGGTGTCCTGAACAGGAAGCGGGGGCATGTCTTTGAGGAGTCCCAGGTGGCTGGCACCCCCATGTTCGTTGTCAAGGCCTACCTGCCTGTCAACGAATCCTTCGGTACGTGCCTCTGGCGAGGCCTGTCTGCCGGATGAAAGCCTGGCTTTCGGCCCAGCACCTGGGTGTGGGCGGGGGCCCTGGTGAGAGCCTTCCTGATCTGCTTCCTGGGGAGGTGGCCGGCCTGCACCCTGTGCGGACCTCCAAGTCACTAGTCGAGAGTTCTTCCACGAGGGCAGGAAGGCTCAGTGGGCCTTGGAGATGGGTCCAGGCGGGCAGCTAGGGTCTCCTCCGCCCAGGAAGGGCTGTCTGCTGCATCCTAGGGACCTTGGAGTCACTGTCAGTGGGGTGTGAGGCTTAGTTCTGACCAGGCTTCTCAGTGACTTCTGCGCAGTGTCCCGGGGTGATTCCCACTAGGGAGCGCCTGGGTCCCCAGCAGCCTGCATCTCCCTGCTGCCTGTTGACCCTCTCCGTCCCCTCCCCAGGCTTCACTGCTGACCTGAGGTCCAACACGGGTGGTCAGGCCTTCCCCCAGTGCGTGTTCGACCACTGGCAGATCCTGCCCGGAGACCCCTTCGACAACACCAGCCGCCCCAGCCAGGTGGTGGCGGAGACGCGCAAGCGCAAAGGCCTGAAGGAGGGCATCCCAGCCCTGGACAACTTCCTGGACAAGTTGTAGGCGGCTCTTCCCAGCGGCGGTTCGCCACCCCTGGCGGGACTTGGCACAGCACCCACACCCAGTTCAACTACAGCAACACGTCCTCGAATTCTCAAATGACACCTGAGACTGTCCCCACAGTGACACTGTCTGAGGGGCTTCTGGGGCCCACTCCGTGCCATCACTCAACAATAACACTTGATGCCGTCTATTTATTCAGGAGTCCAGAGGCAGGGGAATGCCCTTTCTGAAGGGACTGTTTGGTGGGTGGGGAGGTGGGATGGGACACCCAGTGCTTTTATCTCAGATCAGCAGAGGGAAACTGAATTCAAATGTCCAAAAGTTTAAAATTAAATGCATTAAGAGGTTTATTTGGGTATATGGTCCGAAGTGGCTTTTCCCCCAGAAAGGGGGAGCAGGTGGGTAGATCATTCCTTGGAGACAGGAAGTCCTGTGCGGTGTCACCATGAGCACCTTCAGCTGTATTAGTGCCATTGGAATAATAAATTTGATAATGGTGGTGAAGTGCATCGTGCATGGTGTGATTCTGCATTTCCCTGTGGAATCTGCACAGGGAGCAGGCGAGTGGTCCTCACAGAGCAGCTCGTCCGGGTGCCGGCCTCCAGCTGGGCTGCCTGAGGGCCTCCAGCCTGCAGAGCTGGGGGCTACCTTCCTTGCTAGTGCACATCTGCCTGAGTAAATTCCATCCCACCATCTGGTTTCCTATGGTCTCCCAATCCTAAAAGCGGTTGGTTTTCTGTAGTGGGAATTGAACCCAGGGGTCCTTACCAACAAGGCACATCCCTAGCCCTTGAGATGGGGCCTGGCTGGGTTGCTAAGGCTGGTCATGAACTTGGAATCCTGCCTCATCCAGGATTTCTGGTATTACATGTGAGGGCCACTGCACTGGGTCTTCGTGGCCTTCATTGAGCTGTGACCATCACAAAGATGAGTTCACACCTACCTTCTGGGTTCATGTTCCTGTCTCCATAATGTCCTGTTTGAACTTCAAAGCAGAGCAAGAACTTAATGTGGAAATGATCCAAGAGCTGAATGTATAATTGTATATTTTCCACCCAAAGTTTCTCCATGCTTAGATCTGCAGCACTGAAAAAATAGGAAAGAAATCACTTATGTGAACTGTAGAGACAACTTGAGATTCACTGCATTGTTAAGCTCTGTGTGAACATGGGGACAGGCTGAGGAGTCGTAAGCCAAGCAGCAAGGTTGCTTTGGGGCTCACTTTTAGGATGGAATGAATGGCTGGCTCATCTGCCAGGTTTTTTGTTGTTTTGCTACTGGAGATTGAACTCAGGGGTACTTGACCATTGAGCCACATCCCCAGCTCTATTTTGTTATTTAGAGACAGTCTCTAAAACTCTGAGTTGCTTAGCGCCTCGCTCTTGCTGAGGCTGGCTTTGAGCTTGTGATCCTCCTACCTCAGCCTCCTGAGCCGCTAGGATTACAGGTCTGTGCCACCATACCCGACTAACCTGCATCTCTTGCTCGGAGATGGGTTAGTCCATCTGTGGTACGGACAGTTCAGTTGTCTAGGTGCCATGCCAAGGGGCTTCTAGGAAGAGGTGCTGTATGGCTGTGAGCTCACATGGCTTGGAGTTAGTGCAGGACACCATCTCCAGGCAGAAGGCACAACTTGCACAGCAACCTGGGGACAGGAATAAGGGTTGAGGTCAGAAGTAAGGTAAATGGGGTTGGAGACTGGCAGAGGAGCCTGAGGCTGTCATCAGAAGTCAACAGACTGGGTCTTATATCTGCAGGGTGGTTTGGCATTGGCATTGGCTTTGGTTTCAGACGTTGGGGCAAGAATCAGCTCTGCCCTGACTTTGGGTGGATTAACCTTCGGGTGCCAATTTTTCATCTATGGAATGGGAGAAACGTATTTGTCTCCCAAGATTGTCATTCGATACACATTAAATTGGATCCTGTGAATGGCAATACCTGACAGTTCTTCATCTGCATTTTCATAAAATGTCCAGCATTTTACAGAGGAGACTGCCACCCAGGCCAACTGCCCCGCTGGACACCCCAGACGCTGCAATGCGCAGCCGTCCTGAGGACCCCGCCCTACCCCGAGTTACACCTGGGCTCTTTATATTTTGACACGGCCCTCTAGTTTACTGAAGTTGGCTCAAGCTTGCGAATCTTCTGCCTTAGCCTCCGAGTAGATGGGATTACAGGCGTGGATCACCAAGCCGGCCTCCCACCTAAGCCTCCCATTGGTGCCCAGGAACCGCAGGAAGCCCAGGTCAGTAGAGGCGGGCGGGGCGACACAGGAACCGGAAATTAGCCTTCTATCTGCTAGTTCAGCATCCACGCCAGCCAATCAGATTAGGAAACGTGAATCAGTTAGCCAATGGTGAGGCCGTATCCGGGCATGGGGCCCAGAAAGGAGGCGGAGGGCGGGGCGTCGAGGTGCGGCATGAGCGGCGGGCTCACTGACCAATGGGAGGTAGGTCCGCCTCCGGGGTGGGTACGTGCAGAAGTGGTGGCGTACGCGCAGGCGCGACGCGGCGTCCGAGGCAGCGGGCGGGGCGGGGCTGGGCTGGGCCGGAGTGGGCGGTAGAGGCCAGCGCGGCGGAGGGACTTCCCCAGGACTCGCGGCCGCGCAGGGTGCGGATGCTCTCGGGCCGAGGCCGGCGGGCTGGGGGAGCCGGGGCGGCGCCCCAGGGCCCGTGGAGGTCGCGGGGAGGGAGAGGCTCTGGGGGCCCCTTGGCTGGCCGGCCGGGCCTGCGAGGGGCGTGGCGGCCTCGGGGTGCTGAGCAGGAAGCTTAGGGGTCGCGGACGTGGGCGCGGGTCTGCGAGGGCAGTCGCCGCGGTCCGGCTCGGACCTGTGGGAGGCTGGGGTGAAGACTCGGGGCGCGGCAGCGGTGGGGGCTGCTGGTGGAGGGCCGGTGGAGGTCGCCAGCAGGCAGCAGAGGCCAGGCCGGAGCTCGGGAGCCCTTGTCGGGAGCCTGGGGGATTCGGGATGGGGAGAGGAGGCGACCGTGGGGGCTGCTCCGTGAGGAGGGTCTTAAGAGACCCTTGGAGGTGGAGGGCTTGGGTAAGGACGAGGCGAGTGGATCCAGATCTTGTCTAGGAAGTTGGCCTGGGAGGAACGGAGCCCTAGGTCGTGGGGGCTTCGCAGGAGCGGAGAGACTGGGGCAGCATAGGGGAATCAGTAATGCGGCAGGGGTTGTTTGGGGGCAAAGGTGGCCCAATGGGGCTGAGCCCACACCTACTAAAAAGGATTAAATTAGCCTGGTGCAGTGGCGCACGCCTGTAATCCCAGCAGCTCCGGAGGCTGAGGCAGGAGGATCGCAAGTTCAAAGCCAGCCTCAGCAACTTAGCGAGGCCCTAAGCAACTTGGTGAGACCCTGTCTCTAAATAAAATATAACAAGGGCTGGGGATGTGGCTCAGTGGTTAATCATCCCTGGGTTCAATCCCTAGTACAAAAGAAAAAAAAAAAAGGATTAAATGAGGGGGTGCGAAAGACAGTCACTAAATGCAGGGCGAGGCCTCCCGAGGAGTTTGGACCTTGCAGCGAGTGATGTGAGCGCTTTATCTGGTGAGCAGGTGTCTCTCTAAATGTGCCAGGGAGAGCTGACTGCCATCTCACCTCCTGCTTTCCCTCCTCCAGGATCACGGTTCCGGGACTCCCTGAGGTCCTGTCCTGGGGCCTCAGTGCTTTCAGCTGGAGCAGAAGCGGCTGGAAGGCAGGCCAGTCACCATGTCCTCCTTCCGGCAGGAAGATGTGGAGGACCACTATGAGATGGGGGAGGAGCTGGGCAGGTGAGCAGCCCTCTGTGATGGATCATTGGGGTTTCTGAACAGACACACTCCCTTTTTGTCCTTTGTCCCACAAAGGAATGAGTCATTGTCATTTGCTGGTGGAAAAAGTTTGGGCTCTGGAACCAGACAGCCCTGGCCTTGAATTTTTTCTCTGAGGTGCCCTGTGTGTTTGCCGTGGGGAGAAACTGCAAGTGCGGGCACAGCCTGGCAGAGACATGGGAGCAGAGGACCCAGCTATGTGTGTTCTTGGAGAGTCTTTCTCTTAATCCTCTTCTGGGGGGCTCTGGAATTCACCATTCTGCTGGGGCCATTGTTTGCACTTCTGGGGAGAAGCTGAGGTTTTCCCTTCCCCGGAGGCAGCTGATTTCCAGCCCTGTGGACCTTCCAGGGCAGCCCCAGGCCCCACCCCCAGACCAACCAGGCCCCACTAAGCCCATCCTTTTTCTGTGGAGCCTGAAACCTTATTTGGTGAGTTTGCTGCTGGCCAGCCTTCCAGATCCACTCAGGCCCGCCCCATGATGTCACCAGAAGGGAATGTAAATAACTGAGCAGTGTGTCAGGCAGGGTGTTGTCTGGGCCTTTTGGGATCCTGAAATCCTTCCTTCAGGAATCTCCTTCACACTAGGGGTGGCGAATGCAGCCCCGCCCGGAGAAACCTCGGACTTTATTCTGGGAAATGCGTTGGCACCTCCTGTTGGTACTCAATTAGACAAAAGTCAGTAAAACTTAATCCATATTGGGTGGTCCCTCTGTGTTGGTGGGGATGGGTTCCAGACCCCTGAGAATCCCCAGATTTTTTTTTTTTTTTTTTTGTGGAACCAGGGATTGAACCCAGGGGCACTCCACCACTGAGCCACATCCCCAACCCAACCCTATTTTGTATTTTATTTAGAGACAGGGTCTCACTGAGTTGCTTAGGGCCTCGCTAAGTTGCTGAGGCTGGCTTTGAACTCGCGATCCTCCTGCCTCAGCCTCCCAAGTCGCTTGGATTACAGGCGTGCACCACCACGCCTGGCTGATTTTCTTTTTTTTTTGCGGTGCTGGGGATTGAACCCAGGGCCTTGTGCTTGCAAGACAAACACTCTACCAACTGAGCTGTTTCCCCAGCTGCTGTTTGATTTTCTAACTGCAGTGTCCGTTGACCATGTGCCCGCGCTTCAGTGGTATCAACGCGTTTACTCAGGAGTCGTGGACTGCCTGCTGCCTGTGGGTCAGAGCAGCAGGGTTTTGTACCTTTTTTCTTCTTCCTGCCAGTTGTTTTTGTACAGGTTGCTTTATTATTTTTGATTTAAAAACATTTTTTTCCATTCATATATATAGGGTAATAATGTCTGTCTCATTCTGCCGTCCCTCCCATCCCCACTGCCCCGCCCCTCCCCTCACTCCTCTCTTCATAATCCAGAGTTCCTTCATTCTTCCCTACCCACCACCCACTATGGATCAGCATCTGCTTGTCAGGGAAAACATTTGGCCTTTGTTTTTTTGGGATTGACTTATTTCACTTAGCATGATATTCTCTCATTCCATCCATTTACCTACAAATGCCATAATTTCATTCTTCTTTAAGGCTGTGTCATATTCCCTTGTGTATATATACCACATTTTCTTTATCCATTCATGTGTTGAAGGGCACCTAGGCCGGTTCCATAGTTGAGCTATTGTGAATTGAGCTGCTATGAACATTGATGTGGCTGTGTCACTGTAGTGTGCTGATTTTAAGTCCTTTGGGTATAATTGGAGAGCAGGATAGCTGGGTTCCATCCCAAGTTTTCTTAGGAATCACCGTACTGTTTTCAAAAGTGATTGCACCCATCTGCAGTCCTGCCAACATCATGAGTGTACTTTCCCCACATCCTCGCCAGCACTTATTGCTTGTATTGCTGTGTATTTTTAAATAGTTCAGGGGGAAAGGAGTTGGATTTCATGACCTCTAACTATGACAGGAAGTTCTCCTTTCAGTGTTTGCAATAAAACTTAATAATTAGGGACCTGGGGTGTGGCTTGGTAGGAGGGCTGGCCTGGCATGCACAAGGCCCTGGCTTCCATCCCCAGCCTTGTTGCAGTACGTAATGGAGTGAAGGAGGAGGAGGCTGGGGACGGCCTTGGTCCTTCTGTGATGATTCGGCGGCTTTTGTCCCTTCAAGTTCAGCAGTGCTCCACGTGCAGTGCAGACTGAGGGGCCTGAGAAGCTGAAAATGTCAGTCGCCTGGCCCTTTAAAGAGTGTGCCTGGCCCGTGCTTCTGGAAGTGCCCTTGCTGGCTCACTCCAGCTCTCCTGCTCACTTTGCTGACGCAGCTCCGACTCATCTTTGCAGATACAGCCAGACTCACACCAGGCCAGGAGGTCCCGCAGTCCTGACAACCTCACGTGTCCCTGGACATGGCCCAGTGTCGCCTCGGGCAGACCTGCCTCTGCCTGACGCCTGTCAGTTTGGTGCTTTTCATGCTTGTGGTTGGGGACGTGCTGATGGGGTCGCTTCCCTGGCAGGGACTCACCTTGCCTGCCTTTGCCCTGTGGCTCTTGCCCCTGCTGCGTCTGTCCAGGTGCACGGAGGAGCACCCCGTTTTCCCCAGTGCTGCATGTTGCAGACAGGAACTGCTGCGGGTGTTCATCTGTCCCAGCACCCTGGCATCCCTCTGGTGTGAGGCGGGTCCCTTCAGAGCTTCTGTTCGATGGAGGCTGAAGCCCTGATTGCAGGCCTCCTGTGGGAGTTACAGGGATGCAGAAGCATGTGGGCTGGGCTCTTGAGGAGGGTCTCTTGCACGTGGGGCAATCAGATATAGGGAGACCACATGCCCTTTCAACCATGAGAGAGGAAAGGCGGGCCTGGGTGGCAGAGGTTCAGTGCGTTGGAGGAAGCTGGCATTAGGACTGTTCGGGGACAAACCAAAATCCCATGGGAATAGAGGGATGGGTTGGTCACGGTAATGAGGGATCCACAGCTGGATGCTGGGGTGCCCACAGCACCCTGTTTTCCAGGGTGTAGGCTGGCTCCAGCCTCATGGAGCCTGGGGGAGCTGGAGGGAGTGAGAGTGCTGGGCGGAACGGTCTGGGCTCAGGAGCACCTGCCCGCTTCCCTGCCCCCCTTAATTCTGTCCAGGCTTTGGCTTGTCTCAGGTGGCCTTGCCCCTGGCAGTGTCTGCTCATCATCGGAAATCCAAGTCCCACAGAGAGAGAGAGAGACAGAGAGAGAGAGAGAGAGAGACAGACAGACAGACACGGACGGTGTCCTTTCCCACCCCATTCCTGGGGCAGAGTTCCAGGGGCTGAGAGGGTCTGTGACCAGATGTGGTGAGCTGTGCTTGCTGCGGCGCTGAGCGTGGCCCATCTGGACTGAGTCTCAGGTTGAGGTCAGGGGCACTAACTAGCCGGAAGGTTTTCTTTTTCTGTGTTGGTGTGTGTTTGTTTGGGGTGCTGGGGTTTGACCCTCAGGACAGTTGACCTCCAAGTTGCTGAGATCACACGAGTGCACCACTGCACCTGGCACCCCTTTTCATTTTTGAGACAAGGTCTTTCTAAGTTGCTGAGGCTGATCTTGAATTTGAGGTCCTCCTGCCTCCGTCTTCTGAGTCTCTGGGATGACAGGGATGTGCCACCTGGCCTGATGGACTAGGAACACTTTTGAAGTCAGTGACTTTTATTCTTTTTCCTATATTTAAAAGAATAATAACGTAGTATGCTGTGAAAAGTTCACTCGGGATGGCAGTGCTTCAAATGGAAGGTAGATCTCCCTCCGCCCCGCTTCCTGTAGCCCCCTGCCTCAGGGCTGTTGTGAGCAGTTTGCCTGCATCTGAGCCCTTCCCTTCTAGGGAACATGGAAACGCGTACATAGGGCCACAGCATAGACCTTTGTTAAACAAAAAGAGTCGCATCGTACGTATTTTAGTTCCATGTTACTACAACGAAATACTTGAGGTAATTAACGTACTAGAGAAAAGATTTATTTAGCTCAGTTTTGGAGGTTCAAGTCCAAGATCAGGTAGCCCGTGGTGTCTGGCGAGGTGAGGACCGCACACACAGTGTTAGAAGGACTTGCATTGGAGCTAGGAGGCAGGGGAGCCCGAGACTGGGTCCCCAAGGCCCCCCTGGTGAAGGTCCCCTGTGCCTGCCAGTAGCACCACTTGGGAGCAGCCTTCAACACATGCGCCTTTGGGGACATTCAGTGTCCAGGTGACAGCAGTCGCTGTCTGCAGCTCCCCCTGGCTGTGGCAGGTCCTCTTGCGGGTCACTCTGGGGCTGCCCTGGTCCCCCCACACCTGCTCCTTCCCTTCTCTTGCTGTTGCGGAAGTGCCTGGCAGCCCTGGCTCAGGCGTTCGGTGCCCGCGTGCCCGTGCCCGCACAATCCTGGAGGGTTGACTCCCGTGCTAAGAAGTTGCTCTCCTAGAGGGCTGTGGAGTTGCTGTCTGTCCTTGCAGTGGGCTCTTGTCCCAAGTCCCCTTGTCCCTTGAGGTGGCAGGCGGAGGGCTGTGCCCTGGGAGCAGGACGGGGGCACTGGACAGCCACCCTGCTCACCTCCCCTCCCTGCGCTCCCTCAGTGGCCAGTTTGCAATCGTGCGGAAGTGCCGGCAGAAGGGCACTGGGAAGGAGTATGCGGCCAAGTTCATCAAGAAACGCCGCCTGGCGTCCAGCCGGCGTGGGGTCAGCAGGGAGGAGATTGAGCGGGAGGTGAGCATCCTGCGGGAGGTCCGGCACCCCAACATCATCACCCTGCACGACGTCTTTGAGAACAAGACGGACGTGGTGCTCATCCTGGAGCTGGTCTCTGGAGGGGAGCTCTTTGACTTCCTGGCCGAGAAGGAATCATTGACCGAGGACGAGGCCACCCAGTTCCTCAAGCAGATCCTGGACGGTGTCCACTACCTTCACTCCAAGCGCATTGCCCATTTCGACCTCAAGGTAAGCGCTGCAGGGCCCTTGGGAGGGAGCTGGCCACACGTCCAGCACCTAGGCTTGGCCCGTGTGGGAGGATGGGGGCTGGGGAGACCCCGACTTCAGCAGAGCGCAAGCCCCCCAACCCATTGCTCCCCAGGGGTTCAAGGGACAGGACAGCTTAGGCCAGGGACCTGTGGGTGGGTCAGCCTGGCCATGCCGCAGAGAGAAGGTGCTCTCTCCGGACACATGGGCGGGACACGAGTAGCAGAGATCTCCCGCTGCAGCCAGAGAACATCATGCTGCTGGACAAGAACGTGCCTGACCCCCGGATCAAGCTCATCGACTTTGGCATTGCTCACAAGATTGAAGCAGGGAACGAGTTCAAGAACATCTTCGGCACCCCAGAGTTTGTGGGTGAGTCTGCGTGGTGTCTGCCCAGAACTTGGCAAGGTGGGCGTTTGAGGATTCCCACTGTGTGTGGGGCTCCCTGGCAGGCCTCAGGCCACCACTCCTGTGCCCTGACTTCATGGGACTCCGTCACCGTCCATCCTTCCTGCTGCCCGGGCCCTGAGTTGGCCCTGCCTGTGTTCACTCTCCGCCAAGAGTGAAGACCATTCTGTCTTAGCGGGACGCCACGGCACATGCCTGTCGTCCCACCACTTGGAGTGCCGAGGCCTCAGCTTAGCGAGGCGCTGTCCCAAGGGCTGAGGTGTGAACCCGCGGCAGAGCCCCTGGGCGCGGTCTTCAGTAACGCAAAAAATAAGTTAAAATACAGTCGCGAGCTGCGAGGGCAGGTGCTGCTTCACTGGCCACCGTCCCCAGCACCTGTCCCTGCACTCTCTTCTGTTCTGTCCCTATAGCTCCTGAGATTGTCAACTATGAGCCCCTGGGCCTGGAGGCAGACATGTGGTGAGTGTCGCGGTGGCTGGCGGGCTGGGGCCTTGGCCGGTGTGCTCCTTGACTCTCAGGGGCTGGTGGGTCTGGGTGCCATGGGGGGATGGCTGCTTTAGGATAGGAGTTGGCAGATTGCCGCCCAAGGGCCGAGTCAGGCCCACCTGCCAGGAGTGGTTTCTATGTTGTTTTGTTTCTCTTTTTGGGGGGGTGGGGTACCTGGGATTGAACTCAGGGGCACTCAACCACTGAGCCACACCCCCAGCCCTATTGTATTTTATTTAGAGACAGGGTCTCACTGAGTTGCTTAGGGCCTCGCTAAGTTGCTGAGGCTGGCTTTGAAGTCACGATCCTCCTGCCTCAGCCTCCCAAGCGCTTGGGATGACAAGCATGGGCCGCTGCGCCCGGCTCCCTGTTGTTTCTCAAGGGTGGCTAGAAACAAAGCCAACAGTCTGAGATGTTTAGTGTCCGACCCCTTGTGAGAAGTTTGCCATCCCCATTCCAGACCACCAGGCCCCAGGAGGGTCCCCACTGTCAGTGTGGGGTTGGTGTGGGGCCCCTGTGCTCTGGCTCATCTCCACCCCGGACAGTTTGAACTTTGACATTAGTAGGCAGGGATGGCCAGAGGTGCCCAGGTGGGAAATTCCAAGTGCTCTCAGAATGACATAGATAGGGACCCAGGGACTGGCTGGAGGCTGTGTGAGGCCCAGAGCAGAGGGCCGTGTCCACCTGGGGTTCAGGGCTCCGGGGTGGGGGTGTTGCCCCTGGCTCAGGGCTTCAGGTTTCCCCGGCGGTTCACTTGGCCTGGCTGTGCACCTCTACCCTTGGGGTGGGGTGTGCCCAGAGGCCCCGCTGACCCTTGTCCCTTCTGTCTGTCCTCCAGGAGCATTGGCGTCATCACCTACATCCTGTGAGTGCTGGTGGGGTGCACGGCAGGTGGCTGCCTGGCCGTTCCTGGGGACTCGGGGTCCCTGCCGGCTCTGCATGACGCGCACAGGGACCCTGGATGAGGGCAGGCCGAGCGGAGCAGCACAGGGATCTCTCTGGGTGCTTCTCTGTCACGGGCTTCCGGGAAGTTCTGAGGCTGGGCCCTGTGCTGAGTGCCAGGGCAGGTGTGCCAGAGGGGCTGTATCTCCCCTCCACTGTGGGCAGCCCCGCTGGCCAGATGCAGAATGACCAAGTCCTGGCCTTTCCCTGCACTCCTGGGTCAGCTCCACCAGGCCAGGCCTGTGCTGGGTTGGCCCCCGGCCCGGTGGGCGGGCACAGCAGGCAGACTCGGCTGCGGCTCCTCAGAGGGAGGTGGTTGCCCTGTGTCTGCCGCTCATGTCCAGGTGACCTCAGGGTTATGGAAGACTTGCAGAAACAGCAGGTTTCGTTCTGCAGGCAGAAGGCTGCTGCTGACCTTAGTGTGCCAGGAGGTGGGGAGCCCGCCTTGGCCAGGCACCCTCTTTCCCCACTAGCATCTCTTTCTGCCTGGGACCCTGGGAGCCCCTGACTCTGGGGACATCTCCTCACCTCCCCTAGTCAGTTCCTCAGTGCGTTCTCACCCCGTGTGACCTGCTCTCGCAAGGGCACTGTTGGACACGGAGTGTGCCCACGGGGGCTCGAGGTGCTCTGTGAACAGCTGGGGTCCTGCATCCCTGCCCAGGGCCCTGGGGTGCTGGACCCGGAGCTCAGCCTCGAGATTCTCCACCCCTGTCCAGGGAGCTCTGGGCAGGGACTGCCCTGGAGAGTGGCCACTGTGCCCTCTGGTTGCCGAACAGTTTGGGAGGAGGAGCTTTAAGACTGTCCACCCATCTCCAGGTGTCCACAGACACACCCCTTGGTGTTTGGGAGATGGTCGTTGATGCAGCTTGGTGGCCAGGGGTCAGTGTGGGGGAGTCTGAGGGGCCAGGTGTGCACGGTGATCAGGTATCCCTGTGGGCCCATCCTCTGGCCCCTGGTGGGCCTGCTGGAGTCGGGCGATGACCGAAGGCAGCAAGGTCAGAGGGTGTGCAGGGCCCGGGGCACCCAGCCGAGCCCGCACTGCCTCCGTCTCCTAGCCTCAGTGGCGCGTCCCCGTTCCTGGGCGAGACCAAGCAGGAGACGCTGACCAACATCTCGGCTGTGAACTACGACTTCGACGAGGAGTACTTCAGCAGCACCAGCGAGCTGGCCAAGGACTTCATCCGCCGCCTGCTTGTCAAGGACCCCAAGTAGGAACAGCGCGGGGCTCTGGGGACGGCCGCGCCCACCTCCGCCGGAGCCCAGCCTGCAGCCACCCTCACCCCTCGCCCTCTGGCCCTCTCACTCAGAGCACTGCAGAGCACTCGGGCCCCGTGGCCTCGAGGGCTGCCCCTTAGCCAGGCGGAGGGGACTGAGACTGGCCTGGCCACACCATGTTTGCTTTGGTTTGTTTTGGTTTTTATTTTTTGGCACTGGGGATTGAACCCAGGGGCTCCTAACCACTGAGCCCCGTCCCCAGCCCTGTTTTATTTATTTTATTTCATGTGCTTTGTGAACAGCTGGGGTTCTGAGCAGGGCCTTGCTAGGTCGCTGAGGTTGGCCTTGAACTCAGGATCCTCCCGCCTCAGCCTCCTGAGCTGCTGGGATACAGGCGTGGCCACTGTCCCACCACACCATATTTTTAACAACCTTAAGTTCCTTACCAGCATTGGAGATAGCTTCTGTGTAAAATCCCAGATTCTAGAAAAACGTAGAATCTTGGTCCCCCAGCTTACAGACTGGCACCCCGTCTGCCACAGGCCTCCCCTGCGACCTGGCCCCACTGTGGGGGCCTGAGTTTGTGACCAGCATGAGGCTGTAGCTCCTTAAAAACCCCAGGGAACCTGCCCCAGGCCTGCCTGTCTCAGGTCCCTGGCCCTCGTGTTGGCAAAGCAGAGGCTGGGAGGGCTTCAGGGGGCTGGGGGCCCTGGGTGGTGTGTATGGGGAGCAGCTGGAAGTGGGGTGCTGAGGGCTGGTGCTGCCATGGGACAGCCTGGTCTCCGCTCCCGTGTGGAGGACGCCTGTGACTCGGGGTGCTCTTGCAGGAGGAGAATGACCATCGCCCAGAGCCTGGAGCACTCCTGGATCAAGGTGAGGGTCCCCGGAGGCCTGGGCCCGGGCGGCCGAGCTCCTTGCCGTGAGTGGTGTTGGAGCTCGGTCACCAAGGCCCTGGCAGAGTCCTGGCCGGTCATGGTGGGGGGAAGGCTGCCCGAACAGACGCCCCCCACGTGGACCCCGAGCCAGTGGACCGTAGGCCCAGAGGCCACAGCTCGTGCTTGGGCTCCAGGTGCCTCCCTGTCCCCTGCAGGCCATCCGGCGGCGCAATGTCCGCAACGAGGACAGCGGCAAGAAGCCGGAGCGGCGGCGCCTGAAGACCACGCGGCTGAAGGAGTACACGCTCAAGTCGCACTCGAGCATGCCGCCCAACAACACCTACGCCAGCTTCGAGCGCTTCTCCCGGGTGCTGGAGGAGGTGGCCGCCGCCGAGGAGGGGCTGCGCGAGCTGGAGCGCGGCCGGCGGCTGTGCCGCGAGGACGTGGAGGCGCTGACGGCCATCTACGAGGAGAAGGAGGCCTGGTACCGGGAGGAGAGCGACAGCCTGGGCCAGGACCTGCGGCGGCTGCGGCAGGAGCTGCACAGGACGGAGGCGCTGCGGAGGCAGGCGCAGGAGGAGGCCAAGGGCGCCCTGCTGGGGGCCGGCGGGCTCAAGCGCCGCTTCAGCCGCCTGGAGAACCGCTACGAGGCCCTGGCCAAGCAGGTGGCCTCTGAGATGCGCTTCGTGCAGGACCTGGTGCGCGCGCTGGAGCAGGAGAAGCTGCAGGGCGGGGAGTGCAGCCTGCGCTAGCTAGTGCGGCCCTGGCCCGGAGGGCCGCTCCCTCCCCAGGCACCTCCCGGTCCCCAGCCCCCTGGAGGGCACCCGGGCAGACTGGACCTGGGGCGTGGTGGCCAGGCCCCGCGTGGGCAGGCAGAAGCCGAAAGCCTCCAGAGAGATCTGCCCAACAGGACTTGGGGGCTCGGGGTTCGTGCTGGGCAGCAGGCCCCACCCCGCTGTCCAGCAGGTGGCCCTAGAGCCCCAACCAGCCCCGTCCACAAATGCTTGCCCCACTGTGTGACGCCCCTGGTCCTGCGCTGGGTCCCACCCAGGGTCAAACAACTGGTGATGCCTTCAGGCTGCCCTGGCCGGGCGCCGCAGCACATGCCTGTAACCCCTGCGGCCCGGGAGGCTGGGGCAGGAAGACGGGAGTTCAAAGCCAGCCTCAGCAATGTAGTGAGGCCCTGTGTCCAAATAAAAAGGGCTGGGGTGTGGCTCAGCGGTGAAGCGCCCCTGGCTTCAATCCCCAGTGCCAAAAAAAAAAAAGTTGGTCTGGAGAACATGGCAGGGAAGGGGGTGCTGGTGATGCTGAACTAGGGTCGTCTCGCGGCCCAGGGAGCCTCCCACTGGGTGAGGGGGCTCTGAAGCAGCCACCACCCTCTTGGCCCCCAGAAGCACCTGAGGGGCCGTGTGCTGTGCACCGTCTCCCTGGTGGTGCCCTGGAGCACCTGCTCCAAACCCACAGCCCCCACCCGTCCCTGGCTGCCGTGCCCGTCGCCCTCAGGGTGGTTCCTGCTCTTACCGAACTTGTTGCCCTTGGTCCTCGGGCCTGGTGCTGTGTGCGTGAGCCCCGTGAGCCCCAGGAGTGCCTGCAGAGGCCGGCAAGTGCTCTGGCCTGGGAGAGCATGAGTCCAGGGCTTTGCTCTGGAGAGCCACGGGGCCACGGCAAGCTCTCCACTTTACCCTGCTGGTGTCCCCAGATGGCTACGGGGCTGATGTCAGCTTGGGCTGAGGGCTGGGGTAGGAGGCTCTGGCAAGTGAAAGCCAGCCTCGGCAACAGCGAGGCGCTAAGCAACTCAGTGGGACCCCGACTCTAAATAGAACACAGGAAAGGGCTGGGGATGTGACTCAGGGGTTAAGTGCCCCTGAGTTCAATCCCTAGTATCCAAAAAAAAAAAAAA
>JAJEJO010000636.1:296524-312301 GCA_020662805.1 Glaucomys volans
CAGTGAGACCCTGTCTCTAAATAAGATACAAAATAGGGCTGGGGATGTGGCTCAGTGGCCGAGTGTCCCTGAGTTCAATCCCTGGTTCAAAAAAAAAAAAAAAAAAAGAAAGAAAGAAAGAAAGCCACGGGGTCCAGTCCCGGGCCCCACTCTGTGACCTACCTAACCCTAACCCCTCCCAGGGGCCCCCACTCAGCGCCATGGTGGGTTGTTTCCAGCCTCCTTTCTCCCCTACAGGGTCAGACTTCTACACGCACACCCCGGAAACATACCCAAGACACAGCCGGCCTCCTGGTGGGCGCTGCAGTCAAGGACACCCACGGAGTGCCCGCGTGCGGGTGCTGCTGCTCTTTCTGATGGGCAGAGGCAGAGACGCCCTTGGGAGCGAGGCCCACAACCCCCCAACCACTCTGGGGCTCCAAGGACATCCCTCTGCCTCTCCAGCCTGGTGCCTCCTCAAGGCCTGGGAGGCATGGAATGTTCTAGAACTGAGGGCTCCAGCCTGGGTTCCCACAGGAATGCCTGGGCTGTGGACCTGTGGGCCTTTGGGTCAGTGTGTGTGTGTGTGTGTGTGTGTGTGTGTGTGTGTGCTGTGGTCCTGGGGAGGGGTCCCAGCCTGGGGCTCCTGGTTCAATTGCCTGCACCTGCCCTTGGCCTCTGGTGATGGGACCCCACAGTACAGTCATGGGATGGCTGAACCCGGAGGCCTGAGACCAGACGGATGAGACAGGAGGACTCGCCGCTCCAGTCCAAGGGAGGGGCCCTGTCTGCCCTGAGCCGCTGGCCAGCTGTGCAGGGCTGCGGGAGGCGGGGCCCTGGTTCCTGCGGGAGGGGTGAGTGCTCAGCTGCCCGGTTCTGGTTCGGGGTTTGCACAACAGAAACATCTGCTCAGGAATGGGCCGGGGGCGCATGTCCCGGGGGGGCCGTGCAGGGAGGGCTCATCCCTGGGCCAGCGGGGTTGCGGGGTGGCTGGGTTTCACCAGACGTCAGAGCAGCCCAGGGCTTGGAGTGTAACTGGAGGCTTGGATTTGGCCATGAACCTTCGATCGGGACCAACAGGGTCCACAAACCCTGACTGGTGGACGGAGGCGAATGGACCGGCTCCCACAGGCGCTCCTCGCCACGTCTCGCTGGGCATGGGGGTTGAGCAGCCAGGGACAGCACCACCCAGGCCACCTAGGCCTGGGGCCAGGAGCAGGTGCCAGAAGGCCTGGGGAGGCCAGGCTCGCAGGCCCCGCTCTTGACCATAGAGGGCAAGATGCGCAGCTGCTATGAATAACTCGCCGGCTCCGCGGGCTATAAAGCTGGGCCCGCCAGCCCGAGGCGGCTCCTCCAGCCCCTGAGACCTTTAGCCCCCCTGTTGTGAGACAAAAAGAAAAGTAAGTACCAAAACCATCTGCCCACCCTGTCCCCGAGCCCAGCCCCAGCCCCAGGCCGAACGTGGGCCCCTCCAGGGGCCCGAACAGTCAGACACGGAACAGTGTGGAAAAGAGTTCCCTCCAAAGGACGACTGAAACACAGACCCCAGTGGCACTCGACTGTGCCAGGCGATGGTGGCTTCCAGGACAGCCCAGGCCATCCCAGCCTGGGGACTAGCAGGGGAGATGGGAGGGGAGGGAGAGGAGGCCAGGTGCTGGACGGCTGGGCCGGGCCTCTCTCCCACTGCCCGGTCCCAGGCCAGGGCCCGAGGAGTGCATGTGCGTCTTGCTGTGGGGTGATCAGCAGGGACCGAGGCTGGGCCTCTGGAGGGCCAGGCTCTGGGTCTCCCGGCCCAGGGTTCTTGTATCTTGAAGGTGTCTTCGTGTAGCTCTGTTGGCACTGATGGAATTCGGAGGCGTCCCCTCTGGGAGCTGCCAGAGCCCGGTCACACAGTCCCTGTCCCTTGGAGGAGTTGGCCCTCTCCTCCCCAACACCCGGCTTTCCCAGATCCTGGTGAAGCTGCCCGGGAACAGCGAGGAGAGGTCAAGTTCGGGGGCCCTCAGTGCCCCCACCAAGAGTGCTGACTGGCTCTGGGGGGCCTCCAGGGCTGAGGCTGAGGGCCCGGGGGCACCCGAGGCCATTAGTGCTGCTAACCCAGCCTGCTCCTCCCCCTGGCCCTGGCCAGTACCCCAGTTGGCCCCAGGGACCCCTGCTTGGGGGCCTGGTGGCTGGAAGGATGGAGGTGCCCAGGCTGGGTGGCCTTTGGAGGTGACCGCTTTGGCCCTGCTGGGGCCCTGGGGTAGAGGGGCGGTGCCGGCAGGGTAACTGCTGATTAAGAGGCTGGCTGAGTGCTACTTGATGTGGGTGACAGATGCTTGGGGTCGGGGAGTCCTGAAATAGAGTGTGGGGGGGGGGTGGCCTCACCGTCCCAGGGGAATTGTGGCTGCTGCGATTTTTGGGGAGGGCGGAGATCTGCCAGGGTGACCACCTTGGGGATGGGCACCACGGAGGGCAGTGGGCGCAGGGAGCTGAAGGGGAGAATCTGCCCCTGGGTGGGCTGGCTGGCAGGGTCAGATCTGCAGGAGGGAGAGGGCGGCATATGGTTTCCTAAGTGGCGGCCACAGTCCAGCCAGGCCCGCCTGGTCCCCAGGATCCTGAGACAACCTTCTCCCAGGGAGAAGGGGCCTGGGAGCCCCCCGCCCAAGGCTCTGCTCCTGGTGTGCACCCCCAACTCCCATGGGAGCACAGAAGGTGGGGTTTTGATGTCCCCACCAGGGCAGCGGCCTGAGTCCCTGTGTCCCCTGTAGGCTGGGCTCCCTGTCACCCTGGGTCACTGCAGGGATCAGGAAGGGGGGCCCGGGCAGGGTACCTGCAGCAGAAACAGGTCAGGCCCGGCCAAGTTCCTCAAGGCCAGGGGAGGACTTGGCCCAGAGAGGTGTCAACCATGAGACGGTGGCTCGTGAGTGTGGGGGTTGGCCTGGTGTGTCCTGTGCCCTTATTCCTTCCTGGGTCTTGTGACACAGGCTTCAAGGGAGCGGGGACAGGGTTTGAGCCTGCTTGCTGCCCTCAGGCCAACCTCTGCCCTCAGCTCTGTGGGACTCAGCCTGGAACGTTCTGGGTGGCGTCCTGGGCACTGCAAGGTGCTGGGCAGTGTCCTTGCCTCCACCTGTTCCAGGCCAGGCCCCGTTGTGACAACCACACAGGTCCCCAGTGGTCCTGTGTCTCCTGGAGGAAGCATCGCCCCTGGTTAAGAGACCCACCTGTGATTGTTCTTGACCTTGAAAATTTCAGCGGGAGGTGCTCTGAGCGGGAGGAGGCTGGGGCTTCACCCTAAGCACAGACTCTCAGTTTCAGCAGTGCTTTGGATTGTTTCACTGTGTGTCAGGAAAACTCAAGTTCCCACGTGCAATGTCACCAAGATTCCTCTTCGAATGAATTCAGTTCGGACGAATGAATCGAGTCAGTGGACCCCGAAGGAGAGCTGGCCAGGCCACACGACAGGTCTGGGGGCCTAGCTCCATCCAGCAGGAAGTAGCCAGGCTTCAAGAAGGTGAACCCAAACCAGGCGCAGTGGCACACGCCTGTAATCCCAGCACTTGGGAGGCTGAGGCAGGAGGATCGCGAGTTCAAAGCCAGCCTCAGCAACTTAGCGAGGCCCTAAGCAACTCAGTGAGACCCTGTCTCTAAATAAAATACAAAGTAGGGCTGGGGATGTGGCTCAGGGGTGGAGTGCCCCTGGGTTCAATCCCCAGTACCAAAAAAAAAAGAAGGTGAACCCAGGGGAGGCTGGGCTGCTGCTTCTGCTGAGGGGTTTCCTGGGTGAGGGAGGAGGCAAAGGTGACTGTGTCCCCTCCGTCCCCAGCATAGGACAGAGGACAGGCCCGAGGTCCAGTCTCAACAACCTGGCCTTGAATCCTGATTCCACCATTTATAAGTGGCCTTGGACAAGACTCCGTCCCCACAGCTGGAAGGAATCAAGGGCTGGCATCTGTGGAGCCGGGCTGGGCGAGGCCCAGCTCTGACAAACCCCTGGCCGGTGCAGACACTGGTCACCGGCTCCTGGGCCACTGTGGGGCTGGCCTGGCTGCCCACCACCATGAATCCAGCACCCACCAAGCCCCAGGCGCCTCGCCACCTCGTTCCAGTCCTGACGGCTGCACTTGGGGCACTTCTGGCAAAGGAGGGGTCTATCTGGCACTTCTCTGGGGACTCTGAGTGCTGACTCTATCCAAGCAGAGACAGGTCACGGAACTGATGTCATCGAGGGGGCTGGAGCCTCCTGCCACACTTGGGTGACCTCGCGGTAGGCGGGTCTCTGGCCCATGGTGTTGCTCTGGGGCATTGACAGGGACGTTCCAGCAGGTGCCCGGAAGAGGGGGCAGCCGGGGCAGGGCGAGCCGCCTGGCCAGCCAACCTGACTGGGGCAGACCGTGGGATTGGCATTTGGCATGCAGAGGTTCAAAATCTCCACTCTGCTCAGAGACCCGGGCAAGCCATTTTCCTTCTGAGCTCTGCTCGCATGGGTCATGGAACAATCTGGCCTCACGACACAGTTGGCTCCTATGTAGAAGAACGTCCTCCCAGGGACGCAGGACTTGAGGTCAGAACTGGTGAGGCCCCTGTGAAGACCGACACGTGGTGGTCCCAAGTGACTGCTCTAATTCTGTTTTAAAAATCTGATGAGGGAAGCCGGGCGTGGTGGCGCACACCTGTAATCCAAGCGACTCGGGAGGCTGAGGCAGGAGGATCTCGAGTTCAAAGCCAGCCTCAGCAACTTAGCGAGGCCCTAAGCAACTCAGTGAGACCCTGTCTCTAAATAAAGTACAAAATAGGGCTGGGGATGTGGCTCAGTGGCCGAGTGTCCCTGGGTTCAATCCCTGGTTCCAAAAAAAAATAATAATAATAATTCTGAGGAGAGATCCGTAATGTAGCATCAGCCATCCTGGCCAGGGCCAAGGGCAGCCACCCCACGGGCTCCTCCAGGGCTCCCCCTGCACCCAAGCTGAAGCTCTGTCCCCTCAACACCAGCTCCCGCCCTCCAGGCCTGCTCCCGTGCGGGTTCCTGCCTCCTGAGTGGACAGTGTCCCCTCTGCATCTGACTCATGCCCCCAACCATGCCCGCCAGGTCATCCGGATTGGGGCCGGGGTCACATCTGCTTCCTGATCCCTCCTGCTGTTTGCAGTGCCGGGAATGGAAGCCGCAGCCAACCTTGGGCGAGTCCCGGAAGCCCTGGTGGCCCTGCTGTTCCTGCTGAGGCTGATGCTCAGGGTGTCAATGGGCCACGTCCTGAAGATGGCCGGGCGGTCTCCACCTTCGGGCTGCTAGGACTTGTGTGTGAACGTGGGGCTCGTGTGCCTTTGAGATCCCGCTTTCCAGTGTTGGGCAAGGGGGGCTGTGGGGTCACATGGGGACTCCACGTGGTGCCGGGTTCTAGGGGCTGCCAGGTGACCTCCCCGGCACGCTGGTCACGGCCCACCCCCGTGAGCTGTCACCCTGCGCCTGCTGTTCTCATTCTTCTGTTAACGATAATGACCGGGCCAGGCTCTGGCTGCCCCAGAGCCACCCTCCTGTGTCCTTGTCCCACCCAGGCTATTTTGGGCTTTGTGACCAGCAGATCAGCCTCACCCGCTGCGTGCCTATGGCAAAGGGCAAGCCTTGGCAAGCCCTCCAGGTCCCCTGCCTGCCTTCCCCTGAGGCCGTGGCCCTCGGCTCTGGGCCTCCCATCCACACACACACAGATCCGCACACAGATCCCCACGTTTTCTGCTGAGGGACAGATGTCAGCGATTTTGACCCTGTAGGCCAGACAATCTGTGTTGTCATGGTAACTCAAACTGCTGCTGACAGCAGGGAGCAGTCGCAGGCCGGCTTGGACTCTAGTGGGCGAGGCTGTGTGCCAATAAAACTTTATAGACTCTGAAATTTGAATTCCATGTAATTTGCATGTGTTGGAAAATTTAATTCTTTTTAAAATATTTCCCCTGATCATTTAAAAACGCAAAATCAGGCCGGGCTCGGTGGTGCACGCCTGTAATCCAAGCGACTTGGGAGGCTGAGTCAGGAGGATCGCGAGCTCAAAGCCAGCCTCAGCAACTTAGCGAGGCCCTAAGCAACTCAGTGAGACCCTGTCTCTAAATAAAATGCAAAATAGGTCTGGGGATGTGGCTCAGTGGCCGAGTGTCCCTGAGTTCAATCCCTGGTTCAAAAAAAAAAAAATGCAAAACCAGTAGCTTGGTAGAGACCTTGCCCAGCATGTATGAAGCCCTGGGTTTGATTCACAGCCCCACATGCACAAAATAAGTAAATAAAAAAATAAATAACAGAACTGCATACAGATGGGGTGGCCACTCCTCTCATCCCAGCTGTGTGGGAGGCTGAGGCAGGAGGATCACACGTTCAAGGCCAGCCTCAGCAACTTAGCAAGACCCTGTCTCAAAATAAGAACTAAAAGGGGCTGGTGGTGGGGCTCAGCATTGGGGTTCTTGCCCTGGGCTCCACTCAGTCCTGAAGGGTGTCTTAGCGCCGAGTGAAGACAGCCAACCCCGAGCGGGGCAGTCACTGAACGTGGAGGCTTCACTGTCCTTTTGGTATATTCACCAGGTTGCACCACCATCAGCACCACGTAATTCCAGAACCTTCTATCATCCTATCATCCCCAAAGGACACCCTCCCCATGAGCAGTCCCCCATCCCTCCCCAGCCCTGCACCCAAGAATGCGCGTCCTGTCTCTGGACCCTCCTGTCCGGGACCCCCTGTCCCTGGGTCACATACTGTGGTCTTGCATGTCTGGTTCTCACCAAGCACAAGGTCCCCAGGTCTGTCCCCACTGCAGCTGTCACCTCGCTCCTGACATGGCTGAGGACGCTCCCAGGGGTGTGTGGCCACCCCACATGTCCATTTACCCGTGGAGGGACACTAGGGCTGCTTCCCCCAGGCCCGCCTCAACTCTGTTGCGCTACTGGGGATGGATCCCAGGGCCCTGGGCATGTGGTGGGCTCTGCCCCCAAGCCAGTCCCCAGTCCCCAGCCCTCAGTCCTCTTTTTTTATTTTTTATTTTTTTTGGAACCAGGGATTGAACTCAGGGACACTCAGCCACCAAGCCACATCCCCAGCCCTATTTTGTATTTTATTTAGAGACAGGGTCTCACTGAGTTGCTTAGGGCCTCGCTAAGTTGCTGAGGCTGGCTTTGAACTCGAGATCCTCCTGACTCAGCCTCCCAAGTCGCTTGGATTACAGGCGTGCGCCACCACGCCCGGCCTCAGTCCTCTTGGGTGTGTCCCGCAGGGGCATCGCTGGGTCCTGTGGCGGTGGACGCTCTCTGTTCTGACCCCTTCATTTCCAAATGTTCTCTGACTGTCCAGACGCCTCTGGGCAGCAGGCTCTGGGTGCCCTTCTGTCCTGAAGCTGCATTTCCCCAGGCGGCCACAGGGTGTCACCCTCAGGTTGGGGGGGTGCCTTGCCCCTGCCACCCCAGATCCTGGAGTCTCCACCGTGTTCCAGACCCAATGGGCAAAGATAATGGCGCCTGGCGGGAACCGGGGTTAAACCTGGGAATGGGCCCGGGTGGCTAGACGCCTCAGGGCGGTGGCCAGGAGGCTCAGGCAGGGGAGTTCTGGGGCACAGGGGACCGGCTCACGGCCAGGAAGCGTGTGCTTCACGGGTGCTTTAGGTGGAGGAAGACTCTGGCCAGTGTCAAAGTAGGTACTGACTTAGTCTCAGAGGAGGACAGGGCCAGGCCGGAGCAGGGTCACGGGGAAGGGAAGCCCTGGCGGCCGGGAGCACGGCTGCGCTGGGGAAACCGAGGTCCCTGGGACCCCCATGCAGCCCCCCAGGGCACACGGGCAGGGTCCAAACTGGCAGAGATCATAAGGAGCCAGGGCTCCGGTGCCAACGCCGAGGTCCCCCCTGCCCTCGAACAGAGCCACTGGACCCAGAGTTACAAACACAGGAGCGAGTTTAATGGCCAGGCTGAGGTGAGGGTGCAAAGGTGTCGTGGGCTGGACCCCAGCACCCCTGGTGCCACCTCCATGTGGGTGTCACTCTCCCAGGTACAGACGACTGAAGGCATCGGCCACAGTCCTGGGTTGGGAGCCCGCGGCCTGCCAGGCTGCCGGCGCCTAGGGGCGGTTCAGGAGCGAGTTCTGAATGTCCTCCAGGGCCTCGCGCAGCAGCTCCTCGCGGGCCTTCGTGCCGTCCAGGTGCACTGGAACGGAGAGGCCACCATCAGGCCGGCGCTGGGGCTGCCGGGAGGGAGGGGACTGGGCAGGGGGTGGGCAACTGCAGCTCAGGCTGCTGCGTCGGTGACCAGAGGGACAAGGTGGGACTCCAGGAGGGACTTCCAGGTTTCCCAAAGGGGAGCGGGGAGGGTGAAGGGCTGCAGGCTGGGCAGGCCTGTCCGGCTCAGGGACTCACCCACTTCCACACCACTGGCCTCCATCTCTCCTCTGTACTTCAGGTACATGGGCCACACGTGGCCGTCAAAGAGGCCAGGAGGGTCGGGGACTGTGTACTTGCGGGTGCTGCAGAGTGAGGCCAGCAAGAAAGGGTGACAGTGGTGTCACAGAGGGGCGAGCCTGGGACAGACCTGGGCCCTGCAACCGGCCAGCTGGAGGGCCCCTCCTGGGAAGGGGCAGGGCAAAGCGCCAGCTTTTGCAGCTTCACCCAAGGACGTGGGGCTGCGGGCCTGGGACAGCTGTGGCCAGCGCAGTGCCCACGCCCTCAGCCAGCTCGCCAGGAGGCCCAGGCCCAGCAGACGATTCCTGGCGGTGGCCATTGCCAGGGCCCACAGCTCACCTCCTCCTCCTCTTGCACTCTTCATACGGGACGGTCAGGAAGTACCTGCGGCTGGACAAGTCCACCAGGGGCCTGGGCAGAAGTGGGGACAGGGTCAGCACCTGTGAGCTTCCCCAGGGCTGTGGCTTCCAGGGACTCTCCTGGTGGTGAGGGTTGGGGTTGGTCTGACTGTTAACTTAGGGGTCAGAGAGGGCCCTAGCACTGGCCAGCACGCCTGTGGCAGGCCCCCAGGATAAAATCTCCCACTCCTTCAATCTAGATGGCCACAGAGAGGTACACTGTATTGCCCAAGGTCACACAGCAAGGCTGAAGGGCTGCTCTTCCTAAGACTGAGATTCTAGATGATTCTCTGGGCCTCCCGTCCCCCCTGGACATTGGTCTTCTGTCTGAGAAAGCAGAACTATGTGGGACCCAGCCCAGAGGAACCGGGCAAGGCACCCACTTGTAACTGTACAGCAAGAAGCCCTCCAGGATGAGGAAGTGGGTGTCCGGGGCGCCGGGCTGGGTGCTGACCCCGTGGGCGCGGGCGAACTTCTGTGGGCTGCTCAGCCAGGCCCGCACGGTGCTCAGCATGGCCTCCATGTCCAGCGACTCCAGCACTGGGGACAGGGGCACAGGTCAGCGGGGGCAGGGTCCAGGGACCGTGGGGCCGTGGGACTGCGGGCGGGTGCTTACCGTCCCACTGTTTGAAGCCGTCCTCCCCAACTGCTATCTGGTCTTGGGGCTGAAACAGAGGAGCCCGAGCCGCAGGCTCAGTGCTCGCTCGGCGAACCCCCAGCCCTGGGCCCGGTGGGTCCCTCACCCGCCCTCCCTGCACCCCTCCCCCTCCGTGAGGCTGTTTTGCAGATGGGAAGGTGGAGGGGTGAAGGGCCCAGGGGTCCATCACAGGAGCCTCGGATGCATGCGGGCTCTCCACTGGCCTCCTGGGGCTCCCCACTCCCCATAGGGGGCAGGCACTGGGCACACAGAGGCCCAGAGCGCCCTTCCCTCGCTCTCAGGTTCAGGGTCACCTGGAGGCTGGGCAGGATGTGGGCCCTGTGTGGGCCCTGGGCAGCAGCAAGTGGGGCTGAGGGACCTGGCTACCGGCCCTGCGTCCCCTCCAGCCCTGACCGCCAGGCAAGGGCAGCTACCTTGAAGAAGTCATCCTGGTGGATCACGCAGCAGTTGGGCAGCGAGTTGCAGAGGCCGTTGGCCAGAGTGGTCTTGCCGCCGTTGGTCATGCTGTGTGCATAAAGCGAGGCTGAGGCCCAAGTCCTGCCCCAGGAGCCAGTGCCACCCCGAGGGACTGGGGCAGGTGTGCGGGGAACACACATGGAACGGAAAGGCCAGTGGCTCACTGGAGCCCTGCGAGAGGCAGTGGACGTGTGAGCCATGCCTGCACCACCTCCTTGGGACCAAAGGCAGGGAAAGGGAAATGGAAAAGACTGGAAAGAGCTGGGCCTGGGCCACGCTGGCCACTCCGGCTCCCAGGAGGCAGAGGCTGGAGGGTCCCAAGTTCCAGGCCAACCTGGGCAGCTTAGTGAGACCCCATCTCAAACGAAGAGTAAAGGGGCTGGGGACATGGCTGGGGTACAGCGCTCGCCTGGGATGCTGGGGGTGGGGCGGGCAGCAGGGTGGGCAGCAGGGTGACCTGCTTGTCCCAGTTTGCCCAGGAGCTGTGTGGTCTCAGCACTGAGCATCCCAGGACAGTCCTGGGGGAAACCGGGACAGTGGGTCACCCTGCGGCAAAGAGAATAGGTCATCTTGACTCCCAGGGCCGACCGAGGACCATCTGGGTGATTTTCAGGGCTTCTCTGGAAATCAGTGACATCTTGCATGCTGTCCCTGTGCTGGGGAGCAGGGGTGTCAGGCTGGATGTGGGGGGCAGAGGGAGAGGGGCTTGTACATACTGAGTGATGGAGGAAGCCGACTGAACACTGCCCACCTCCATCAGCCCAGGTGCCGGGAGCGGCCTGCCCTATGCCTGAGGGCCCCTTGTCCAAAGACCCCAGGAGTGTCAGAGGGTGACAGCAGAGGGTGGCGTGGGGAGCCGCCTCCAGGCACACTGAGTGGCCAGGGAGTGGGCTCTGCCCGGGCTCCCGGTACCACGTGGCTGCCCCTTGGCCTACAAGGCTGGTCAAGGCCTTGACAGCCCAGCCGGAAGTTCACCTATTTTTTCTTACTGATTTTTGCTTTTCACCCTGAAAATATTTGGGGAGTGAAACCCTGGGTCCGGCTGGGGCTCACCCATCCAAGCAGAGCCCCCCCAGGTGCAGACCTAGGGCGGCTGACCTGGATCCATTCATGGGCGGCCTCCCAGCCTCCCGCCTGGGCCCTGGCGCTCACCCTCCAATGCCCACGATGAGCTTCATGTCTGCGGAGAGCGGCGGGGACCGCGCTGCACCCGCTCCCAGCAGCACCGCTGGGCACAACCGGCACGCTCAGCGTGTCCCGGCTTCATTGAGAAAAACCCGCGGCCTTTATAGGCCCCGCAGCCCGGAGGCCGCCCCGGGGGAGGCGGCCTGGGCCCTGGGCTGCACCTGTCCCCGATGGAAATAGCTCCAAGCTGCCTTTGCCTAAATTAGTCGCTGCACGGGCGGCGCACTCGGGGCTTGTCCCCCTCCGCCCCCTGCCTCCCTCCCCAGCTCCTGGCTGGGGCGGTCACCCGCCACACTTTCCTTCCCTAAAAATATCATGCCTGCGTGTCCCCTGGCCTGACCCTGACATTAAGCCGGCTTCTCTGGCGCCAGGGAAGGGGAGCTGAGCCCGCCTCCCGCCTCTGTCCCCAGCCCAGCCTCCCAGGAGCTTCCTTTCCAGGGCATCAGGATCTGTGCTGGTGAGTCACGAGACAGCTTCCCTCTGGCACTGGCCAGCGTGACACCATGGGCCATTTCCCAGTGCCCTGGGAGGTGCCTGCTGATCCCCCTGCCCCCGTGAGGGAAGGAAATTGGTCTGGCTCCGCTTTAGCAGGCAGGGCTGGGCGCAGGGGCCCTCCCAGTGACTGGAGGCCAGCCTCAGCCCTTCCCAGACCTGTCTCAATACAATAAAAGACAACAGGGCTGGGGCGGCAGCTCGGGGTTAAGTACCCTCCCGCCACCCAGGCAAGGGCAACTTTGTTCAGGGGCCTTTGCAGGAGGGGAGGGGAGACTCCCTAAATACAGCCGAAGGAAAAGTGGGGATGGAGGGCCCAGGAGGGAGCTGGGCAGGAAGTGGTGGGAGGACAGTAGTTCCAGCTGTTGGCCCCGTGGGCTCTGCCAAGGCCACCAGGGCTCTGAGAGCCCAGGTGGGATCCTGGCCGGGCCTGCCTGATGGGGTTTTGCTGGAACTGAGCCCAAGCAAGGGCAGGTCAGGCCGGGGAGCCTTCAGAGGTCTGGTGGAGGGTACAGCCCGCCACCTTCCATGCCAGATGCAGCTGCGGAGCGCCCACCAGGTTCAGACAGCCCCCGGGCCCAGGCCACAGGATCTGGAGTGCCCCCAGAGGCCTGTGTTGGAGGCCTGGACCTCGGCTTGGGGCTTCTGGGAGGTGCTGGATCCTTTTCTGGGGGAGGTCTGGGGGGAGGTCTTAGGTCACTGGGACGAGCCCTGGGAGAGGGCGGAGGGCCTCTGGCTCCCTCCTTTCTCCCTCCTGTTTCCTGGTCCTGATGTGAGCTGCTTGTCCACCAGGAGCTCACCCTGGGCACTGCCCTGCCACAGGCCCAGAGCGAAGGCCCCACCGGGCAGGACGCAGCCGCAGAAGCCCTGAGCCGCCCTGTTCTTTTTTTTTTTTTTTTTTGGAACCAGGGATTGAACTCAGGGACACTCGGCCACTGAGCCACACCCCCAGCCCTATTTTGTATTTATTTAGAGACAGGGTCTCACTGAGTTGCTTAGGGCCTCGCTGAGTTGCTGAGGCTGGCTTTGAACTCCCGATCCTCCTGACTCAGCCTCCCGAGTCGCTTGGATTACAGGCGTGAGCCACCGCGCCCGGCTGCCCTTTTTATTTTATTTTGAGACAGGGTCTTGCTAAGTTGCTGAGGTTGGCCTCCAGCTTGCATCCTCCTGCCTCAGCCTCCTGAATGAATGGCTGGGACGACAGGCATGGCCACCACCCCAAACCTGTTGTTGTTTTATTATCCACCGAGTCAGTTTCGTTCCAGAGAGGCTCAGGGCCCGAAAGCAACTGGGACCATGGAGAGGAGAGCCCGCAGCCCTGGGGAGCACACCTGCCGCTCCGCAGATGGCCAGCAAGCAGAAGCCCTCCTCCAGCAAGCAGGAGCCAGCCTTCGAGGCCCCTCCCTCCACGTGGCACCTGCGACTGACCCGCTTTCCCTTCAGACACACAAAGGGGCCAGCCCTCCTTCTCAGGTGTAGTTTATTTATGTCACGTAGCCCCGGAGCTCATGGAGATGACGTCTGAACATCACAACGGCAATCATGATCCTTTCTCTGGTTCAAAATCACACAACTCGCCTCCGTAAGGGCGCACGTGCGAACCGCCGCGCTCAGTTCCCAGGGAGGAAGTTGGCGTCCGCTGACAGGGCGGCCTCAGGGTCCACTGCCTTTGGGCTGCTTCCCAGACGCAGAGCAGAGTCCAGGTGTGGATGGTGCGCCCAGACCCCACCGAGGGGACAGCGCTGCCTAAATGACAGGTGGCCGTGGAGGTGCGGCCTCCTGCCTGGCCTGGGCCTTCCTCCCTCTGGAGGGTCTGCTGTGGCCGGGAGGGGTCGTGTCCCTCTGGCCTGTGGCCTGTGGCTGCTGGTGATCCGAGGGGCGGTGGGTCCTCCAGGGCGGGGCCTCTTCACCGCTCACCGCCTGCCGTGGGAGGCACTGGGTTGTCCGGCAGGAGGACCGAGCATGTTCTGTCCCTGCCACCTCGTTCGGCTCGGGGAGAACCTGGTCTTCAGTGAAGACGGGGGCTCGGGACCACGGTCCCTGCTGGGCATGGCAGGTCACCTGGAGTGAGCCGTGGTGGCTGCGAGGCATGGCCAGGAGGGGCTGCTGTCCCGTGGTGGCTGTGGGGGCAGGTGGGGGCCTCTGGGCATCCTGAGGCTCTTGCTTAGCCAGGACCACCAGCAGAGCCCTCAGGGGCCAGGTGCCCGCAGCGCCTGTGGGAGGAAGAGCTGCCCCGCATGGGCAGTGAGGGACAGGCCCAGGCGGCAGGGTCTTGGGGCAGCCGATGAAGGTCTGCCCGGTGGCAGCTTCAGCCACAGGCCCAGGTGACACCTCTGACCCCGGGGACACCACTGCGGTCCTCGTCCTTTATTTGACCTCTAGGAATCTCCACCCCCATGACACACGTTCCAGCCTCCCCAGAACAGAGCTGGGCCCCTGCATGTCCCCAGCACCGGGCAGTAGCTGGTCACAGGGCTCACGGGCTCATCGCCCTGCAGAAGTTCCGTCTTTCTCAGTGGGAGCTGCTGGCACAGGGCACAGAGGCCGAGGTCCCCGTCCCACGTGGCAACTTGTTCTGCAGCCCTGAGTGCCACAGCACCTGGGACGATGCGGGACTAACCTGGACACGCCCCCTGCCAGGCCAGCTCCACACATGCTGGACGTCTCACGCGGCCAAGTCACCTGATAGCACTTGCTAAGGTGCCCACTGCAAGGGCAGGAGGCGGGGCCCCCGAGGAGGTGCCGCTGGACTCCTGCTTGGGTTCATCATAACAGAGACGCAGCCCTGGAGGGACAGCAGGGGCCCAGAGGGACAGCAGGGGCCCGGAGAGCCTGCAGCCACCATGGGCGCTGGGGCTGGTGGATGCCTCCTGCAGTCTGGCCGCTGCAGAACTGTCCGTCTTTCAGACCTCGATCCGGCCTCGGCCTCCTACTCTCCTCTTCCCAGGTCTCCATCTCAGAGCTGCTTCTCAGCGGGAGCCCATGGTGGTCCCAACCCAGCCCTGGGCCCCAGCCAGGCCCAGGGAGGTGGGTACTGCTCATCCCCGTGGAGGGAGGAGGTACTGGTGGGATTGCCCGGTGGCGTGGCACTGGAGTTAAAGGGGCTTGAGAATGTTCTGAATTGAGGTGGGGGGGTCTCGCCACGGTTGGACAAGGCTCATCAGTAGCCGTCTCACTCGTGCAATGAGCTTGAAGTCTCCCAAGGAAAGAGGGTGTCCTTGGAGGTGACAGGGCGGGGCAAATGACCAAGCAGGGGTGCGGCTCGGGAAGTGCGCTGGGAGGTCGGGAGGTCTGGAGGCTGGGAGGTGCCCAGGCCTGGCCCTGCAGAGGACGGAGCTCAGGCCTGAGGCCAGGGCTGCAGGGGCCGCGTTCCGGAAGGAAAGGCACAGGAACGAACCCAGACAGCCAGGGTGTCTGTGGTTCCAACCCGGATGGTGCCAGGGACAGAGGTACCGGAGCCTGTGCCCAGCACTGACCAGGTCCAGCTGGGACAGCAAAAGCTATCCAGCAGGCCCGGGGGCCGGGGGCAGGAGCAGCGGTCACCAGGGCCCTCAGTGGAAACCGGAGGAGCTTGGAGCCGGGTCCTCATCCAGAACATGCTAATACTGCCTTGTTTTAAAAAAAATAATAAAATGTTTTGAAGCAGCTGAACAGACAGCGGAGTCAGAGGTGGATGGAGACGGGCCCCGCGGGAGACGGGACTCAGGATGAGCAGGTGAGGGCCGGGGCTGGAGGCGTCGGACGGGTCTCTTGGCATCTGGAAACTTCTTTTGTGTCTTCTCCATGCTCAGACACTTCAGGACATGCTGCAGGGGCACAAGCAGGGCAGGACGGGACCATTAGCTTTTTTTTTCTAACGTGGAAAATGATCTTCCCCGTGTGTGCAGTCCAGAGAATGACCTCGCCCAGCCTGTGAGCACGAGCTGGTCTGTTCTTCAAGGCGGGCAGCCTGCCGCCCACCCACCCATGTGGCCCCGACAGAGGCTTCCCTCCTGGTGCCCTAGCAGGGGGACAGGTCCAGGAACCCTGGTCCTCATCCAGACTGGAGGGAGGCTTCCGTCCACCATCTAGCCACCATCCACCCTCCCATCCACAAGTCCACTCGTCTATCCACCCATCCACCACCCACCCACCATCCATCCATCCACTCATCCACCACCCACCCACCATCCATCCATCCACCCATCCACCACCCACCCACCATCCACCCATC
>JAJEJO010000637.1:0-101336 GCA_020662805.1 Glaucomys volans
TTTTTTTGAACCAGGGATTGAACTCAGGGACACTCGGCCACTGAGCCACATCCCCAGCCCTATTTTGTATTTTATTTAGAGGCAGGGTCTCACTGAGTTGCTTAGGGCCTCGCTAAGTTGCTGAGGCTGGCTTTGAACTCGCGATCCTCCTGCCTCAGTCTCCCAAGTGCTGGGATTACAGGCGTGCGCCACCACGCCCGGCTGGGGACTGTTTAAGAGGTTGAACCAGAGCATAGACTGGTAAGTGGTGATTTTGAAACACGATGCTTTAATAAAAGGACCCATATGCTAATTACGTCCACAGTTCTGTCCTGAGTTATTAATTATAAAGGGCTCTCTGATTCAGCTTTTCTGAACCGAGATGCAGAGGGGCATCTGTGAGCTCCTCCTTCCAGCCCTCCAAGGCCGGACTTAGCCATCCTGTGTTCCCCTGTGTTGACAACCCATTGGAGTTGGGGGAGCAGCAGAGCCCTCCCTGCCCCAACCAAGAGAACAAGAGGCCTTATGCCAAACTTCTTAGAGAAAGCAAGGAGGAACAGCCTGGAGCAGCGCCCCCTTGTGCTCACTTCACAGACTACTAGACTTGGGGATGAATGACAACTGCCCCTAGGAGTGAGGCTAGGATCTTTGTGATTGTTTCTTCTAACTTTTCATTCTGACAATTTTCAAACATAACTGTATTCAGTTAATACAAGAATCACCTGTAAGTCCAAGAGATTCAAGAGCCTAAGGCAAGAAGATCACAAGTTCAAGGCAACCTGGGTGACATACCGAGACCCTTTCTTAAAATAAAATACACAAGCGACTGGGCATGTAGCTCAGTGGAAAAACATCCCTCAATCCCCAACACCACCACCACAAAAAAAAAAAAAAAAGAGAGAGAGAGAGAAAAAAAACACATCTTTTACCGTCCCACCATCTTCATTCAATAACTGTTAACATGCCTTTGCCTTATAGAGTAACATTGCATATTTTAGAGATTATGGTAAACATAACCACCCCTCAGGTCAGAGTAAGAAAGATTTCCAGCATCCCAGAAAGTCTCCCATACTGCCAAGTAACTGAAGTTATGACTTCCACCACCATAAATTAAATTTGCCTTTTTGAATTTTGGTGTTTTTTACTCTCTTTTTGAATTTCACACAATATGATATGTGGTACACATCTATATAAAACACACACTATATGTATATGTATACATATATATACATATCTTTCTCTCAACATAATATCTGCTGTACGTATCAGTAGGTATCATGCTATTATAAGGTATCAGTAGTTTTCTCTCTCTTTTTGTATTTCTAAGTAATACTTCAAGATATGAATAGTGCTGAGCCCAGCACAGTGGCACATGCCTATAATTCCAGCAATTCAGGAGGCTGAGGCAGAAGGATCCCAAGCTCAAGACCAATCTCAGCAACATAGCCAGACCCTGTATCAAAATTTTTTAAAAAATAAATAAAAAGGACTGAGGATTGTAGCTCAGTGGTAAAGCACCCCTGCGTTCAATCCCCAGTACCAAAAATTAAAAACTAAATTAAAAAATAAAAAAAGAACCAGGCACAGTGGCACACACCTGTAATCCCAGAAACTCAGGAGGCTGAGGCTGAGAATTGCAAGTTCAAAGCCAGCCTCAGCAATTTAGCAAGGCCCTAACCAACTTAGTAAGACCCTGTCTCAAAATTAAAAAATAAAAAGTGCTGGGGATGTAGCAGAGTGTTTAAATGCCTGTGGGCTCAATTCCTGATACAAAAAAAAAAAAAATTAATAAATAAGACATGAATAGCATTGTAATCTATTTGCTCTGCTGTAACAGAATACCTGACACTGAGTAATCTATAAACCACAAATTTATTTCTCACAGTCCTGGAGGTCGGGAAGGCCAAGACAAGCAGCAGGCATCTAGTGTGGGGCTTACTTCCTGTATCCTCACATGGTGGCTGCTGCAGGGAACCTGGGCCTCATCTGGATGGAAAGTGACTCTGCACCTTTATCATTGCATAGATCCTCAACGCCAGGGAGAGGGCAAGGTGAGCCTGGGCCCTGTAAAGAGAGCAGGGAACTCAAACCCCTGCTGGCTTACTTCCTGCACCACAATGGCAACGCAGTCCAACTTAGCACAAGGGCTAGGAAAGATGGAGGAGGAAGGAAGGGACCCTATGCTGTGACAGGAACATGGGTTAATTAGGGGCATCTTTGGGGCCAAGCACCCCCTTCCATTAGCCACACCTGCTCCTGCCATTATGGTAGAGTGGGGCATGTTGAAATGAGATGGGATTGGGGTTCCTTTTCTGAGTTTTTTTTTTTTTTGGTTTTATTTTTTTTTTTTTTTTTTTTTTTAGTTGTTGATGGATCTTTATTTTATTTATTTATATGCGGTGCTGCGAATCAAACTCAGTGCCTCACGCACGCTAGGCAAGTGCTCTACCACTGAGCCACAACCTACCCCTCCTTTTTTGTTTTGTTTTGCCTGTGTGTGTTATTAGAAATGAGAAGGTAAGTGGGCTGGGGATATAGCTCAGTTGGTAGAGTGCTTGTCTTGCATACACAAGGCCCTGGGTTCAATCCCTAGCACCAAAAAAAGAAAAAGAAAAAAATAAAAAAAGAAGGAGGTGGGGGCTGGAGTTGTGGCTCAGTGGTAGAGCACTTGTCTGGCATGTGTGAGGCCCTGGGTTCCATCCTCAGCACCACATATAAATAAACAAATAAAATAAGAGATCCACTAAAAAATCTTAAAAAGAAAGAAAATAAAAGAAATAAGGTCAAACACGGGCTCAAAAGGCACATGCTAGGCAAGGCAAATTCTTACTTCTGCCAGAAGGGCAGACCCTGAAGCGGGCTAGCAAGCGCATCCGTGCCAGTCCGCCTATTCATTTACATAAGGCAGCACTGCCCTAAGCCCTGATTGGAGGACTCAGAGGTACCATGTACGCGATTGGCTAATCTTAGAAGTAGAGCGGGCAAGAGGGAAGGGTTATTACTAGATCCAATTAAGGCTGAATAGTATATTTTGAAGATGGACTAATAAACTCCTATTTCTCAGTGTGTGTTACTGGGGATTGAACAGAGGAGCACTCTACCTGCCTCCCAGACCTTTTTTTATTTTGAAACAGGGTCTTGCTGAATGCACAGGTTGACCTTGAATTTCAGATTCTCCTACCTAAGCCTCCAGAGTCTCTGGGAGCTGGAATTACAGGTGTGCGCCACCATGCCCGACTCCGGTCTCTTTTTTTTTTTTTTTTTTTCTTTTTTTTTGTACTGAGTATTGAACCCAGGGGTGCTTTTACCACTGGCTACATCTCCAGCCCTTTTGGGGTTTGTTTTCTTTTTTGTTTTGTTTTGTTTTGTTTTGAGACAGGGTCTTACTTGCTCTGGCTGCCCTCAGACTTGCACTCCTCTCAGCATCCCAGTTTGCTGGAATTACAGGTGTGAGCTCCTGCGCCTGGCTTTGGGGCTCCTTTTAAGCGAGACCTCCCAGTTCCTTTTGTGGGGAAATAGGGAAGAGTGAGGAAACAGAGAAGGAGCCCCCAAACAAACACCTTATCAGCGATGTCCCTACTACCAAAAGAGTGAGGATGTAGCAGCAGGCATAGTTTGTGACAAAAATGGGATTTTAGCTTTGTCCAGGAGGGCAAGAGCATTTGGGTAGACACTGAAACCAAAGGAACCCTGCTCAGCTCTGGAGCATGGGGCCACTGCGGTGACTGGTATGCTATGTAATATGAGGGGGTGTGGGTAGGGGATGCCTGGGAGACGATGCGTGCATGCTGCCTGTCTTTAGACGAGGGCGTGCACTCCGTCTCTGGTGTATGTCCTAAGGAGTACAATTCAAGGTTTACTGAGTGGGCTTTGCAAAGTTATAATGGAAACCTCCCAAACACTTCCCAATCACTCACTCCCCACCCCACTGCCCGGCCCAAGTCCTCCAAAGGGCCTTTTTTTGCAGGTCAGACTTCAGTGCTGGGGCCTAGCTTCAAGGGGACCTCACTAAGTCAATTGTCCCACACCTCATGTAGAACAGAACTATTTTATTTTGCCTGCTGTAATTCCTTAAGCCTTCAGTAATTTGCATTCTGAGAAAAAATATTTGGTAGTTTTAAGTGGATTTTTTTTTTTTTTTTTTTTTTTTTTTGTTCCCGGGGATTGAACTCAGGGGGGTTAACCACTGAGCCACATCCCCAATCCTTTTTTTTTTTTTTTTTTCTTTTTGGATACTGGGGATTGAACCCAGGGGCACTCCACCACTGAGCCACATCCCCAGCCCTATTTGGTATTTTATTTAGAGACAGGGTCTCACTGAGTTGCTTAGGGCCTCGCTAAGTTGCTGAGGCTGGCTTTGAACTCGTGATCCTCCTGCATCAGCCTCCCAAGTGCTGGGATGACAGACATGTGCCACCGCGCCTGGCCATCCCCAGTCCTTTTTATATTTTATTTTGAGACAAGGTCTTGCCAAATCGCTTAGGGCCTCAATAAATTGCTGAGGCTAACCTTGAACTCAGGATTCTCTTGCCACAGCCTCTTGAGCCACTGGGTTACAGGCCTTCACCACCACGCCAGGCTGTTATAGCCACAGAAAACAGATTGGAATGTTGATGTTCCCCAGGGAGATTCTCCATCTAGATCGGAAGAGTCAGCCCCACCCCAAATCCCAAATCGCCTCCCTATAACCCGCCCCAATCCCAGATTCCTTCCCTATAGCCCACCCCAAACCCTTCCCAACCCCTTCCCCAACCTCTTCCCCTCCCTATAGCCCCACCCTGGTCCCTTCCCGCGCCCTATAAAAGTTGGCAATAAAAGAACTGGTGCGCGATTTCCCGGCACCCTGCTTTTAGGAGTAAGGGCAATCGTCTCTGGCCAGCTAAAATAAAGGCTTCTTTTGGCTTTACGTGATCGGCTTGGACGATTTTATTTTCTTTGGGTACAACAAGGCTTTAAGTGGATTTTATTGAGATGAACACCTCTGGAAGTTAGATTTGAGCACACAACCAAGCTTCCATCTTGCAAACAAGCTTTATCCATATATTTATTTATTTAGGTACTGGGGATTGAACCCAGGGGTGCTCCAACACTGAGCTATACAGCTCCAGTATATATATATATATGTATATATATATATACATATATAGTTTTAGCTGTATTATATATTTATATATATAATGTTTTAGTTGTAGGGGACACAATTAATACCTTTATTTTATTTTTATGTGGTGCTGAGGATGGAACCCAGGACCTCACCCATGCTCAGGGAGTGCACTACCACTGAGACACAACCCTAGCTCCATCTCCAGCCTTTTATTTTTTATTTTGAGACAGAGTCTCCCCGTTTAGGGCCTCAAATTGCTGAGGCTGGCTGGATTACAGGAATGTGCCACCTCGTCTGGCTCTTCCATTTATTTATTTATTTATTTATTTATTTTTGGTGGGGGGAGAGACACCAGGATTGAACTCAAGGGCACTCGACCACTGAGCCACCTCCCCAGCCCTATTTTGTATTTTATTTAGAGACAGGGTCTCACTGAGTTGATTAGGGCCTCGTTAAGTTGCTGAGGCTTGGCTTTGAACTCGTGATCCTCCTGCCTCAGTCTCCTGAGCCACTGGGATTGCGGCGTGCGCCACCGCCCTGGCTTCTCATTAGTTTTAACAAGACTAGGCTTTTAAACAAAACCACTCGTTGAAGGAAATTGAGAACGAAAAACCCTGAAGTTGTCAATAAAGAAATAGTGTGTGTGGGAGGGGAGGTATACTCATAACCACATCACTTTTTGTTGTTGTTGTTTTAACCTTTTCTGAAAGATTCCGAAGTTCAGTTCCTTTAACAGCTTCCTGGCACTCCTTTTCTGATGGCCTAAAGAGCACCCCGCCCACCCCCTGCCGCACACCCCGCCTGCCCCAAGCGGCAAAAAGGGGAAGAAAAACCCAAAACCCAAGCAGAAGCTGACGTAAAGGATCCGAAATCATATCAAGTTCGATTTACATAAATCTCGTTGGTACATTCTCCAACGTCTTCCCCTCTGGCAGGTGTCCCAAGCCCCGCCCCTCCAGCTGTCCCTAACCCACCTTGGGGCCCTGGCTCCCAGTTCCCTCCCATCAGAGTCCGATCCACCACTTTTCAGACACTCGCTGCGAGTGCAGACTGGTCACCGCTGTCGGGAATACAGTCCAGCAGGAAGTGTCAGGAACTGTAAACCGTTCACACGTTCACACCCACTGGGGTATTACAGGCAGAGCTGGAACCCGCCACCGGGAACCAGCGCTCTGGGCACAGTCCAGATTCGAGCATCTAGCCGGTGGGTCCAATTCTCTAACCTACAGGCCTTTCTCTCTCTCCCATCTGCTTTCTTTGTCATTCTAATTAACTGCTAGGGACACCTTTTGTCAACTGTAGAGAGTTATGCAAATGAATGAGGTTGGTATTGTTATTACTAAGAGGTGATTGGTTTCAAAATCACTTGAATATTCCAGCACCAAACACTGTCTGTTGGGGGGCTGGGGGCTGGGGGCCGGGGACCGGGCGGGGCGGGGCGAGTGCGGACACTCTACAGAGTTTGCCTTTTCCCCTCCGGTGTGAATTGCAGGGTGGAAATCAACCACCAAGACGTTCCTGCTCAGAATGGTTGGCTTGCCAAGCTGCTGGGGCTGCGGCAGAGTTTGAACTTTGAAGTCAGACTTGCAAAGGCCCAGATCCTTCCCTGTGCTTTTGTTTACTGTTTCCCTTTAAGAAACCACTGGGCTTCTTGGAGCCTCCCTTTTCTCACCTGTGAGAGGGAAGTGAACACTGTAATCAGTGTCATGGTGATCATGTACAGAGCAAAGGAGACAAAGAATCTGGTGCTTGTAATCCATTGTATGCCATCATCTTAAAAAAATTAAAATCTGGGCTGGGGATATAGCTCATTTGGTTGGGTGCTTGCCTTGCAAGCACAAAGCCGTGGGTTCAATCCCCAGCACCGAAAAAAAAAAAATTAAATTCTGCAACAAATATACCACTTATTGTAACTTTGAAATAACTTTTTTCTTGCTATGTCTCTAGACTCCCCCTTAGCTTCTTTTTTTTTTTTTTTTTTTTAAAAGGTCTTGCTAAATTGCTTAGGGCCACCCTAAATTGCTGCGGCTGGCCTTGAAATTGCAATCCTCAGCTTCCTGAGTCCCTGGGATTACAAGTATGCAGCACCACGCCCAACTGAAATAAATATTTACGTTTTCAGAGTTCTATTCTTTTAAGAAAAAACAATAGGTGTATAACTAATGATAATATTAATATTATTAATGATATGATTGATTAATGTTCCTGGCTGGGCATGGTGGTGTAAACCTATAATCCCAGCGACTCTGGAGCCTGAGGCAGGAGGATCAAGCATTCAAAGCCAGCTTCAACAATTTAGCTCAGCCCTAAGCAATTTAAGAAGAATCTGCCTCAAATAAAACTTAAAAAGGGCTGGGGATGTGCTCAGTGGTTAAGCACCCCGTGGGGGTTCAATTCCTGGTACCAAAAAAAAAAAAAGTTAACATTACTAATGATAATAAATTACAAGTTCCTGATTATGATTTCCAACTGACTCTAGTGCTCCTGTGTTGATTTCACTGAAATATTAGCAGAATTGAAAACTTGAAACTTAAGGGGTTAAGAACCCAAGTCTGCAAGAGTGCATCAGGCTGAAGGGGCGGGGTCTGGAACTGGCTATGGGGGAACTAGCAAGGTTATCATGTTTAACAAATAAAAATAAACAGTGTGCAGCTAAATTTGAATTTCACATAAGCAACTTTTCTTCTTGTTGCATTTGAAGCCTACTTTTGCTGCTCTGGGAATTGAACCCAGGGCCTCATGCTTGCTAAGCTTATGCTGTATCACTGATCTACACCAGCAGTCCCTAATTTTTTAGCCTAAAGTATATCTCAAATATTGCCTGATACATACTTATACTTTAAATAATTTATTACCCAAAATTCAAATAACTATTGTGTTTTCTGGGGATCCTAATGAAAGAGACTAAAAGGCCTAGTATGTTTTGTTTTTGTTTTTTGCAGGGTGGAGGAACAAACCCAGGGCCTCGTGAATGCTAGGCAAGTACTTTACTGCTGATACATCCACAGCTCTAATAAAGACTGTTCTTGGGGCTGGGGTTGTGGCTCAGTGGTAGTGTGCTCACCTAGCATGCATGAGGTCCTAGGTTTGATCCTCAGCACCATATAAAAAAAATAAAATAAATAAAATAAAGGTATTGTGTCCACCTACAACTGAAAACATATTTAAAAAAAAAAAAAAAAAAAAGACTGTTCTTATGCCCCTTGACAGAAGTCTTCCTATGGCACTGGCAACTCTGGGAGAGACAGGGCAAAAGATACTGGAAGATCTAGAACACTTGAAAGAGCAATGGCCTACTGGCTGGATTGCCCACCTTCTGCTCTCAGGCCAATAGCAAACACATTCCAGAAGCCTAGATAAGGGCTGGGCTCAACTGGACCCAGCTGCCCAACCTCCACCCTACCTGGTGTTCCCTCCAGTTGCAGTGGTTCTGTTGTCTATCACCAGATCAATAGTCACTTCCCAAGCCACCCATTCCTGTGTCAGAAGGACAGCAAAAAGGGGGCTAGGCCAAGGTGGTTAATCAGGAGCAAAGCTATCTCTGTGCAAATAATCTTCCATGGAATCAGGCTGTGTCAGTACAGAAAGCCAGGGGCAGGACACCCAAAGGCGGTTTAACCTGCTATGGCCACATTCACATGTGACTGGCTGCATTCACATGTGACTACTCCATTGCTATGGCTCCTGGGAGGACATCATGCAACAAACATTTCTCCTTTTTCCATCCCATAGGTGACTTCCAACCCACCCCACATCCTCCCTGCTAACTTCTCCACCTTTTTCCAGGGTCACCGCCTACTTCCTCTTCTACCTCACCCAGTCAGCCTTGGGGACCATTTCTGACATATCTCAGGGTCCATACCCACTCCTCAACTCAGACTCATTTTCACTCACCTGAGCTGCTTTAGCCTCCTCCCTACTCCCCTTCTATCCAGGCCTACTTCCAATAAAAGCAGGTCCCATCTTGCCACTGCTCAGCTGCAGATCCTCCCATTTTGCATCAGAGGCCAAGTCTCAGCCCTCAGGAACAGAAAAGCAGGACGAACCAGGGTGACTGAATAAAACATGCCTCTTCCAGTCACTCAGGAGAAACTGTTACTCATCCCACATGAGGGGGTTGGGGAGACAGCTCCTGGGAAGGCTGAAGGCCCAGGTTGCCCTTCCTTCTCTTGCCTCTAGGGGTGCAGAGTATGGGTGGCAGACAGAGCCCTGGGTAGAAAGGCCAGATACCACCCCAGTTACAAACAGGCCTCTGGGTTTTTATTTGAATGTTATTCATAAAGAAATTAAAATCAAAATGAAAATCAAAAGTAGGAGAAGCCAGGCATGGTGGTGCATGCTTATAATCCCAGGATTTGGGGAGGCTGAGGCAGGAAGATCTTAATTTCAAGACCCACCTCAGCAACTCAGTGAGACCCTGTCTCAAAAAAGAAAAAGGAGCTGTGCACACCTGTAATCCCAGTGGCTCGGGAGGCTGAGATAGAAGGATCGCGAGTTCAAAGCCAGCCTCAACAAGGGCAAGGCGCTAATCAACTTAGTGAGACCCCTGTCTCTAAATAAAATAGGACTGGGGATGTGACTCAGTGGCCAAGTGTCCCTGAGTTCAATCCCCAGATCCAAAAAAAAAAAAAAAAAGGAAGAAAGAAAAAGGGATGGGGATGTGGCTCAATGGTAGAACACCCCTGAATTCAAGACCCAGTATCAGAAAAATAAATAAATAAAAATAAATAAATAAATAAATATACATACTCTTTGTCCCAGCAATCCCACTTTCAGAAATTAACCCTACAGGTATCCAGGTACTAAACACATATATAATATGCACCAGGATAGTCACTGTAGTATTTCCTAGCTTAAGTTTGGAACCTAAATGGTAGCTAGTTACATAAATTATACTACAACCTTACAATTAAGCATTATGTATTATTAAAAGGAATGAGGCAGCTAGGTACTAAAATTAAGTAACCTTAATTAAGGTATATTATTAAATATGTGCAAAAACAAAGAGTTAAATGGAAATGGTGAGTATGCACATAGAGTAGGTGGGGTTTTTTGTTTGTTTGGTACTAGAAATTGAAATCAGGAATGCTTTACCACTAAGCCACACCCCCAACCCTTTTTAAAATTTTTTATTTTGAGACAGGGCCTCACTAAGTTGTTGAGGTTGGCCTCGAGCTTGCCATCCTTCTGCCTCAGCCTCCTAAGTCGCTGAGTTTACAGGTGTGTGCCAACCGCCCAGCTAAAGTGGATGATTTTTTAAAATGTAAAAGTTTAATATGCATTGAATGAAGGCCGGGCGTGGTGTCTAGGGTAGGTTATGGGGAGACCAGGGATAGCAATGGCTCAGTGGTAGAGCACTTGCCTAGCAAGTATGAGGCACTGGGTTCAATTCTCAGCACCACATATAAATAAATAAAAGTCCATTGACAAGCCAGGCATGGTGGCGCACACCTGTAATCCCAGTGACTCAGGAGGCTGAGGCAGGAGGATCATGAGTTCAAAGCCAGCCTCAGCAAAGGTAAGGCCCTGAGGAACTTAGTGAGACCCTGTCTCTAAATAAAATACAAAATAAGGCTGGGGATGTGGCTCAGTGGTCAAATGCCCCTGGATTCAATCTCCAGCACCAAAACTAAATACAGAAATAAAAATTTTTTTAAAAAGTCCATTGACAACTAAAAACATATATTATTTTTAAACTTTCATATGTATGTATGTGTGTAGTTTTTTTCCTTATTTTTTCTTTTTTGTAAATAGTTTAAAAGCAAGCAATTTTTCCACCATAATGCTCCATAAGAGAAAGTGATGAACATCATTTGTATGTGTGTGTGTGTGGTAGTGGGGATTGAACCCAGGGATGTCTATCACTGAGCTATACCCCAACCCTTTTCATTTTTTATTTTGAGATAGGTTCTTGCTCAATTGCTGAGGTTGGCCTCCAACTTGTGATCCTCCTGCCTCAAGTTCCTGAATTGCTGGGTGGCAGGTGTGTGCCATCATGCCCAGTTGTGATGAACATATTAAATAGTTGTGTGGCCCTGAGCCAAGCTCTGCCTCTCCCTGGGCCTCAGTTTTCCATCTATACAATGGGAGTTTGGGATCAGAAAATTACTTCTACACTCTTCCTAAATGTCACAGCTAACCAACTGAGTACTGGGGTAGTGACCATAAAATAATACTTGATGGCATGAGGAAGGGAGAACAATATACAATGGCATAGATGGAACCAGGATGCAGTGCCCATCACCTGAGAGACAGGGTCACTTCCTGAGCAGGTGCAAAGTGGCATGTGCCAGGACTGGAGGAGCCGGCTACAACCCTGCCAGCTCCTGCAGATGTCAGCTCCCCAGGCTTTGGCAACTTCTCTCTGCCTCTGCCCACTGAAGCCCTTGGGTGGCCCAGGGGAGGAGCTGAAGCTGGCAGGGAACAAGGTTCTGCAGAGCAGAGGGAAGGGGTACCAGGTAGAAGGAGGGGCACACCACTTCTTTAGCTGACATTCTGGCCTCCCTCTGTCTTCTTCCTTACCCTGTCAGGCTCTGCCTAGTTTACCTGTCTGTCTGATTCTGCTCCATTTTTCAGGGACCATTCAAAGGAGGCAGCTCCCATGCCATAATAGAGCTCCAGGCCCACCCAGCAACTTGCCTGAGTCAGGTCTCTGTTAACAGAGGCTGTCTGTGCTGGAGGCTGGGAGTCTTGAGATGCCAGCTACCTTGAAACTCCCTGGGAGGTGAGAGTCAGCCGTCAGAGCCCCCAGGGAACACCCAGAGGCCCAACCTCAGCAGGAAACCACCTCCTTACAAAGGTTTCTGCCAGGATCAGTTTTGGGCTTTTCTGGAAGCCAAAGGAAAAATACATGAGAATTGGAGGAGTGAAAGTTGGCTGTATTTCCTCCTTCACAGTCCCTTGCCTTTCCTCCCTGGGTTTTGGAATCAGAGGATTTGAGTGCCTGTCCTAGATTAGCCCTGGTTCCCTGACAAAGTCACCCCTCTTCTTTTTTTTTTTTTTGAACTGGGGATTGAACTCAGGGGCACTCGGCCACTGAACCACATCCCCAGCCCTATTTTGTATTTTTACTTAGAGACAGGGTCTCACTGAGTTGCTTAGGGCCTTGCTAAGTTGCTGAGGCTGGCTTTGAACTCGTGATCCTCCTGACTCAGCCTCCCAAGTCACTTGGATTACAGGCATGTGCCACCACGCCCGGCAGTCACCCCTCTTCTTTGTGCCTCATTTGCAAGAACAGAGGCCTGGGCCCAGGAAGCTGAGTGTGAATAGGTGTCCCCAGGTGGTTCTAATGCAGTGGTCAATGCACAGGCTTTATTTATTTATTTATTTCCTTGTTTGTATTTTTATTTGGGGGGGGTCCTAGGGATTGAACCAAGTGGCACATTACCACTGAGCTACATCCCCAGTCCTTTTTATTTTGAGACAGGTTCTTGCTGAGTTGCTGAGAGTCTCACTAAATTGCTGAGGCTGGCCTGGAACTTGTGATCCTCCTGCCTCAGCTTCCCAGATTGCTGGGATTATAGGTGTACACCACCACACCAGTTTATGGGCACAGGCTTTAAGAAGTAGCCTCCTAGTTCATTTGCAGAGAGAGTGTTTGGTCTTGCATTCCTCCTGAGAATTCCACCCAGCAGCCAAGGTTCTGAATTGAGCAAGATGGGGCTTCTAGTAATGAAGCAAATGTTCCTCTGGATGGGCCTTGACTCATACACTCTCTACCTGAGGCCAAAAAAGAAGCCAAGGAAAGGAGGACAGAACCAAGCAGCCAGAGATCAGAGGCACCAAGCCCTGGGGACATTAGGAGCCTGATTCCATTAGGCAAACCAGGCAAAACAGCACTACTCTTGAGATCAGGAAACCCAGTACATCCTCTGCTTGCTGTAGGCAGTAGGGTTAAGTGTTGGGTGATTCTGGTGCTTTGCAACCAAAAACTCCTAATAGATACACAATTAAATTTATTACCTTTTTTTTTCTGTACTAGGGATGGAACCCAGGGCCTTGCTCATACGAGGCAAGCTCTCTACCACTAAGTAGCTGTATTATATTTTTAAATTTTTAATAAGAGGAAGATGATGAAGAAAAATATAGTACAGAGAATTGCGTATAAATTCCTATCAAAACAGATTGTAAGACAGACCCTCAACAAAATATTTAACCTCTGAGTCTCTATTTCTTTTTTTTTTCTTTTTTTTTTTTTTTGGAACCAGGGATTGAACTCAGGGACACTCCGCCACTGAGCCACATCCCCAGCCCTATTTTGTATTTTATTTAGAGACAGGGTCTCACTGAGTTGCTTAGGGCCTCACTAAGTTGCTAAGGCTGGCTTTAAACTTGTGATCCTCTTGCCTCAGCCTCCCAAGTGCTGGGATTACAGGGATTCGCCACCGCGCCCGGCTGATTGTGGGTATATTTAAATACTGAACATTTGATGATATTAAGAAATTAATAAGCAAGCATGGGCAAGCATGAGGCCCTGGGTTCAATTCCTTGGTACCACAAAAATATTACTATTTTTTTAGATGTGATAGTGATAGTTATCCTTATCCTTATAGAAAGAGTCCATCTGTTTAAGAGATATTAAATATTTATAGGTGAGATAATATTGTATCGAGGTTTTGTTTTAAAATAATTTCGGGTAGGGGCTGGGGTTGTAGCTCAGTGGTAGAGTGTTTTGACTAGAGTGTGTGAGGCCCTGATTTAATTCTCAGCACTGCATATAAATAAAAGAAGGTCCCTTGACAAATAAAAAAATTTTTTTTAAATAATAATAATTTGGGGTAGTGTAGGGAGAGGTGGGACTGGGGATATAGCTCAGTGGTTGAGTACTTGCCTAGCATGTGCAAGGCCCTGGGTTCAATTCTCAGCACCAAAAAAAAGGCATGGTGAAGGGTGGGGGTTATAGACGAAAGAATATTAGTTGTAAAGTGATAGTTGTCAAGCCCGGTGATGGGTACACAAGGGTTGGGGTTTTTTTTCTTTCTACTTTTGTATATGTTTGAGATAGCATTCATCTCCAGGATATATAAAGAACTCAAAAAACTCAACACCAAAAAACCAAATAACCCAATCAATAAATGGGCTAAGAAACTGAACACATACTTCACAGAAGAAGAAATACAATTGATTAACAAGTATATGAAAAATGTTCAACATCTTTAGCAATTAGAGAAATGCAAATCAAAACTAAGATTTCATCTCACTCCAGTCAGAATGGCAATTATCAAGAATACAGACAATAAATGTTGGCAAGGATGTGGGGGGAAAGGTTCACTCATACATTGCTGGTGGGACTGCTAATTGGTACAACCATTATGGAACATGGTATGGAGATTCTTCAGAAAACTTGGAATGGAACCACCATTTGACCCAGCTATCCCACTCCTCAGTTTATACCCAAAGGTCTTAAAATCAGCATACTACAGTGACATTGCCACATCAATGTTTACAGCTGCTCAATTCACAATAACTAGATTATGGAACCAATATAGGTGCCCTTCAACAGATGAATGAATAAAGAAAATGTGATATATATATATATATATATGTATATATATATATATATATATACACACACACAAATTATTATATAATTATTTTTTTTTTTTTTTTTTGGTGGTGGTGCTGGGGTTTGAACCCAGGGTCTTGTGCATGTGAGGCAAGCACTCTACCAACTGAGCTCTATCCCCTGGACTATATGCTAGAATATTACTCAGCCTTAAAGAATAATGAAATCACTGCATTTGCCAGTAAATGGATGGAGCTGGAGAATATCATGCTAAGCGAAATAAGTCAATCCCAAAAAACCAAAGGCTGAATGTTTTCTTTGATATGCAGATGCTAATTCACAATGCTCCCCACCCAGAGAAGAATAGAGTTACTTTAGATTAGGTAGAGGGGAGTGAAGGGAGGGGAGGGGATGGGGGGTAGGAAGGAGAGTAGAACAAATCAGACATATAGTATATATAGCTATACAATCGGTGGGGTTCTACATCATGTACAACCAGAAGAATGAGATAATACATCTATATATGATGTATCAAAATGCAGTCTACTGCCGGGCGTGGTGGCGCACGCCTGTAATCCCAGCACTTGGGAGGCTGAGGCAGGAGGATCGCGAGTTCAAAGCCAGCCTCAGCAACTTAGTGAGGCCCTAAGCAACTCAATGAGACCCTGTCTCTAAATAAAATACAAAATAGGGCTGGGGATGTGGCTCAGTGTCCGAGTGTCCCTGAGTTCAATCCCTGGTTCAAAAAAAAAAAAAAAATGCAGTCTACTATCATGTATAACTAATTACAACAAATTTTTTAAAAAGTTATAAACGAACTAGTAGTAACATGCAGATATAGAGAACAGCACAACTACCAGGTTGTGCTCGCTCCTCAACCCCAACCTTAATGTCTCTGTCTCTACCTAAAAGAGTCAAATTAAATAGAAAAAGTAATAAAGTATTCACCAAGATTGCCCTATGGACACTCTCCTCCTGAGAGGTACATGATGAATACCAGTCTGTTGCAAGGCTGAGTTATTTTATGTGATAAGGCAGAGACTGCTTCTGATAGAATGAGTATCAACTGGATGTCATGAGCCTTTGCTGGTGCTTGGCAATGCATCCCTGTCTTAGTGTGGATTCTCTCAGATGCAGGCCCTGAGACAAGATGGACGAGAGAGATTTATCTGGAAGGTGATCCCAGGAACATTTTATAGAAGAGTGGAAAACTTTCCCACCTGAAGGCAAAGAGCTGGGGTAAATAACCAACTCCTATCAGTCACCAGGTAAGGCTAGGGAGCAGAAGGACATGTTGATGGAGCTCCAGTGGCACAATTGGTTAGTGCACAATACTTAAAAGAAGGATATGTTCAGTCTCCCTCAATTCTAGCCACCATGCTGGCAGAGCTGACTTCAGAGAAAGTTCCTTCCAGAGATGCAGAGAGTGGCACTGGGATTGTACCACTTTGGTAAGCCATTGGGGTCTTGTGGAATCTACTGCAGTTCCTTCAGAAGAATTACTGTTCTTGTTTTGATCCTAGGGTTGTATCACCACACACATTTCCAAAGTAGAACTAAACAGGTGACCAGTTGCAGTTATGCATTTTTATGTGTGTGTGGGCACATTGAGTATTTATGGGGATTTGCTAAAGATAAAAGGTCATGGGCTTGCTCTTCATCTACAATTTCACATGTACTGTCCAGAGTCCTTTGAGATGAACTCTACTGAAGAACTGAAATACAAATCCTATCTCATTCAGAATCTCTAAGACACTGGGAAATTAAATGCTTTTAATTTTTCTTAAGCAGAATGATAGCTTCTTAAGGGCAAGATTTATGAGGGTATGTAGGGTAGGAATTAGGTCTTGAATATTCTAAGATTGCCTTTCACTGCCAACCTTTTCTCATTCACACACACCTGCCTTATGAATACATGAAAAATACCAGAGTGAATGAATGAATAAGCAAATGATTGTCTGCAGGAATGAATAACTGAACTTTTTAATTCTGTCAGGAATATGACAGAGCCATCTATATCTAAGCCTCATTTGATCACCTTGAAGTAAACAATCTTAAGAAGAGAATACCTATTGTCTAGAATGTCAAGTTCAGCCGCCACCATTCTCAGGAGTTGAACCATTAAGGAATCAACTCACAGCTTGTCCACAGTCATCATTATGTTTCCTGTGTGTGAGCACATGCACACATGTGCATGTGCCACAGTAAAAAAATGACTGTGGGATTCCAGAGACGGGTTGATTATTGTGTCCAGGCTGGGTTAATGTTTTAGAGAAAGCTAATGTGTAAGAGAATACATCAGTTGGATCTTGAAAGACAAAGCAAGAAGGTAATCTTTCTTTCTACTACTGTGAATTCAACACAAGGGTGTTTTACCATTCAGCTACATCCCCAGTCCTTTTTAGTTTTTATTTTGAGACAGGGTCTTGCTAAGTTGCTGAGGCTGACCTTGAACTTTTGATCCTTCTGTCTCACTGGGATTACAGGCATGTTCCACAGTGCCCAGCAGGAAGGGAATTTCTGAGCATCTATGGCACACCAAGGACCATACTGCTCTTTACCTACATTTCCCCACTTAATTTTTTTTTTTTTTTTTTTTTTGGTACTGAGGATTGAACCCAGGAGCATTTAACCATTGAGCCACATCCCCAGGCACCCCACCCCCTTTTTTATTTTGAGACAGGGTATCAAAAATTAATTGCTTAGGGCCTTGCTAAGTTGTTGAGGTTGGCTTTGAACTTTTGATCCCCCTGCTCAGCCTCCTGAGCCACTGGGATGGCAGGTGTGCTCCTGGCTCCCCACTTAACTTCACAGTCATCTGTGAGGCAGTGCTCTCCTTTTATTTGATGAGTTGGGGCAGGGAGGGAGAGTGTCAACTTCCTCTGCCAGGAAGGTGGGGCTTTTGTGATCTGTGCTGACCTGGAATCTGTGGGCTGTTTTGCCCATGGCATGTCCATGGATCTGAAAGAGAGGCATCAAATGCCAATGCCCTGACCCATGGACCCTGGCAAATTCCAAGCCAGGAGGTGGAATCCAAGCCCTTTATGAGTCATTGGCTTCAGTCATCTGCTCACAGATGCTGTCTTTTGTGGAGACGTTGTATTTCTCTACCCGCGTCACCTACAGCACAGCAGGAACCATTGTCAACAAGGCCACTCTGAAAAGCCACATCTGCCCTGGGGTTGGTTCTGATCATGAAAAAACCCATAAAGGGATATAGTAACTACCAATCTATTTGTTAGAGGAAGTTTTGGTCAAGAATTCATATTGGACCAGGTGTGGTACCTCATGCCTATTATTCCCAGCTACTCAGGAAGTTGAAGCAGGAAAACCGGAAGTTCAAGGCCAGCCTGGGCAATTTAGCAGGATCCTATCTCAAAATAAAATGAAATAGGTTTGATCCCCAGTAAAGCCAAATTTAAAAAAGAAGAAGAAAACAGAACTCCTATTGGAAGCCTACACAGTGGCATGTACCTGCAATGCTAGTCACTTCAGGAGGCTGAGGCAGGAGAATCTCTTGAGCCCAAGAGTTCAGAACAAGCCTGGCATATGATGCCTTAGTTCATGGCAACATAGCAAGACCCCATGTCTTCAGAGAAAAAATAAAGAATTCAGTCAGATGCAGTGGCACATGCTTGTAATCCCAGCAACTTGGGAGGCTGAGGCAGGAGAATTACAAATTCAGAGCCAGGTTCAGCAACTTAGGGAGGCCCTAAGCAACTAGTGAGACCCTTTCTCTAAATAAAATAATTAGTAAAGGAGCTAGGGATGTGACTCAGTGGCAAAGTGCCCCTAGGTTCAATCCCAGGTTTCAAAAAAATAAAAAATAAAGAATTCATATGTAAGGAAGAATATTTTCCTCAATCATTCTTTTTTTTCCTTTTTTTATAAACTGTAAGATCACATTTATATGCAACTTTTTTTTGTACACAAAAGAGGTACATCATTTCATTTCTATGGTTGTACACAATGTAGGTTCACACGATTCATGTAATCTTCATATACATAGGTAATACCGTCTGTCTCAGGCTACTATCTTTCCTTCCCCCACCCCCTCCTGTCCTATTTTCCTCTATACCATCCAAAGTTCCTCCTTTCTCCCCTTGTCCCCACCCCCACCACCCCTCCCCCACCCCATTATGTAGCATCATCCACTTATCAGAGAAAACATTAGGCCTTTGGTCTTTAGGGCTTGGCTTATTTCACTGAGCAAGATATTCTCCAACTCCACCCATTTACCAGCAAATGCCATAGGTGAAAGGCAGGTGATGGACAGGCCAGAGGCAGGCAAACAGGCAAATGGGGAATGATAGGTGGCAGTCAGTGAGCAGTCCGCACTCAAAATGTAGTCCATATGCTGGAAGACTGTAGGTGATCGAGGTAGACAAATGGGATAAACAGCAGGGGATCTATGAGGAGGAAAGACTGCCTCATGGAGAAACAGATTTTCCTCTGCTTGAATCCTGATTTACAGACTGACAAGGAATGCAGCCTCCCTCTAGTCCGCCATCTTGGATCTCTCTTCCTCATTCATTCTTTCAACCAGGATTAAGATAGTGAGAATGAGGCATTGTTCCAGGCCTTCCTGATACACAGTAAACAAAAAAGTTGTCTCGGCCGGGCGTGGTGGCGCACGCCTGTAATCCAAGCGACTTGGGAGGCTGAGTCAGGAGGATCGCGAGTTCAAAGCCAGCCTCAGCAACTTAGCGAGGCCCTAAGCAACTCAGTGAGACCCTGTCTCTAAATAAAATGCAAAATAGGGCTGGGGATGTGGCTCAGTGACCAAGTGTCCCTGAGTTCAATCCCTGGTTCCAAAAAAAAAAAAAAAGTTGTCTCTGCACTCATGGAATTTAATTATTGACTGTGGATAACGTCACAGAATGAACGTAAGCTACAAACAACAGTACTTCTCATGCATTAAAGTAGAAGAGTTATTTATTTATTTATATTTTTGCAGAGCTGAGGTTGAACCCAGGGTCTTATGCATATCAACACAGAGGGAACCCAGAGAGCACCATGTTAAGTGATAAGCCAGGCACAACCACATGTCCTCATTCATATGCAGAAGCTAAAAGGTTGATCCTGTAGAAGTAGGCTAGGTCACTAGAGGCTAGGTAGGGTGGGTAAAGAGGGAATAAAGAGACCAGATAACAGGTACTAAAATGAAACTAGAGAGGAGGAATTAGTTGTAGTGCTCTACAGCATAGTAGGTGACTATGGTCTATAATGAAAACAGTTTTGGGGGTGTTTTGAAATCAAACCCAGGGCCTTTGGCATTTTAAGCATATGCTTTACCACTGAGCCACACCCCCAGACCCACACAGTTTAGTATGTATTTCAAAATAACTAGAAAAGAAAAATCCAAAGTTTTCCCATACATGGAAATGATAAATGTGTTGCTGAAATCTGTCCTTGTCCCCAATGCCAATCCATCAATCAGGACACGGTTTTGAGAAAAAAGGAAAAAGATGGTTTATTGCTTTGCTAGCAAAGGAGAAACACAGGGGACTCCTGTCCCAAAGGCTGTGACTCTGCCCATCAGCAGGAATGGGGGACTTTGAAAGAAGTGATTCAGAGAAAATGAGATTAGGAAGGAGAGATGAAGAAGGAGAAGATCAGGGAAAAGAAGATCAGGGAGGAGAAGATCAGGGAGGAGAGGTTGGGAAAAAGAAAAAAAACATGTAAGTTTCAAAGCAACAAAGGACATAGTCAAAGCATCAAGTGAACGCCTATTAAAAATGTTTGAGGCAATGGAATGTCAATTCCATTGATCTTTATATGGAAAGATATAATGTGATGTGATCTTTATACATTTGTATACATGAATTCCCATATACTACCATTTCCCTTATTATGCACAGTTATGCATCAATTAAAATTGTTTTTTCTTGAGGTTTTCCATCAGCCTGAAAGAACAGAATGAAACAGGTTGTTTTGATTTATAGCATAGTTGTTATCAGTAACAGAAAGTATCTGGTCCATTCCTATGTTTCCACTAGTATCCTCAGTTCTCTGGCCAGTTGTCTTTCTGTCAAACCAGCCCTAAATCATTCCAACTGCCCATCTTGTCTGTGTCTGCCTTTAGGCAAGTGAGCACAGCTGGGGGAAAAAAGCAGACCTGGGCAGATTGGTGCCACGCTAAATTTATTTCAATATGACCAAGGCTCTCAAGGGTACCTGATGATCTTCTTGTTTCTCCAGTCAGCTATCTCTTCTATAGGGAGTATTTCTTTTTCTTCTTTTCTTTTTGTTCTTTCTTCTTCTTTTTCTGGTGTTTGTGTGTTTGTGTGTTACTGAGGACTGAACTCAGGGGTGCACTACCACTAAGCTACAAACCCAGGCATTTTTAATTTTATTTGAAGACAGGGTCTTGCCAAATTAAGGAGGCTGCCCTTGAACCCAGGAACCTCCTACCTGAGCCTCCCAAGTCAACTGGAACTACAGGTGTGCATCACTGTGCTTGACAACTTGCTACTTCTTAAACCACTCTCCTGCCCCTCGTCTCTATGTGCAGTAAATGGCCTGTTCCCTGTTTCACAGAGCACAGAAGATAGAACTTTCCCAGCCTCCTGATCCCATACCACCTACCAACTCACCTACATCCACATCAGTTCCTTCCTTCTCCCCAGTTAAAAAGGAAGAAGTGTTCCTCTTCCTGTTGATGGTCTACTTCTCCACCTGTGCTCTTGTACACTTCCTCCTCTTCTTGTTAACTTATTGTTCCCTTTTCTCCTGAATCTTTATCCTCTTTATTTTTCCATGCTGGGGATCAAACCTAGGGCCTCACACAGTAGGCAAATGCTCTACCCTGCTACACTTTACCCACTGAGCTACCCCCTAGCCTTTTGATCTTTTCTCTGACTCCTTACCATCAGCACTCCAGCTTAGTCTCACCTCCCTCAAACCCAACAACAACAAAAATGTCTCTTTGGGCCCCATTTTCCCGCCCATACCTCACATTCAATTCCTTGAGAGTAGAATTTCTTGAAATTCCCTTATAGTCACTTCGCCCTCTAGTATGGTTTCTAACCCCAAAACTCCATTCTCAGTGTGCTTACAAAATTAACAACTTCCTTGTTGCTAAGATTGGCTAATACCTGGGGCAGGTGAGGGGACCAGAGCTCAGGAATGAGTAGCACCTGGGACAGGTAAAAACTTCCTGGATTCCTAGGATAGGTGAGAAGAGGACAGGTTCTCAGGGAAATAGATCTTACCAGGTTCTAAGACTCAGATTCACCATTCTGGCTACAGTGTGTTTTGTGAGAACACAGGACTTGAGAGCTGAGGACTGGTTTTTACCTTTGAATTTGTGGCTTACTGCCTCCTTAGGGACCTTGGGCAAGCTCCTTCCCCTCTTTGAGCATCAGGGTTACTGGGAGGAGCCCAGCAAGAAGTGACAATCAGGGTGCTACTCCAGAGCCACAGGAAGCTTGGAAACCTGGTAAATATATTCTATGACTTAACCAAAGACCTTTCACCTAGAACACCCTCTGAAGGGACACTAATCCAATCCCTTTTTTTTTTTTTTTTGGTACCGGGGATTGAGGATTGAACTCAGTGGCACTTAACCAATGAGCCATACCCCCCACCCTTTTTTGTATTTTATTTAGAGACAGGGTCTCACTGAGTTACTTGGGGCCTCGCTAAGTTGCTGAGGCTGGTTTTGAACTCGAGATTCTCCTGCCTCAGCCTCCTTAGCCGCTGGGATTACAGACATGTGCCACCAGGGCAGCCCAATCCATTTTTTTGTTTGTTTGTTTGTTTTTTGTTTTTTTTTGTTTTTTTTTGGAACCAGGGATTGAACTCAGGGACACTCCGCCACTGAGCCACATCCCCAGCCCTATTTTGTATTTTATTTAGAGACAGGGTCTCACTGAGTTGCTAAGGGCCTTGCTAAGTTGCTGAGGCTGGCTTTGAACTCGCGATCCTCCTAACTCAGCCTCCCAAGTCGCTTGGATTACAGGCGTGCGCCACCACGCCCGGCCTCCATTTTTATAAATGGCAGAACTCACTGGGTGTGGCAGTGCATGCCTGTAGTAGTCTCAGCTATACTCAGGAGGCAGAGGCAGGAGGATCATTTGATCCTATCAAAAACAAAACCAAATAAATAACAAAAATATCTATAGATGGCAGAATTAAGATCCCAAGAAACAAAGAAGTAAATTAGCATTTAGGGGGAATTGCAGGCAACCATGCATGCAGGCTACTCCGCCATAATCCAAAAAAGGAAGGCTTGCTGCTTGAACCTGCAGCTGAGAGAACTGGGATGGGGGAGTGGGGGAGCTGCAAAGGGGGAAAATAAATAAAACTTATGAGCAGGTCTGTCTCCCCAAGCTAGTGGCCTACCCCTCTTTCAGAGTGAGATTTCCCAAAAGAAGAGGCTCCTCTTTCAAACTCAACAATGCCTTCCCACTGCAACTAGAATAAAATCCACTCCTCACCTTGGTCTATAATGTCTCCATAGGTTTGTCCATTTCTACCTCCCTAGCATCACAGCCTTTTGCCCCAGCCATACAAGCCATTCTCATTAAAGATTTAACATTGTCTTTTGTTCATCACTGACGCTGCTGTGCCTAAACAGCACTTAATAGGTCTTTTTGCTGACTCACTTCTACTTTTGCTATCCTGATTTGGCCTGACCCATTCCTGGACCCTCCTCTTACCAAGATCTCCTATTTTCTCTGTCACCAAAGGACTATTCAGGTTAAGGACACAGAAGATATCAGTGATTTTGGTTGAGGCCTTCTAGGTTGACTACTTCCTCCTCCCTTGGTCCCTTAGGTTTTTCTTTTTCTTTTGGGTTCCTGGGAAGGAACTCAGGGCCATTCAACCACTGAGTCACATCCCCAGCCCTACTTTATATTTTATTTAGAGACAGGGTCTCACTGAGTTGCTTAGCACTTCACTTTTAATGAGGTTGGCTTTGAACTCAGGATCCTCCTGCCTCAGACTCCTGAGCCACTAGGATTACAGGCATGTGTCACCTCACCCCACAGGTTTTTTCCTTTGTTTCACTTTTTTTGGTTTTGGTACTGGGGATTGAACCCAGCAGTACTTTACCACTAAGGCACATCCCAGCCCTTTTTATTTTTTATTTTTATTTTTTAAATATTTTTTAGTTGCATATGAACACAATGCCTTTATTTTATTTATTTTTTTATGTGGTGCTGGGGATCTAACCCAGTGCCTCACATGCTAGGTGGGTGCAATACCGCTGAGCCACAACCCCAGCCCCTTATTTTTTATTTTGACCCAGGATCTCACTAAGTTGCTGAGGCTGGCCTCCAACATGCAATCCTCCTGCCTCAATCTCCCAAACCACTGGAATTATAGATTTGCATCACTGTGCCCTACTTTGTCTTACTTTTTTTCCCTTTTACTTTTACTATCATCCATTCTCCTGCTTTCATCCTCTTCAGCTTCCCTTGAATTCTTTTTTTTTTTTTTTTTTTTTTTTTGTGCTGGGGATTGAACCCAGGGCCTTGTGCCTACAAGGCAGGCACTCTGCCAACTGAGCTATATCCCCAGCCTTCCCTTGAATTCTTTATTGCAGATTTCACTCCTGCTGGCTCACCTTTCAAAGTTGACCTTCTTCAGGGTCTCATTTAGGCCCTCTTGACTTCTTGACTCAAGGTGTCCTCACCTTCAACAGTTTAAATATCATTCATGTGGCTTTCATTTAAAACACAGTTTTTCTTTCTTGCTTACTGTGCTGGCCAGGATTTCCAGCACAACTGAATAGAAAAGATAATAGTGGATACCTATTCTTCCTATACTTAAAGGAAATGCTTTCCAAGTTTTGCTTTTTTGGAGGGCAGGTACTGAGTATTGAACCCAGAGGTGCTTTACCACTGAGCCACATCTCCAACCCTTTTTATTTTGAAACAGGGTCTCTCTAAGTTACTTAGGGCCTTGATAAATTACCGAGGCTTCTCTCAAGCTTGCCATCCTCCTGACTCAGTCTCCTGAGTCCCTGGAATTTACAGGCATGCACCACCATACCCAGCTTTACCCTTTAGCTTTATATTGAAGTATTTATATTTTTGTTTTTGTTTTTGTTTTTGTTTGTAAGTTGCCATTTAATAGGTTAGGGAAGTCCTTTCTTACTCCCACTTTGTTAAGATCCATTATAAAATGCACATATGGGGCTGGGCATGGAAGCACACACCTGTAATCCCAGTGACTCAGGAGGCCGAGGCAGGAGAATCACAGGTTCAAGGCCAGTCTCAGTAACATAGCAAGGCCTTAAACAACTTAACAAGATCCTGTCTCAAATAAAAAATAAAAGGTGTTGGGATGTAGCTCTGAGGTAAAGAGCCTCTGGGTTCAATTCCCAGTACCCACCTCCACCTCAAAAAAAGTGGATGTTGTGACTGGAGTTGTGGCTCAGTGGTAGAGTACTTGCCTTAATACATGTGGGGCACTGATTTTGATCCTCAGCACCACATAAAAAATAAATAAAAATAAAGTTATTTTTAAAAAAGTGAATGTTGAATTTTACTGGATGCTTCTTTTGTACCTACACGCTGCCCTCTTGTCCTGATTTCCTAATGATAAACCAACCTTAAGTTCCTGGACATATCCAGTTTGGGCATGATGCACTATTTTTATATATTGTTAGATTCAGTTCACTAATAGTTTCCTTTAAGATTTTTGACCTTTTTGTAGGAAAACATTTAATTGCCATTTCCACTTATTGAATAGTAACAGATTTAGGATTTTTTTTTATTACTTCTTGAGTCACTTTTGGTAAATTATATTTTCCTAAAAAGTAATCTATTCAAATATTTGGCCTAAAGTTTTTCATAATCTCATCTTTTTGATCTCTAGATTTGCTTCTTTTCATCTTAATTTTATTTGTGCTTTCTGTATTCTTGATAAAATTTGTCTGTTAATTTTATTAGATTTTTCAAAGCACCATATTTTATCTTTATGATTGCTCTTCAATGGTTTTCCTGTTGTTTTTATTGCCTTGTGTTCTTGTTTTCCTTATTATTTTTTTTTCTTTTTGGTACTGGGGATTGAACCCAGGGCACTCCACCACTGAGCCACATCCCCAGCCCTATTTTGTATTTTATTTAGAGACAGGGTCTCACTGAGTTGCTTAGGGCCTTGCTAAGTTGCTGAGGCTGGCTTTGAACTTGCAATCCTCCTGCCTCAGCCTCCCAAGTGCTGGGATTACAAGTGTGCGCCTGTGTGCCACTGAGCCCAGCCCTTATTTCCTTAATAATATTTATTATTTATTTTTATAACAGTTATATTAAGATAAATTATATTTCATGAAATTCGCCCATACAAAGTATATAGAAATCAGTGGTTTACGTATATGTGATACATACATGGTATAGATATACATATTCACAGTGTTGTACAATTAATCATTTCCAAAATGGAATCTGCTCATTAGCAATCATTTTTCATTCCCTGTTCTCCATGCCCATCCCTAGGCAGCATCAAATCTACTTTCTATAGATTTGCCCATTTGGGGTGTTTGATATAAGTGGAATCATATTATGTCTGATATTTTTTCCTGGGGTCTGAACCCAGGGCCTCATGCTTTTTTTTTTTTTTTTTTCTTTCTTTTTGCATTGCTGGGGATTGAACCTAGGGCCTTGTGTTTGCAAAGCAAGCACTCTACCAACTGAGCTACATCCCCAGCCCCCAGTCTCAAGCATTTCAAGCACAGTTCTGCCACTTAGCTATTCCATCAGCCCCAATATATGGCCTTTTTTGCCTAACTTCCTTTACCCAAATAATGCTTTCAAGGTTCATCCATGTAAAAATTCTTCTTTTTTTTTTGGTACTGGGGATTGAACCCAGGGGCACTCCACCACTGAGCCACATCCCCAGCCCTATTTTGTATTTTATTTAGAGACAGGGTCTCACTGAGTTGCTTAGGGCCTCGCTAAGTTGCTGAGGCTGGCTTTGAACTTGCGATCCTCCTGCCTCAGCCTCCCAAGTGCTGGGATTACAGGCCTGCGCCACCACGCCCAGCTTCATTCCTTTAAAGGTTGAATATTATTCCATTATATGGACATACCAATTCTTTTTGTGTGTGTGTGTGTGTGTGTTGCTAGGGATCAAACCTGGAACCCCATGTGAGGCAAGCTCTCTACTACTGAGTCATATCCATAGCCCTGGACATAACACTTCTTATCCATTCATTAGTTGATGGATATTTGGATTGTTTTCATTTTTTTGGATATTCAGGTTCATGTTTTCTGGTAATTGTTTATGTTTTTAATTCTGTTGCACATATACCTAGAAGTGGAATATCTGGGTCACATGGTAATTCATTCCTGGCCCCCACCAATGCTGGAGGTTGAACCCAGGGCCTCTAAGGTGATTGGCAAGTTCTCTATAACTGAGCTCCACTCCCATTCCCTGTGTTAAAAGTTTCGAGGCCCTTCAGGAGTGTTTTGCAAAGGGATAATACCATTTTACCCTCTCACCAGAAATGTGTGAAGGTTCCCATTTACCTATATCCTCCATAATAGTTGTTGTTATCTGTTGCTTTGATTCTATCCATGCTAGGGGGATGAAATGGCATTTCATTTTGGTTTAGATTTTCCTACTGGCTAATGATGATGAGTGTCTTTTCCTGTGTATATTGGCCATTAGTGTATTGTATTTGGAGAAATGTTTATTCAGATCCTGTGCCCATTTTTTTTTTTTTTTTTGGAACCAGGGATTGAATTCAGGGACACTTGGCCACTGAGCCACATCCCCAGCCCTATTTTGTATTTTATTTAGAGACAGGGTCTCACTGAGTTGCTTAGGGCCTCGCTAAGTTGCTGAGGCTGGCTTTGAACTCGAGATCCTCCTGACTCAGCCTCCCAAGTCGCTTGGATTACAGGCGTGCGCCACCACGCCCGGCTCTGTGCCCATTTTTTAAAATCGGGTTATTTGTATTATTATGATTATTATCATCATAATTGTGGTCATCATTATTGCGGTGCTGAGGATGGAACATAGAAGAGTTCTTCTCCCCCACCCTTGGTACTGGGAATTTAAGCCAGGGGCACTGTATCACTAAGCTACATCCTCAGTCCATTTTATTTTATTTTATTTTATTTTATTTTACTTTATTTTATTTTACTATTTTATTTTATTTTAGAATCTTACTTCATTTTACTTTATTTTACTTTACTTATTTTATTTTATTTATTTTAATTTTATTTATTTATTTTATTTATTTTATTTTATTTTATTTTGAGACAGGGTCTTGCCAAGTTGCTTAGGACCTTGCTAAAGTCCTGAGGATGGCTTCAGTCTTCCTGCCTCAGTCTCCCAAATTGCTGGCATTATGGACCTGTGCCACCTTGCCCATTTGAAGAGTTCTACCTTTGAGCTACATCCCCAGTCCTTTTACTTTGAGATAGGGTCTTGCTGAGGTGCCAAGGTTAGCCTTGAACTTGAGATTTTTCTTGCCTCAGTCTCCTAAGTAGCTGAGTTTATAGATGTGAACCACCGTACATGGCATATTTTTATTTGAGTTGTAGGTATTGTTTATGTATTCTAGAATGTTTATGTATTCTAGAATAGAATACTCTGTATTCTATTCTATGATAACATATTTATATGTTATCAGATACATGATGTGTAAAACTTTTCTCCCATTCTCTCTCTTTTTTGTGTGTGTGCTGTGGATTGAACCTAGGACCTTTGCCCATGCTTAACATGCACTTTACCACTGGGCTACATCCCCAGCACTTTTAATTTTATTTTGAGACAGGGTCTCACTGTGTTGCCCAAGTTAGCCTTGCACTTGCCGTTCTCCATATTTAGCTTCCAGAGTTGCTGGGAATACAGGAATGTGCCACTGCACCAAGCTCAGAGTTGTCTTGTCCTTTCTTTCTTTCTTTCTTTCTTTCTTTCTTTCTTTCTTTCTTTCTTTCTTTCTTCTTTCTCTCTCTTTTTTTTGAAATAGTTTTAGTAGTAGATGGACACAATACCTTTATTTTATTTATTTATTTATATGTGGTGCTGAGGATCAAACCCAGTGCCTCACATGTGCTAGGCGAGCACTCTACTACTGAGCCACAAATTAAAATTAATTTTTTAATTCAAAAAGAGTTTTTAATAGTGGTGGGACAACAGCAGGTTTGTATTTTGAAAGTTTTGCTGTGACTGCAGAGGGTAGATGTAGGAGGGAGGGCCAAGATCGGTGGCCAGGAGATCTTTTAGGAGGTTGTAGCAGGTTTTGGTTAAGGAGTATCCATGGACTTAGATCTTGGTGATCCATTTGGTGTAGGGGAGAGAGCAGAACACCAAAAGTGACCCTTACATTTGTGCCCCAGCTGACTGGGTACCATTGGTTATGAAAGTGTGGGTCTGGGGAGAAGACAGAGTATAGGTTTGGACAGTTTGAGGTGCTCATGGGCTCTTCTTCACCTTCTGGCCTTACCTGAACCTGGCTCTTTTCTGAGAACTCAGCTTCCTTGGACCTCTCAAAGGAGGGCTGACATTCCATGGATCTCAGGGCCAGGAAGAGTCGCACATTCACTTTGTTCCCTGTTGCTCATTCTCCATCTTTTCTCCTCTAACCCTAACACTTTGGAGGTCAATGCCATCCAGCTGTACTACTTGTTAGTCCCTTTACTGCTGTTATCTGCAAACGCAGTCATCAATGACATTAGCTTTTCTTCATCGTACTCCAGCCCTGTCTTTTAGGGGGACTGTGTGGGTGACCATTCAATACTCCTGCTTGACACCTGCTGGACTTCCTCTCCTCCCCATTCCACCAGTCAGCCTTTCCCACATCCCCAAGAGACAATCTATAACCATCCCACACTTGACTTCTTGGTTTCAGATCAGCTTCCTGACTACCATTTCCTGTCCTTCTAGTTCACTTGTTTTAGTGCCCACATCACATAAATCTCTAACCTCATCAAGTCTCATTATTTGTGCCACTTTTTCATTATCTATCAGGTTCTCTTGTTTTTGCTTTGTTCTCTCTCTAGCTTAGAGCACAGTCTATTACTAAATTCTCTCATGGACCCTCAACAAACTAGCCTGTCTCTGTCTCTATTTTACTTGCTTGGCTAACCCTCAATCCTAAATGAACCCAACCGTTAGTCACAACTGCACCTGAGCAGCTGAACATTACTGAAAACAAAACAAAAACAAAAAACCTCAACTGGATCTACTGTTTGCATTTTCAGTTCATGACCACAAACCTTAAATAAGTACTCAACATTGAGATCTCTACTTCCTCACCTTACAATTGGCCTTTAGCCCACTCTGTTCTGCCAGCAAGAAGCAATGATCTATCAAAATCCTCTATCAAGGCCAATGAAACTTCCCAGTTTCGAAACTCAGAGCATACTTCTCAAGCAGCATGTGGCAGTTGACCCTTCCTCCTGGGAACATTTTCTATCTTGGTTTTTGTGATATCACACGCCGGGTTTTCTTCTCTTTTTCCATTCTTTTTCAAGCCTCCAATGCTGGCTCCTTCAAATGTCTGTGTGCATAGCCAGTCATAGTGGCACACACCTGTAATCAGTAGTAAAGTGCCCTGAGTTTAATCCTCACTGCCAATTAAAAAAAAAAATTGGAGTTCTTCATTACTCATTAAAATTTTTATTTATTTTTTTTATTTTATTGAACCCAGGGCCTCAGGCATGCTAGGTAAGCACTCCATGACTAAGCTACGCCCTTATCTCTTTCACAGCTCCTGTTAATACTTTTTCTTTTTTCTTTCTTTTCAAAAAAATCTCATTACATACTCTTCCTAGGAAACCTGATGATTACTTCTCCAAATTTACATCCAGAGCTATGGCCTCTTTCCTGCATTCCAGTCTTATTAATACATACACTAATTTGACATCTCTGCTTGGATATCTAATAAACAGCTAAACCCCAACTCATTCAAAAATAGATCTCTTGATATCCCCCCTCCAAACAAACCCTTTCCCAATTTTGAAATCAATTCAGTTATTCCAGGAATGATAAACTTTCTTTCTATTCCCCCCTTATCCACATTCAATCTGTTAGCAAATTCTTTGTTATACCTCCAAAATTTATCTCAAATCCAGTCACATGTTTGTCACTGTCCCATCCTGATTCAAGCCACTATTAACTTTAGCATCATCTGCAATACCCTTCTAATGCGACTTTCAGCAATGTCTTCTCTTTTCCACAAGCTCCAAAGTGAGCTTTAAAAAATGTAAATCAGGGGTTGGGGCAAGCTCAGTGTTAGAGCGCTTGCCTCACACAGGTGGGAGGCATTGGGTTCGATCCTCAGCATCAAGCTAAATTAAAGATATTATGTCCCCATACAACTAAAAAAATATAATGAGGGCTGGACTCTGTGATGTGCACTTGTTATCCTACCTACTTGGGAGGTTGAGGCAGGGGGATTGCAAGTTTTGAGGCCAGCCTAGTTAGTTAAGCAGAACCCTGTCTCAAAATAAAAGGGCTGTTGATGTAGTTTGATGGTAGAGTGCTTGCCTAGCTGTGTCAAGGCTAAATAAAAGATACATAAGTCAACTCACTCCTCTCCCAAGGCTTCCATTGTAGCCACACTAAATTCCAAACTCCTTGTTGTGATCCACAGGGCCCTTTGTGGGATGATCCACCCCTCTGTATCTCTCCAATCTCTACTCAGAGCCAGGTGCTCATTAGGGCCTCCCTTCTACTTTTTGGACAAACTGAGCTCTTTGATACAGAGGGTCTTCATAGTGGGTGTTTTCCTTTGCCTGAAATGTTCTTCCCTAGAATCTTCAAATGGCACCTCCTGTTTGTAATCTCAGTCCAAATACAATGTTCTGGGAGATGCCTTCCCTAAAAATTTTATCTAGAAGAAACTCCTTTCTTCACCTATTTACTTTCCCTATTAATTTCCACCATATCACTTATTATAATCCAGAGTGCCTTATTTATTTATTTATTTATTTAGGAACTGGGGATTGAATTCAGGGGTGTCTTACCTCTGAGCAACATCTCCTCCTCTCCTCCCCCTCCCCCTATCATCTCCCCTTTCCCCTCCCCCCCCTTTCTTATTTGTACTGGGGATTGAATCCAGGGTGACTTAACCACTCAGTCTCATTCCAAGCTCTTTTTTTATGTTTTTATGTTTTTATTTTTTTTATTTTTTATTTTTTTGGAACCAGGGATTGAACTCAGGGACACTTGGTCACTGAGCCACATCCCCAGCCCTATTTGTATTTTGTTTAGAGACAGGGTCTCAGTGAGTTGCTTAGGGCCTCGCTAAGTTGCTGAGGCTGGCTTTGAACTCGCGATCCTCCTGATTCAGCCTCCCAAGTCGCTTAGATTACAGGCGTGCACCACCACACCCGCCCTATGTTTTTATTTTTTGAGACAGGGTCTCACTAAGTCCTAGGGCCTCGCTAATTTGCTGAGGCTGGTCTTTCCTGAACTTTCAATCCTCCTACCTGAGCTTCCTCAATTGCTGGGATTGCAGGTGTGAGCCACCGTGCCCAGCTTTTTATTATTATTTAAAATATTTGAGACAGGTTCTTGCTAAGTTGCTGAGGATCTAAATTACTGAGGCTGGCCTTGAATTTATGACCCTCCTGCCTCAGTCACTGGGATTACTGTGCCTGGATAAAGTGCCTTGTTTAAATATTCATTTACTTCTGTCTTCTGAGTGTCTTCTTGCCCTGAATGCCAGTGTTATGAGGTTAAGGATCTGGTCTGTCTAGTTTCCACTTGGACCTCAGATCCTAGAATCACCTCTAGCTCATAGCAGATGCTCAATAAATGCTAATTAAAAGAACACAGGGTGAGAAAGTTGGATATGCAGTTCTGAACTTCTGTAGGAAGATCTGGGATGGAGAAGGATTTGGGAATTATTATTGCCATTATTATTATATATAGAATTGGGACTCTAACCCAGGGGTTAGATGCTAGGTAAGTCTGCTACTACATTAGGATTGGAAATTATTATAAAAAACCAAGTTTTTTTGTTTGTTTGTTTTGTTTTGGTGGTCTTGGGGATTGAACCTGGGGCCTTACATATGCTAGTTCAGTAATTTTTATAAGAAAAAACTGTTGGGCTGGGGATACAGCTCAGTTTGTAGAGTGTTTGCCTCGCAAGCACAAGGCCCTGGGTTCAATTCCCAGCACTACAAAAAAAAAAAACCCAAAACATAAACAAACAAACAAAAAAACCGTTGGGATCTGCTTCTCCTGTTTACCTGGAGCTTACAGAGACCTTAGACCCTTTGAGGATAGGAAGAGCGCTTTCTTCCCACACTGAGTTTCTCTGTATCTTCTACAGTCCAAGTATATAGATAGGAGTTTAATAAACATTTGTTGAAGGAACAGAAATTCAACTGTCACTAGGTGTTGGTTGTTCTTCTGTTCTATATATGGAGACTGTTCAAAAGGCATAACACTGCTAGAATGGGGAAAAGGACATAGGGCGGAGTAAGGCTGATTTTTTTCAAAACCTTGGCTCTTGCACCTTGATTTTACATAGTAGGTTCCTTTCTGAACGCCAGTTTGAATTACATGTCATATTTTGCTAGTCTTAATTCACCTTACTCAATGGAGCGTTATTTTTTAAAAAACGTTTTATACTATGAAATACAGAATATTTTCCTTATTTCAAGAATCTTTGTGCATTCTTCATGAAAAGTGAATTATCAGTGAGTGTATATTCCCTATTTTGATTGTTGCTTAAAACGGGGAACACCAGCATTAAGTTCGTCTAACAATGATTAATTCGTACACCATGTGTGTCGAGTTTGATGGCTGCTGGATACTTGCCAACAACTAGACACCTACAGCTTCTTTTGGCTTCTTTACTTCGAGACCACTTGCTTCAAGGGAGAGGCGGTGTCCTGACCCTCCGCGACCTCTTTGTCATGGCGTCCGCGGGGCGTACACCAGCTGAGAGTTGGCTGCCAGCAGGGCGTGGACCTTCCCAAGATGGCGGCAGCCGGGTCTACAGCGCGCAGGGGGCGGAGCTCCATCGCCGGAGGCGGGGCAGGGAGCCAGGGGGTCGGGCTAGCGGGCGGGCAGCTTCCGAAGTAGGCAGGCTCAGCGCGCTTGCGCGGAGAGACCCTGCGCGCAGTGAGGCAGTGGCGGGGGAAGGCACCGGTGGGGCCGACGGGCGTGTTGAAGGAGGGAAGCGGGCGAGTGAAGTCCCAGTGCGCGCCGCGGCGGCCCGGGTATCCTCCCCTTCCGGGCGTGAGGCGCTGTGAGAGAAGCCGAGCCGAGCGGACCCGCACCGGCAGCGAGGCGCCGCTCTCGCTGCCCCAACCCGGCCTCCCTTGGCTTCCGTGATCCGGTCGCGGGGCCCGTGTTCCTCAGTACACCCAGCTCCAGCCGCCCCCAGAGCCTGTCCCCAGCCCTTTGGAAGCCCCGGCGCCAGCCCGGGCCCTTGGCGGGGAGGATGACGGAGCTGCAGTCGGCGCTGCTACTGCGAAGACAGCTGGCAGGTGAGCAGGCGGGCGGCGGGGCGCCTGGCCGGGCCGCGGACAGCCGTGCCTGCTGCCTCCTCCTTCCTCTCGGCCGGCGGCCGGGCGGCGAGGGGTCCAGGCCTGCGAGGGCGGGCAGCACGGGCTTGGGTCCCAGGGGGCCCAGCACTTCTTGCCCGGCTCACTGAGGGTTTTGGGGGCGGGGACGCGTCCCTGCCTCGGCCCTCGGACGGGGCCTGGAGCCCCGGGAGTGGGAGGGTGGTCGCCCCCTCCCCCACCGTTCGGTGGGGCGTTGCGGGGGAGGGGCCGTGGATCCCCTGCCCGGCTGACCCTCTCTGAGGGGCGGGTCCCGGGGCTCAGGTGCGGCGAAGGCCGTCGGACCTCGGAGCAGCAGGAGCGTCTGGGCCCAGCGCGGCTGTGAGTCCCTGGCTCCGGAGTCCAAGCGGTGCCGGGCAGTGGGGGCCAAGAGTGGGCGAAAGGAGCTGAACCCTAGCCGGATAGGGGAGGCGAGCAAAACTTCTCCCCGGGTAGTGCCGGGTCCATGGAGTTATGGCCCACAACAAAAGCGGCGGCCTGGGCGCTGGCGCCCGTTGTCCGGGAACCCGGCGGCGTGCGGGACGCCGCCTCGCCTGCCTCCGCCTGGCACCGGCTCCGGCTGCGCCGCCCGGCTGGGGGAGGGTAGGAGCGGGCACTGGGGACAGCGGCTTGCTGGCCGGCTCGGGCTTTGTGCTCGCGGCGGTTCAGACTCCCGCTCAGGCTAGCAGACCCCCGAGGCTGCGCCCGCAGGTTCTGACTAGGGGCGGCGGCTGGGTCATCCTCCCCCGAGGAGTGCGTCCCCCTCCCCCATTGTCCCGGCCTCCGGGCCGTTTGCGGCTTCCAGGTTGACTTTTTAGGGGGTTGGCTCCTACTCTGCTAGGACTGTGTGAGCCGAGCATGCGCGCTGGAGGCGTACGTGTGCGGAGTGGAAGGGGGGAGGCGGGTTGGTGGCTTCACAATGCCGCCCCACGTGCTGCCAGATTTAAAGAGAGATGAACCAGCAGTTACCCCTGCTGTCCAACGCCCCGCAAGTGTCATTCCTGGTTCAGGCGATCTTCCCCTTCCTCATCCTGCAGTCTACCTGTCTACCCTGGCCCTGGGTGCGGAGGCCTAAGGCTGGAATGAAGAAATCTGTCTTTGAAATGGATTGTGAATTTAAGGTGTTAGTTAAATCACCTTTGTGGCTTCTTAAGGAAAAGGTCGGGGGCTGTTACAGATTGTATAATTAAGTTTATTATTAGAGCATGAGCAAGCAGGTTTGGACGAGTATTCAAGCTCTAGATGGTCAGGGGGAGTGGCTTGAAGTGAATGGAGAAGTTCTAATAATACTAAAGCCAGCAGGAATAGTGTTAGAAAAGCACTAGAAGTGTAGCAACTTTATTGCACCTTACATTTGCAAACATCCCTTTTACGTCTTTTTTTTTTTTTTTGAGATAAGAATTAAGGTTTTCTGTTGTCTTTTAAGAGTTCTTTAATCAGAATATGTTGGTTTTTAAAAAAGTTTTTTAGTTGTCAATGGACATCTATTTATTTACTTATGGTGCTGAGAATCCAACCCAGTGCCTCACACATATTAGGCAAGTGCTCTACCACTGAGCCACGACCCCAGTCCCAGAATAAGTTTTTCTTACATGGTGAACTCTTGAATATAAATAAAGTACTAAATATTGAAACAGTATTCAACTACCCCCTGTCCCCCCAACTAGGGAGTGAACCCAGGAGTTATTTACCACTGAGCTACATTCCCAGACTTTTTTTTTTTTTTTTTTTGAGACCGAGGTGGGAGTTGGGTGGTCTCCCCAAGTTGAGGAGGCTGGCCTCGAACTTGTGATCTCCTGCCTCACCCTCCCGAGTAGCTCAACTCTTACATAATGGAAAAGATATACATTTTAAAAGGTACAAAAGAAGCTTCACAGTTACTAGGAAAGTAAAATATGACTAATAGCAGTGTTAGCAGTAGCAATATGTTGAAACTTTCCTATTTGTGAACCAGCTCCAGATTTTAGTGAAAACTTGCTTTAGTATTGCATTCCTGTTTTTTAAAACAATATTCCAAATATTGGTAGAACACTTCTCAAAGTGCTCTTTGTTAATGGTTGACTTTCTGATAGAGCACACTAAAATATACTTTAAGGTATTGGATAGAGTGATTTAATTTGTAAATTTTCAAGCCTCATTGTAAAGTTACTTAGCTGTTAATTAACTTTTTGCTTTCTCAAACAGAACTGTTCTTAGTATTTTCTTTAATTTTTGAAGGATGTTAATGTATGGAACAGAAGGCCAAGACAGTGTAACTGGAATGTAGAAACATTAAGTTTATTTGGAAAGACTTAAAGTCCTTGTTTTACTTTAGTAGCATGTAGACTGGTATATATCTGTGTTCTTCACTTGAACACAGGAACGAATAAAAAACTGTAATCTCTTGAAATCACTTAGAGTGAATTTTTGAAAGAGTTGATAATAATGGTTTAAAAATCTTGAAATGTATTGGATTGAGTGGATAACTAAAACCTGTAAACCATTCTAGCTACTAGAATTCCAGAAACTTTCAACATCAGTGGTGGTCAATGGCTTCTGTTATTTTGCCCTTAGTCTACCAGTGGTAAGGATGTTAATTTACTACGTGAGAGAAATTATCAGATGTGTTGTTCGTCACTGTAATGAAGAACATGGTTACTTTCATAATCAAGCAAAATGGTTTTCTTGGGTTTGCAGAGCTTTCTGAAGTTTGGTACCCATGATATTTTGGGCTGATGATTGTCATTGGGGCCTATACTGTGAATTATAGGTGGTTTAGCAGCATTTCTGGCCTCTATCCCCTAGATGCCAGTAGTACATTCCCAGTTATGAAAACCAGAAATGTCTCTATTGCCAAATAACCCCAGGTTGAAAACCAGTAGGTTAAGGTGTTTTAGTGGCCATTATGGCAATTGTGAAGCAAATAAGAAAACAGGTTCATGAAATAAGATAGGTTGTATATTTCTTTGTGGTATTATTAGATTATGACTTACTCCTTGGTGAATTCATTAATAGCAGTTCAGCTTTTGCTATGCAATAAGTTAAACACTTAAAATCCTTAGCACAAAAGCTCAATTTTTAAAAAGTTATTTTTTTTTAAATTATAAACACTGGTTAAAATACAGAGTACAAAAAAATTATAATCTTTTCTGCCTGAGTTCTTTTGATGGAAGGTACCATCATTGACACTTGTGTGTCTTCCAGAGAGGTTCTTGTATATGTATATATGGACTAATGTTTACTCAGGACTGACATGTACCAGGTGCTGAGTCCTTAACATATATTTTCTCATTTAATCCTCTCAAAAGAAAATAGAGGCTTAGAGAGGTTAAATAACTTGCCTAAGGTCACAGGTACTGCTAGCGGTGTTTCTAGAACCAGGATCTTATTTTAGAGACTGTTTTTACAGTTTTTGTTTTTTTGAATTTATTTATTTATTTGGAACCAGGGATTGAACTCAGGGGCACTCAGCCACTGAGCCACATCCCCAGCCCTATTTTGTATTTTATTTAGAGACAGGGTCTCACTGAGTTGCTTAGGGCCTCACTAAGTTGCTGAGGCTGGCTTTGAACTCATGATCCTCCTGATTCAGCCTCCCAAGTCGCTGGGATTACAGGCATGTGCTACCACGCCCGGCTTATTTTATTTTATTTATTTATTTTGTATGTGGTGCTGAGGATCGAACCCAGTGCCTCACCTGTGTTAGGCAAGTGCTCTACCACTGAGCCACAACCCCAGCCCTACAGTTGTTTTTTAATTGGGTATATTGCTCTTTAGGAAGTACTAACTAAGACAATCATGAAATAAGATTTTAAAAAGTTATTCAAAGCTGGGCGTGGTGGCGCACGCCTGTAATCCAAGCGACTCGGGAGGCTGAGTCAGGAGGTTCGCGAGTTCAAAGCCAGCCTCAGCAACTTAGTGAGGCCCTAAGCAACTCAGTGAGACCCTGTCTCTAAATAAAATACAAAATAGGGCTGGGGATGTGGCTCAGTGGCCGAGTATCCCTGAGTTCAATCCCTGGTTCCAAAAAAAATGGATCCCAATCAAAAGTTATTCAAAATTAATTTATCCAGTAACGACCCAAGTTGTTTTTCTCATCTTAATAAAAATTTATTGTACAAAATAATACATAGTAAAATCATGAGTGTTTTTCTGTCTGTGGTCTTGGGGATTGGGATCCAGGGCCTTGCACAAACCAGAGTTCTACCACTGAGCTATACTCCCAGCCCAAGATTCTTAAGGTAACCATAAAAGGTATATGTTAGTCATTGTCAATTTATTTATTTTATTTTTATTTTTTTTGGAACCAGGGATTGAACTCAGGGACACTCGGCCACTGAGCCACATCCCCAGCCTTATTTTGTATTCTATTTAGAGGCAGGGTCTCACTGAGTTGCTAAGGGCCTCGCTAAGTTGCTGAGGCTGGCTTTGAACTCGCGATCCTCCTGCCTCACCCTTCCGAGTCGCTGGGATTACAGGCGTGCGCCACCACGGCCGGCTAGTCATTGTCAATTTAAAGATAACATTCTGCACAATCAAGGAAGATGCCTTTGAATTTGTGTCAGACTGGAGGAAGGTAGAACTAAGCTTTTTTGGTATTGACAGTTAATGGTGAAGAAATTTGGAATTAGTTCACTCATTCCCTACACTAGCCATACTTAACTATATGATAAGCAGAATAACAAGACCTTTTTTGTTGTTGTTGTTAATCATTGGGCTATTTTTTTAAGATTTTCAATAGTTATGTTTTCATAGGCATGCATAGGCATTCCACATTTTCACAGACATTCTAAAACTAGGAAGAATTCCTTTGTGCACTAACAGTAAAATAATTTGTCTTTTACAGTAGAAATCTTTTTCTCTTAATATTTTTTTTTTAGTTGTAAATAGACACAATATCTTTTTTTTTTCTTTTTCTTGTGGTGCTGGGGATTGAACCCAGGACCTTGTGTATGCAAGGCAGACATTCTACCACTGAGCTATAGCTCCAGCCCAACAGTAGAAATCTTGATTGTACATTTGAAAGTAATCTGGAAAATTTCAAAATCTGCAGTTTCCTGGCCACCCATGTAAGCAGGTTGTGATGAAGTGTTTATCACACGTGGTATACAATAGAATTATTTGAGAAGTCTGTAAAAATAGATTTCTGGCCTCATCTCCAAATATTATTACTATGTATGTCTTGATGGGGCCCTAGAGTCCAGGTTTTTTCCCCCCAATACTTGGGATTGAATCCTGGGTTGCTTTGTTACTGAAGTGCATCCCCAGCCTTTTTTTTTTTTTTTTTTTTTTAAATGGTATCTGTTTTATAGACATGTGCCACAGTACTTGACTGGAATCCAGTTTTTAAAGTAGCACTTGGGGGTGATTGTGAAGCTGGTGATCTGAGTCACACTGTAAAGTGCCCTAAACTCTTTTCTCCTTTGGAGGACCACCACCAGGGACCCAGTTCCAAGTTTTGTGTTACAGTGTTTCATCAGCAGCCCTGCTATTCATAGACCATTCAAAGAATGTTTGTCAAAGGAGAGGTTAGAAAGATTTGATATTTCTTTTTTTTTTTTTGTTTTTTGGAACCAGGGATTGAACTCAGGGACACTCGGCCACTGAGCCACCTTCCCAGCCCTATTTTGTATTTTATTTAGAGACAGGGTCTCACTGAGTTGCATAGGGCCTCGCTAAGTTGCTGAGGCTGGCTTTGAACTCACGATCCTCCTGACTCAGCTTCCCAAGTCGCTTGGATTACAGGCGTGTGCCACCATGCCCGGCTAGATTTAATATTTCTAATTTGCCTTTCTAGACTACATTGGCACTCTGACGCAGAGTCCCAATAACAATCTTAACTAAGCAGAAATAGAGTAATTATTGCTCTATTTAAAGTAGAGGATTATGTGTGATGGGGATATAATATTAAAAGTTAATAATTGGGTTGGGGTGGTAGCTCAGTGGTAGAGGGCTTGCCTAGCCATGTGTAAGGCACTGGGTTTAATTCTCAGCACCACATATAGATAAATAAAACAACGGTATTGTGTCCATCTACAACTAAAAATATATATATACACATATATATATATTTTAAAAGTTGATAATCTACATGTTTAGAAATGGAAGAGAGCCAGGTGCAATGGTGCACACCTGTAACCCTAGCGGCTCAGGAGGCTGAGTCAGGAGGATTGCCAGTTCAAAGCTAGCCTAAGCAACTCAGTGAGACCCTATCTCTAAATAAAATCCAAAATAGTGCTGGGGGTGTGGCTCAGTGGTGGAGGGCCCCTGAGTTCAGCACCCCCGTATTCCCCCAAAAAAGAAATGGAAGAATTTTACAAGAAAATTTACATTGCATCAAATTACTAATTATTTAGCAGAAGTTGATACATTTTATATCCAGAAATCATTACAGTAATACAGAAATAATGCAGGTACTGCATATTGTACTGAATGCCCTGTGACAGAGAAAGCATAAATGAAGCAAACGTTTTGGGGAGTGGTATAATTTGCAGTTCTTGAAGTTATAGGAACGTTGAGGAATTATTCATTTGATGTGTTGTAGAATCTAAAAAAGCCTTAACTTTTTTTTTTTTTTTTAACCAGGGATTGAACTCCGGGACACTAGGCCACTGAGCTACATCCCCAGCCCTGTTTTGTATTTTATTTAGAGACAGGGTCTCACTGAGTTGCTTAGGGCCTTGCTAAGTTGCTGAGGCTGGCTTTGAACTCTCGAACCTCCTGACTCAGCCTCCCGAGTCGCTTGGATTACAGGTGTGCGCCACCACGCCCGGCTGAAGCATACTTTTTAGTTGTCTTTTGTAATGGACAACCACACTTTCTAAATGTAAAATACTGCTGAATATATACTCCTGTGTTTACTATAAAGTACCAAAGCATATAGTTTTTTTAAATATATTATTTCTTAGTTGTTGGTGGACCTTTCTTTATTCATTTATATGCAGTGCTGAGAACCCAGTGCCTCACGCATGCTTTAGGCAATCGCTCTACCACTGAGCCACAACCCCAGCCCAGTACCAAAGCATGTAGTTTTACTGTACAGTTTACTTAAATTAGTACAGATAATTTGTGGTAATTCTACATATAAAAGTGAAATTAAATGCCTTGATTATTATTAGAGATATCTAGTGTGGAAGGCCTGATAACCCAGGAACCATTGCTATATTGTTGCCTTTTTTTTTTTTTTTTTTTTTGTGGTCCTGGGAATTGAACCCAGAGGCATTTACCATTGCCCTGTAGCCCAGCTCTTTTATTTTTAATTTTGAGACAGTATCACTAAATTTCCTACGATGGCCTCAAACTTGGGATCCTTACGGCATCACAATCCTGAGTAGCTGAGATTACAGATGGGCACCACTGTACCAGACTTGTTGCTTTTTGACCCTCAGCCACTTTTTTTATTTTTTGCGGTATTAAGCATTGAGCTCATCGGGCTGAGCAGGCACTCTACCACTGTAATATACCCCGAACCCTTTGACTTCCATTTTACAGGTGAAGAGTGATGGTACTTTCAAGATGAATTTCAATTATTTGCTTATTTTGTCCTTTGGTACTTAGTACAAGTGTGCTGTGGCAGGGAGGTATGCCATCTTCTGTAGGTAAACTCTGATGTGGGTGAGGCCTTGCCTCAAGCAAATAAAATATTAAGTGTTCGTATATTTTAATGTGATCAGATCAATTTAGGATGAATATTTTGGCAATTCTAAATTATTACTTTTGTTAGAATTTAGATTTTTGTTAGAATATAGGTGACCTTTAAGGGTCCTTCTAATATCATTTTTCATTTTTTTTTTTTTTTTTTGGAACTGGGGATTGAACTCAGGGACACTTGGCCACTGAGCCACATTTCCAGCCCTAATTTGTATTTTATTTAGAGACAGGGTCTCACTGAGTTGCTTAGGGCCTTGCTAAGTTGCTGAGGCTGGCTTTGAGCTCCCCATCCTCCTGCCTCAGCCTCCCAAGTGCTGGGATTACAGTGTGCGCCACCACGCCCGGCTCCTTCTGATATCATTTTTCATTGGTGTGTAGGAAATAACTTTTCAGAGAAAGTATATGCTTTTGGAAGTAGTCTGACAAGGTAAACATAGTGTAGTTATATATGTTTAATTGCATTTCAGATATAGAAAAGTACAGAGGAGAAAAAGCAAACATTTTCCAAATTTTGTAGTGAGCATGAATTATTTGTATGTATACCTAAATGACAGAATAAAGAATAAAAGGAGGCTGGGCATGGTGGACACTCCTATAATCCCATTGGTTTAGGAAGTTAAGCACCCCTGGGTTCAATCCCTGGTACAAAAAAAGAAAATAATAAAATGAGACCGGTGTGGATACATACCTTTAATCAGCTACTCAGAAGGCTGAGGCAGAAGAATCACAAGTTTGAGGCCAGGCTGGGTAATTTAGCAAGACCCTGTCTCCAAATAAAAATATAAAAAGGTCTGGGTAGCTCATTGGTAGAGGACTTGCCTGGTATGTGGGAGGCCCTGGTTAAATCCCCAACACTGCCAGGAAAAACAATAACAAAAGAATAAAATCCTTTTTCAGAAAATAAAATACTTGTTAAAATATAACTTCCCCGCTGTAGGATAGACTCATTTGAACAAATCAGAAGTGTTCATAAATGTTGTTTCATTGATAGGTTCTGGCCCTTAGAGAAACTACTGGGAAAAAAAATATAATTTGCTGCTGTTTTTTGGAACCAGGGATTGAACTCAGGGGCACTCAGCCACCGAACCACATCACCAACCCTATTTTGTATTTTATTTAGAGACAGAGTCTCACTGAGTTGCTTAGGGCTTTGCTCAATTGCTGAGGCTGGCTTTGAACTCGCGATCCTTCTGCTTCAGCCTCCTGAGCCGCTGGGATTACAGGCGTGTGCCACGACGCCCGGCAATTTGCTGTTGTTGTAGAGATGCATATACCTCTTTATGAAGTTATAACCTAGAAAATTTACGAAAAGATAGTTTTTGTAAATGGAATTGTTATGTTTTTAAACTTCATATCCATTTCTAAATCTTAGAAAAACTTACATTGCTCTTTCTCTGCTTTTCTAAACTTTATGTTACGTATCTACCCTATTGGCTAAAGATATATTAAAAGTATGAGTGACAATCCATTTAAATTTCTACCTGGTAACTATTTTTGCTTAACATTTTTTGGGTTGGGGGGTATTGGGAAGTAAACCCAGGGCCACTTTATCAAAGAGCCGCACGTCATCCCTTTTTATTTTTTATTTTGAGATAGGGTCTCAGTAAGGCAGCCTCTGAGGCTTGCCTGGAACTTGTGATTCTTCTGCCTCAGCCTTGGAAGTTGCTGGGATTAATAGGCATGCACCACTATGCCCTGTTTACTCTTACAAAGCAAGCTTGCTTTTAAAAGTTTAAAAAGTTGAAACTTTTTAAAAAATGCCATTTGTTTGAGGACACAGTGTTTTGATTTGCTTTTGAATGTGCATATACTTTAATTGCATTGTCATTTTCTTTTTATTATGTAAGATGTACTAAACCAGGTTTTCTATTTAAAGACAGAGCAATCGCTAGGTGAAAGTTTTTAGATGTGACTGACTCTCAAAGTGTGATCCATAAAAGGAAATACTGATAAGCTGGACATCACCAAAATTAAAAACATTTGTTCTGTGAAAGCCCCTATTATAAAAGGACGAAAAGACAAGGTTCAGCCTGGAATAACATACCTTGCAAAGAATTGTATCTAAAATATATAAAATCTCTGAGCCAACAGTAAAAAACAAAAAAGCCATCCATTTAGAAAGTGGGCAAAAGACATGAACAGTCATTTTGCTGATGACACACAGATGGCAAATAAAGAAATGAAAAGATGTTTGACATTATTAGACATTAGAGAAATGCAGATTGAAAGCACAGTAAGATGTCATTACAACCTGTTGGTTAGTGAAGACCTGGATCGCAAATGTTCCAGAGACTAAGGCAAGAGGATGTCAAGTTCGAAGCAGCTTCAGCAACTTTATGTCAGCTTCTACTCTGCAGGTGGCAGAGGCAGCAGCTAAATACTTGGGTTTTGAGTTTTTCTTCCCCTTTTTGCTGTGAGGGACAGGCTGGTGTTTGGCAGGGGGTGCTCTTTAAGTCATTAGAAAAGGAACCCCAGGAAGCTGTTAAACCTCAGAATTTTTCAGAAAAGGTTAAAAAACAGCAAAAAGTGATGTGGTTATGGGTATTCTTCCCGTCACACACACTATTTCTTTTTATCTTTTTGTTGTTGTTGTTGTTGTTTTTTGCTGTGCTGGGGATTGAACCCAGGGCCTTGTACTTACTTGCAAGGCAAGCACTCTACCAACTGAGCTATATCCCCAGCCCCCCACACACTATTTCTTTATTCATAACTTCAGAATACGAAGGAAAGTACAATTTCCTTCTACAAGTGGTTTTGTTTAAAAGTAGTCCTGTTAAAACTAAAACTGGGAGCCGGGCGCGGTGGCGCACACCTATAATCCCAGCACTTGGGAGGCTGAGGCAGGAGGATTGCAAGTTCAAAGCCAGCCTCAGCAACTGAGCAAGGCCCTAAGCAACTCAGTGAGACCCTGTCTCTAAATAAAATACAAAATAGGGCTGGGGATGTGGCTCAGTGGTGGAGTGCCTCTGGGTTCAATCCCCAGTACCAAAAAAAAAAAAAAAAAAAAAAAAATCCTAAAACTGGGAAGAGCCAGGCATAGTGGTGCATGCCTGTAATCCCAGCCACTCAGGAGGCTGAGGTAGAAGGATCACAAGTTGAGACCAGCCTCAGTGATTTAGTGAAGCCCTAAACCCCTCCCCCCTTTTCTTGTGGTTAAAAATTGACACAAAATTTACCTTCTCAACCATTTTTAAGCTTGAAGGGGTTTTTTTGTTTTGTTTTGGTGCTGTGGATTGTATCCAAGGGTGCTTAAGCACTGAACTACATCTCCACCCCTTTGTTTTTTATTTTGAGATAGGATCTCAGTAAATGACTAAAGGCCTCACTAGGTTGCTGTGAGGCTGGCTTTGAACTTGGGATCCTCCTGCCTCAGCCTCCTCAGCCACTGGGATTTGCAGGTGTACTACCGAGCCTGGCTAATCATACAGTTACTCAATTCATTGGTGTGAGACTGATCTCTAGAATTTTTTCACTGTACAAATCTGAAACTATGCTCATTAAATTGCTTCTTCCTCCCCCTCATTCTTTGTTTCTATGAATTGGACTATTTTAGATACCTTATGTAGTAGAATCATACATTATTTGTCTTTTTGTGATTGGCTCATTTCGCTTAGCATAATGTCCTTAGGGTTCCTCCATGTTGTACCAATGACATGGTTTCCTTTTTAAGGTTGAATAATAATCTATCACGAATATATGATACTTGATTTATCCTGCAGATGGATATTTGGGTTGCTTCCACCTTTTGGTTCTTATGAATAATGGTTCTATGAACGTGTGTGCAAATATCTCTTGAACACCCTGCTTTTGATTTCTTTTGTATATATATTCAAAAGTGGGATTGCTGGGTCAGACGGTAGTTCTATTTTAATTTTATCAAGTTTTAGAGCAGTTTTAGGTTCTTAGTAAAATTTATCAGGAGCTAAAAAGATTTCCCTTATACCTCCTGCCTCACACATACATAGCCTTCCCTCTTATCAACATCCCCCACTAGAATGTTATGTTTGTTACAATTTATGAACTACTTTGGGTAGTTCTATTTGTAATTATTATTATTTTTTTTTGTACTAGTGATTGAACCCAGAGGTGCTTTACCATTGAGTCACATTGTCAGCCCTTTTATTTTGAGTTAGAGCCTCACCAAGTTTCTTCGGGCCTTGCTAAGTTGCTGAGGCTGACCTTGAATTTGGGATCCTCCTGCCTTAGCCTCCCAAGTTTCTGGGATTACAGTGTGCACCACCATGCCTGGCTTCTATTTGTAATTTGTGTGTGTGTGTCTGTGTGTTACTAGGGATTGAACCCAGGACCTTGAGCAGGCACGGCAAGCACTCTACCAACTGAGCTGTATTCCCAGCCCCTATTTGTAATTTTTAAATTACTCTCCAGACTGTTCTCTAAGGATTTACCATTTTACAAATCTTATCAGCAGTATACAAGGAATGATACCAATTTCTCCACATCCTTCTTAATACCTGTTGTTACCTGGTTTATTGTTACCTGTAACGAAGATTATCAATCTTTTTTCAAATGGAGGTTTCCTTTTTTTTTTTTGCTTTTTTTTTTTTCAACTCCGTGTTATATACTTTTCTTGGAAGGGGACTTTTATTTATTTATATGTGATGCTGAGAATCAAACCCAGTACCTTGCACGTTCTAGGCAAGCACTGCCACGGAGCCACCGCCCAGCCCAAAAAATTCCTTTTTTTTTTTAAACAATTTTTTTAGTTGTTGATGGACCTTTATTTTATTCATTTATTTATATTCAGTGCTAAGAATTGAACCCAGTACCTCACACATGCTAGGCAAGTGCTCTACCACTGAGCTCCAGCCCCAGCCCTAAGAACATCTTTTTTAACCTTACTATTCATAGCTAAAAGCAGCAGCATAGTTGTCATATTAGCACTTGCAAGGAACAGGAAATTAAAATACAGAAATCTGTAATTTTTTTTTGGTACGGGGGATGGAACTCAGGGGCACTCAACCACTGAGCCACATCCCCAGCCCTATTTTATATTTTATTTTATTTTTTTTTTAATTTTTATTTAAAAAAATTTTTTTTTAGATGTTGATGGACCTTTATTTTATTCATTTATTTTTATGTGGTGCTGAGAATCGAACCCAGTGCCTCACACATGCTAGGCAAGCACTCTACCACTGAGCCACAACCCCAGCCCCTATTTTATATTTTATTTAGAGACAGGGTCTCAGTTGCTTAGTGCCTCACTTTTGTTGAGGCTGGCTTTGAACTCTTTATCCTCCTGCCTCAGCCTCCTGAGTCACTGGGATTGCAGTGCCACTGTGCCTGGTGAGAAATCTATAATTTGGGATAGAAATTACAGCTTAATTTTATTGAGCTCTGAATGTAGTTGTATTGAGACAGGGGAGAATAGAAAGGTATGTTATCCCTTTCTTGACGTGCTACATTTGGCAATACTATGTAAACAAAGTTATAACACAGTATTATAAATACAGATGAGCTTGCTGGGCACATACATATTTTCAGGGAATAGAAAGTAGCACTGGGAAGGAGTGATTAATATTCGAGGAAAAAGACTACTTGGATACAGCAGAATCCAAGAGCTGTATCTTGGATTTCATTTCTCTTAAGAGCATTAGTTTATATGCTTAAAAATACCTTTGCATTTATCAGTATAGAGAAAACAGTAATTACAATCATTTGGCATGATAAGACAGAAAGCTAAAGTTTAGCCGGGTGTGGTGGCGCACACTTGTAATCCCAGCGACTTGGGAGGCTGAGTCAGGAGGATCGCGAGTTCAAAGCCAGCCTCAGCAACTTAGCAAGGCCCTAAGCAACTCAGTGAGACCCTGCCTCTAAATAAAATACAAAATAGGGCCGGGGATGTGGCTCAGTGGCCGAGTGTCCCTGAGTTCAATCCCTGGTTCCAAAAATAAATAAATAAATAAATAAATAAATAAATAAATAAAGCAAGCAAATACTGAGAGACAACTAGTCTTGTTGCAGATATAAATAGTAAATGAAGTTCTAACAGTCTGAACACAGCTCCTCAGTGATGGCAGCAATTTGTAATTAAAAAAAAAATAATGGGGGGGGGGCACTGGGGGTGCTTAACCAACTAAGCCACATCCCCAATCCTTTTTATTTTTTTGTTATGAGACAATCTTGCTAAGTTGCTTAGGGCCTCACTAAGTCGCTGAGGCTAGCTTCAAACTTGTGATCCTCTTGTCTTAGCCTTTTGAGTTGCTGGGATTGTGGGTGATCCTCTTGTCTTAGCCTTTTGAGTTGCTGGGATTGTGGGTGTGCCACCATACCTGGCCTTAAACTTTTTTTTTTTTTTTTTTTAATGGTGCTGGGCTTGAACCCAGGGCCTTGTACTTGTAGGTGAGCAGTCTACCAACTGAGCTATATCCCCAGCCCCTGGCCTTAAAATTTATTTTATATTCTGAATTTTCTTATGTATATGTATGATTACACGAATGGTGTGAATCTACATCATGTACAACCATAGAAAGGAAAAGTTGTATCCCATTTGTGTACAATGACTCAAAATGCAGTCTGTGAAAGTAAAAAAAAAAAAAAAAAAAAAAGAAACCTAGGGCAAGATGATTATGATGGTGTGTTGAGAGTGGTGGTGGTGGTTGGGATTGAATCCAGGGCTATGCACCAACATGGCACTATACTACTGAGTTACATCCTCAGTGCAAGAAGTTCCCACTACAACCACCACCAAGTTTATTTAGCAGGTAGATGACAGAACTAGAGACTCAAATGCAGGTCACTTTATTAGCAAAACTGCCTCCCCTCAACCCCCTTCCTTTTGTAGTTCTTGGGCTCTGGGAATTGAACCCAGGAGCAGGAACACTCTACCACTGAGCTACATCCCCATCCCTTTTATTTTTTGAGTTTGTCTATTTCATCATCTGTACTTTAGGATTCCATAATTAAAGTATCAATTTCAAGGCTGGTGTAGAGAAAAATGTTACTTTGTTCTTTCTTAATAACTTTCATCTTATATAAGCAAAGGATTATATTTTTATCTTTTTTTTTTTTTTCTGTATTTAGCAATGCATAGGGTGGGTTGTGTTGTCCTCACTAGAGGTCGGGACTCTAGATTTGTTAACTTTACTTTTTTTTTTTCAATTTCTGTGACCATTTGAGGTGTAATTGTTCCTCTAGGGGAAAACTGTATTTTCAATGGCTTCTTTGGTTGTTTCTACCTCTCTCCCTTAGGATCATGCCTTTGCTGCTGCTTTTGCCCTTAGCGTTTGCCTGGTGGAAACAAACAGAACAAAACTGTTGTTACCCAGTTTGGTTTATATTTAACTCTTGCAGGGGCAGCAGTGGTGCAGGGGGAGGGTGTTGTGCTGCTGCTCTCTTCAGGGTCTAAGGCATATCATGCAGCTGTGGGGGGAGCAATACTACTCTGTGGTAGGCTCTTTTTTGGGAGATTCTGGGGACTAAACCCAGGTCTAGTACATTGTTGGATAAGTGCTCTACAATTGGGCTACACCCACCAGCCCTGTTGTTGTGGTGGTGGTTTAATTTTTAATTGTAAAGCAGTTTTAGATTTATAGAAAAATTGTGAGGCTAGTACAGAGAGTTCTTATATACTCCATACCCATATCTTAAATTTGTGCTATATTTATTACAATTAGTGAGTCAGTATTTGATATATCATTATTAACTTAAACCATACTTTATTTATTTGGCTTTCCATATTTTTCAAATTTCCCTCAGATTGGACTTGTCTAATGTTTTCCTCATGGGGAGACTGGTGTAATGGATTTTCAGGAAGAATACCATAGACATGAGGTGCTTTTCATCCTTTTTAACAGTGGTGTATGGTATTCACATGATAGCCACTGGGGTTTTAAACCTGGATCACTTGGTGGAGGTAGTGTTGACCAGGTTTCTCTACTGTAAGGTTACTGTTTTTCCCTTTCCCTTCTCTTTTCTTTTCGGTACTGGGAATTTAACCCAGGATCATTCTAGCTCTTGAGGTCTATCCAGCTCTTAAAGATTTTATTTTTATCCGGGTGCTGTGGGGTACACCTGTAATCCCAGCAGGTTAAGGAGGCTGAGGCAGGAGGATTGCAAGTTCAGAGCCAGTCTTAGCAATTTAGTGAGGCCCTAAGCAACTTAGTGAGACCTTGTCTCAAAATAAAAAATAAAAAATACTGGGGATGTGGATCAGTAGTAAAGTGCCCCTGGGTTCAATCCCCAGTACCAGAAAGAAAGAGAGAGAGATTTTATTTTGAGGCAGGGACTTGCTAAATTGCCCAGCTTGTTTTCAAATTTACAGTCCTTCTGTGTCAGCCTCCAGAGTAACAGGGATTTTATCATGAACCACCTTGCCCCAGCACTTACCCTTTTCTTTTCTTTTTTTAGTTGTTGATGGATCTTTATTTTATTTATTTATATGTGGTGCTGAGAATCAAACCCAGTGCCTCACACATACTAGGCAAACAGTCTACCACTGAGCTACAACTCCAGCCCTACCCTTTTCTTTATAAGCTAGCAAGTCCAGCTTGCATGCATGTGGAAAGGACTAAGCTCTACCTCCTGCAGGAGGGAATATCTACTTGTATTTGGAATTCTTCTATAAGGAAGGTTTACCTCTTCTGCCCCATTTGTTTGTTTACTCGATCATGTATGCAATGTGGACTTCTATATTTTATTTTGTTTCTTGGGGTAAAATCCATATTATTCAGACTTTCCCAGAGATTTCTTAAAAGAATGGAGTCTCATGATTTATGTAAGCTGGGAAGTTCTAGTCTGAATGTAGTCTCATGGCAGAATTATCTTTTATTTGAGCCTTTAGCTGTTTGAGTGGATGAGTTCCAATGGTATTAAGTATCATCTGTTTTACTCAGAGTGCGTTAAATGTTAATCTCACCTAAAATACTTTCACAGAAACACCTGAACAGCGTATGGCCAAAGATGTGGGTACTGTTGTCTTGCCAGGTTGACTCAAAATTAACCCTCATATAATTTTTATTTTGTTGTTTAAGATGTGTATGTGTGTGTGTGTCTGCGTGCTTGCTTCCTTATTTTCTATAAGATATGGTGGGCCTATCTTGTATTTAGTATTTTTCCTATCCTAGCCCTAGAGTCAGCTACTTGTTAAGGAGCCCTGGTTCTTTTAATTGAAGAGTGGTATCTAGAAACCAAAATTTGGGAATTGGGAGTACTCATTTCTGCTGGAGTATGACTGCTTTATAGGAGAAAAGTAGGTAGTTTGTATGTTTAATATTACCCCACACAGACACACACTTATAATGTTTGTTTCTACCAGCTGACATATACTAAGTTCATACCTAAGTTATCTCATTCTACTCAAGTCCCAGAATTTTCCTTCTCCTTTTCTCTTCACCCAACCATTGATTTAAAGCAGTTTTTGTTCTTATCTTTTTAAAGTTGTAGATGGACACAGTACCTTTATTTATTTATTTTTTTATATGGTATTGAGGAGCGAACCTAGTGCTTCACACATGCTAGGCAAGTGCTTTACCACTGAGTTACAACCCCAGCGGTGTCCTTATCTTTAGAGTTGTCAAAGTACTGCTTTCTAAAATGCCTTAGGTCAGCTCTTTTTTCCTCCCTATCTCCTTCAGTGAGGTTATCATAATTTGTAATATGAATTGAGCTTCCCTCACTGGAGACTGAAATGCCCTGAAATACTTTGGATATTGGGTTTTTGGATTAGGGATGCCCAGCCACTAAAATCTATATAAATATTTTAAAATCAGAAAAAACCCCTGAAATCTGAAGCACTTCTGGTCCCAAGCATTTCAGATCAGGAATACTGAACCAGAACAGTTAAAGTCATTTGTTATAGTCTTCATTCCACGTGATTGGTTTATTTTTTAAATTTTTGTGGTACTAGGGGTTGAAGCCATGTACACTGTACCACTGAGCAACATCACCAGGACATTTTATTTTTTATATTGAAATAGGGTCTCTCTAAGGTGCCCAGGCTGGACTGGAACTTGGGATCTTTCTGCCTCATTCTCTTGAGTAGCTGGCATTATAGGCATGTAACGTGCACCCAGCCATGTGGTTTATTTTATCTATCTTTTTATTAAAAAAAATTTTTTTTTTAGTTGTCAACGGACCTTTATTTTATTTATTTATATGCGGTGCTGAGAATCAAACCCAGTATCTCACATATGCTAGGCAACCGCTCTACCATTTAAACCACAACCCCAGCCCCGGTTTAATTAATCAATTAATCAGGTTATTTATTTTTGGTATTGGGGATTGAACTCAGCAATGCTTAACCATTGAGCCACATCCCCAGCCCTTTTTATTTTGAGACAAGTTCTCATTAAGTTGTTCAGGGCCTTACTAACTTCAAGGCTGGCTTTGAACCTTGTACTCCTCCTGTCTCAGCCTCCTGGGTTGCTGGGATTACAGGCCTGAGCTACTGTGGTTTATTTTTTTATTTTTATTTATTTTTTTGGTACTGGGGATTTAACCCAGGGGCTCTCCATGACTGAGCCACATCCCCAGCCCTATTTTGTACTTTATTTAGAGACAGGGTCTCACTGAGTTGCTTAGGGCCTCGCTCAGTTGCTGAGGCTGGCTTTGAACTCGTGATTCTCCTGCCTCAACCTCCCAAGTGCTGGGACTACAGGCATGCGCCACTGCACCCGGCTACTGTGGTTTATTTTAAAAATGTCTTACATATGTCAAAATTCATTCTTAAGATATACATTCTTATGCTTAGGAGGCTGAGGCAGGAGGATTGTGAGTTCAGAGCCAGCCTCAGCAATTTAGTGAGGCCCTAAGCAACTCAGTGAGACCTTGTCTCTAAATAAAATATAAAATAGGGTTGGAGATTTGGCTCAAGAGTGCCCCTGAGTTCAATCCCCAGTACTGCCCCCTCTCCCCCACACAAAAAAGAATATATTTTGTAGGTTTTGGCAAGAACATAGAGTCATTTATCTGTTATTGCAGGACTATACAGAATAGTACTGTGAAATTTACTCTGTGTCCCCATTTTTGTCAACCATTCCCTGGCAACCACTGATATGTTTCCTTTTCCTCCCCCCCCCCCTTTTTTTTTTTTGGATATGTGTGTGTGATGCTGGGGATCGAACCCAGCGCCTCACATATGTAAGCAAGTGCTCTACCACTGAGCTTTAACTCTTGTCCTCTTTTCCTATAGTTTTGCCCTTTTCAGAATGTACCATGTAGGGGCTGAGGTTGTAGCTCAGTGGTAGAGCGCTTGCCTTGCATGTGTGAGGCCCTGGGTTCGATTCTCAGCGCCACATAAATAAAGGCATTGTCTCCGTCTATAACTAAAAAAAAAAAAAAAAATGTCCCATGTAGCTTTAGAATCTGGCTACTTTGTTTTTTTCGAGGTGCTAGGGATTGAACCCAAGGCCTTGTGCTTGTAAGGCAAGAACTCTACCAACTGAGCTATATCCCTGGCCCATGGCTACTTTGACCTAGCAAAATGGATTTAAAATTCATCCCTTGTTGCTCGAATTGGTAGCCTATTATTTATTGCTGAATAATATTCCATTGTGGGGCTGGGGATATAGCTCAGTTGGTAGAGTGCCTGCTATGGAAGCACAAGGCCCTGGGTTCAATCCCTAGCACTGCCAAAAAAAAAAAAAAAAAAATTCCATTGTATTCTTTTTATTGTTCACATTCCACTACCAGTTTGTTTATCCCTTTCCATGTTAAAGAACATCTTGTCTGCTTCCAGTTTGTAGTGATCTTGAATAAAGCTGTGAACATTTGTATATGAGTTTTTGGGTTAATCTGTTTTTAGTTCACTTGGGTAAATATCTGGGAGTGTAATAGCTGATTATATGGCAAGTCTAAATTTATCTTGATGAGAAACTGCCAAACTGTCTTTTAAATTGACTTTACTACATGTTTTATTTTAAAAATAGTATTACCTTTTTTCGGTACTCGGGGTTGAACTCAGGAGCACTTAACCACTGAGCCACATCCCCAGCCCTGTTTTGAATTTTATTTAGAAACAGGGTCTCACTGAGTTGCTTAGGGTTTCACTAAGCTGTTGAGGCTGCTTTGAACTCCAGCTTTTCCTGCCTCAGTGTTCTGAGCTGCTGGGATTACAGGCATGCGCCTCCATGCCTGGCACATCATATCATCCTTTTTTTTTTTTTAATAAAAAATTTTTTTTAGTTGTTGATGGACATTTATTTTATTTATTCATATATGGTGCTGAGGATTGAACCCACTGCCTTACACATGCTAGGCAAGCACTCTTACACTGAGCCACAACCCCGACCCAACATATTATCATATTTTTTTTAAAAAAATGTTTCTTGTTGTAGACAGAAACAGTACCTTTATTTTATTTATTTATTCTTACATGGTGCTGAGGATCAAACCCAGTACCTCACATGTGCTAGGTGAGCACTCCCACCACTGAGCCACAACCCCAGCCTCGTAGTATCACCTTAATGTATTGTTATTCATCCGGGTTTTTTCCTTAATACGGTATAGGCAATTTTTTTTTTTTTTTTTTTTTTTGCGATGCTGGGGATTGAACCCAGGACCTTGTGCTTGCCAGGCAAGCACTCTAGTAACTGAGCTATATCCCCAGCCCAGGCGTCTTTCTGTATTGGCACATAGAGACTTATTTTCAAATACCTTGTATTATATTGTGTGACTAAGCTGTAATTTAAAGTAATTCTTAAAATTATAAAAATAATACATGCTCATGGAAAAAGAAAAAAATGTAGCTATACCAAAGAAAATAAAATGAAGAATAGCCCTCCCCTACCTGTAACATTCTCCATAATATAATTCTTGCTTAAAGGTTAGCACTATAATTTGTGATCCTTCTTAATTTGAGAATTTAACTTTATGAAAGATGAAGAATTTAATGATACTACTTAAAGCTGTTCTAATGCTTGTCTTCATTAAGGTAAAGAAATTAACTTATTCAGTGATTTATCTCCCTTCTAATTTTGTTGATTGTATTATTGCTATATTGTCAGAATTTACAACGTTTATATTCTTTATATAACTGAAATAGTTTTTCGTGTTTTGTCTCAAAACAGACAAAGAAAACAGTGTTTGTGTGATTGTGTTAATATGTTCATTATAATACCAAATAATGATGTAGACCTAAAGGAGAAATTCTCGTCATTGGAACTTTACTTCCTATATTTAGTTTTTCTGGTTCTTACTAAGCTACCATCCATTTTTTCTTCTACTTTATGTTGTCCTCTTTCTGATTTTTATAATGAGTGAATGCTTGAATAATTTTTTTAAAAAGGACAGTACCTTTATTTACTTAGTTTTATGTATTGTTGAGGATCGAACCCAGGGCCTCACATATGCCAGGTAAGTGTTCTGTCACTAAGCCACAACCCCAGCCCTGCTTAATTAATTTTGATTCCATGCATATTGAAAAATGCCCTTGTTATTTCAAGTGTGATTATAGCATTTCTCCCCACATTTGATTACTAGGTTTTCTGAGGATTTAATTCTGGGTTCAAAGTCTTTTCCCTTGGAACTTGGCCATTGTTGTGTACTATATCCAGAATTCCTCCTAAGAAGACAGTAAATGAAAAATGATCCAGATCAGGCTAATTTTTGTTTCTGTGTTTTTTTTTTTTTTTTTTTTTTTAAATCAGTGGATTTTCTGCATACTTTTTCTGCATACTTTTTTTTTTTTTTAAATCATTGGATTTTCTAAAATTCATCCTTGTGTTTCAAGTATGATATTTCATCTGTTCATCATTTTAAAAAACTCTGCACACTCTTTGAATGGGCTTAGGTCTCTGACTCAGAGTGGCCTTTCATTTATGTATGTATATGTTTGTATGTATAAATATCTGGCTTTGAGTTGGGGAGGGACCTTTCCTCCATAGTCCCTTCCTTTGTGTCCTGTCAATCAGGTGTTTGAGTTACTTAATCCCTTTTTCTTGTCCTTTTTTATTCATAGTGTACTTTTTCTGTCTTTTGTTTCCACTTTATTTCTCAGATTAGTAACTTGGTCTTTAACCATGCCTTTTTTGTTGCTTAAATTGCCCATTTAATTTTTCACTTTGGCAATCATTTCTCTTTTTAATTTCCAAGAACTTAGGCTCTTCTTTTTTTTAAATCTATTTTTAATTATCTGTTGGTTTTATTAAAGCTGTTTTTATGTCTATTCTTTCAAATCACAGCTTTATTGAGGTTCAATTTATATGCCATATAGTTCACTCATTTTAAGTATATGGTTCAGTTTTTTAAAGTACATTTATAGAGTTATGCAGCCATTATCACACAGCCTTATTTTTCAACTTTTTTTTTTTTGATCATCCCCTCAAAGAGTTCTTGTACTTTAATAGTCACCAACTTAACTCCTAGACAACCCATTAATCTACTTTCTGTTCCTTTTCTGGATATTTCATATAAATGTCCATAAGATAATACAACGTGTGTTCTTGGTGTATCACTTCTTTTACTTAACCTAATGTTTTAAAAGATCAATCATATTGTTCCAGCATCATTTTGTAGAGAACACTATTTTCCTGTTTAATTACCTTGGAACTTTTATTGAAAACCTGCTTACCAACCAGTTGTATAGACCTCTTTTGGGACTCTGTATTGTAGTATATCAATCTATATATGTCTGTCTTTAGGCCAGTAGCAAATTTTCTTGATTGCTTTATAGTAGGTCTTGAGGGCTGGGGATATAGCTCAGTGGGTAGAGTGCCTGCCTTGCAAGCACAAGGCCCTGGGTTCAATCCCCAGCACCGCCAAAAAAGAACAAACATAAATGAAGAAGCTATTCATTCCCTATGATATCATAGGGAATGAATAGCTTCTTCATTTATGTATGTTCTTTTCTGTTGGTACTAGGGATTGAACCCAGAGCCTTGCATGTGCTAGGCAAGCACAGTACTGCTGAGCTATATCCTCAACCCTTTTTCAAATTTTATTTTGAGACAGGGTCTCAATAAATTGCCCAGGTGGGCCTTGAACTTGAGATCCTTCTCTTTATGGGATTACAGACATGTGCCATAACACCTGGCCTCTCTTCCCTTTTTACATGTGAGAAGACAAGCCTCAGGATGGAGGATGTGGTGCAAGATGCTCTTCAAGGAGTTTTGCCTCCTGGTATTCAGGCCGTTGGTTAGTCCCATCACACAATAATCGGGGTGGGTCTATGTGACCAATAGAATACAGCAGAATGCAGAACTGGAAGGCTTTGTCACTAAAGGTGTTGCAGTTTTTGCCTTGGTCCCTGTTGGATGCTCCTAGTGGAGGAATCCAGCCACCTTATTGTGAGGACACTCAAGCAGTCCTGTTGAGGGCGCATGTGGAGAGGAGCCAGTAGCCAGCACCCACTTTCCAGCCATGTGAGTGAGCCACCTTGGAATTGGAGCCTCCAGCCTCAGTTAGCCTCAGTGCTAGGATGAGCGACCTTGAGCCATAGCAGCCTATCCAAGATACTCCCAAATTTCTGACCCACATAAAGTGTAAGAGACAATGAACAACTCCTAGTGTTTAAATCTGTAAGTCAGGGCAGGGTCTAGTGGGGGTTGTATAGCAACCAAAAGCCAACACTAAAGACCTCAGAGAGGAAAAACGAAGACATGGGTTTCTTTGATATCATGTTGCCACTTGACTAACCAACCATGAAAGTGCTTACTTCTCCATTTCTGTCTCTTTATTTATTTCATGGTATTGGGGATTGAACCCAGGGCTTTACATGTGCTAGGCAAATGCTCTGCCATTGAGCTACATTCTTAACCCTTTTAAAAATTTTATTTCAAGACGGTCTCACTAAATTGTCCAGGCTGATATTGAATTTGTGATCATCCTGTTCAGTCTCCCAACTTGTTGGGATGACAGGCATGCGTGTGACAGTGATTTCTTCTTGATTTTATCTTTCTTGAGTCTGAATGATGATTGCTAGTTCAGGTTGCTGATGGGTCAGTTCTGTATTTATTTCATACTGAAAGTTCATCTTTAACTTATATCTGATATATTCTAATATTTTTGTAAGCATTCAGTTCCTCATTAAATTCCTTTTTTTAAAAAATAAATTTTTTTTGGTACCACGGATTGGATCCAGAGGTGCTTAACCATTGAGCCCCCATCCCTAGCCCTTTTTTATATTTTGTTTTGAGATAGGATTTTGCTAAGTTGCCTAGGGCCTCCCTAAGTTTCTGAGACTCACCTTAAACCTAGGATCCTCCTCCCTCAACCTCCTGAGCCTCTGGGATTGTAGGTGTGTGCCGGAGTGCCCAGCTACAAAATTCCTTCTTAAAACATCTAAAGTACTTTAGTTTTCTGTCTTGATCCTTTACTGATATGCTTTCATTTACCATATAAATCATTCCAGTGGTCCTCTGGAGACTTATTTCTTTATGGGTTAAGTTATAAGTAATATTGGAGATAAAAATGATTGTGTTCTGGCCATTTATCTTGTTAGTGGGTCTTTCATGATCTCCTAGTATTTTTGAATGAGCTAGAAAAGAGCATATTCTATATAGGAATGTGAAGATAATATTATGGAGATAATATGGTTGGTTATATTATCTAAGTGGTTAACATGATAATGATGGGCCATTTCATTTTAAGATTCTTTTTTAAGTTCTGGATGTACATCTATATACATAGTTTAATTTGGAGAGTGACGTTGTCCAAAGTGAGAAATTGCGTGAATGCTTTATTATTTTGAAATGAATGTTCTAGTTGAAACTTAGTTTGAACCTGACTTCACAGTGTTCTAAATTAGTTACCTTAGTCATACTATATGGGATAGAAATTTGCTGGTTGGTGTATCAGAGATAGGATTCAAATTTAAAAAACTCTTTATCTGTTCAAATTAGTTATACATGACAGTAGAATGCATTTATGCATTTTCATAAATCATACATAAGCACTATAATTTCTCATTTTTCTGATTGTACGTACAGTAGGATTACATGGGTCATGCAGTCATATATGTACATGAGGTAATAATGTCTGAGAAACATGGAACACTTCAAAAATTTGTGTGTCATTCTTGTGCAGGGGCCATACTAATCTCTGTATGGTTCCAATTTTAGATGTGCTGCCAAAGTGAGCACAGGATTCAAACTTTTTAAGAAGAGTTTGCTCTTGATTGGAGGTATCTCATTAATTTTTGGGTGTGGGGGCAACCAAGGATTGAACTCAGGGGCACTTGACCCCTGAGCCATAATCCCAGTCCTATTTTGTATTTTATTTAGAGACAGGGTCTCACTGAGTTACTTAACACCTTGCTTTTGCTGAGGCTGGCTTTGAATTTGTAATCCTCCTGCCTAAGCCTCTGGAGCCCCTGGGATTACAGCTGTGTGCCATTGAACCTGGCAGGTATTCTCATTCTTTTAAGTAAATATTTAAATGCTCTCTTTAAAAAATATTGGGTTTGGGAGAGAGTGCAGAAATGGCTTATTTTAGGATGTGCTTTTGTTTAGTAGAGAAAACAAACTTGTAATTGCCATAAAATTGGAGGAGCATATAGCTGGAGGAGTTTGGGGAAACATCACTGTGATATTTTAGCTGGGAACTTGTCAGATATTTTAAAAAGTCAGGACAGTTGTGGGAACAGTTGGGGTTAGTGGTGCCAGGATATCAATACCCATGAAGGGTATTGAGCTATTTTAAGTAATCATCATTAAGTGATAAGAGCTCATTAGGACTCACAAAATGTCTGTTTTACCTAATTTGGTTTACTCTTAATTGACTTTTAAGATGATATATAACTGTACTTGTATTCTATAGGTATTTGACTAGTGAATACAGTCTGAGATTTATTTCTTGCTGCTAGGTAGTTTATCTTTACCAAAGCTCTGCAGTCAATGTTCTTCTAGGTCTGATTTGTCTGAGATCCCTGGGAATTCTTGGATGGTCATTGTAGTCTGGAATCCTTTGAAATTATAATCATGCATAATCTCAGTCACAGGGGAGGCTAAGGGAAGAGAATTGCAAGTTCAAGGCCAGCCTCAGCAATTCAGTGAAACTCTAAGCAGTTTAATGAGACCCTGTCCCAAAATAAAAAATTAAAAGGGATCTTGGATGTCACTAGGTGCTAAAGCACCTCTGGGGTTCAATTTCCATTACCAAAAAAAAAAGGATACTAGTAGTAGAATGACTAGTTTAAAGGGGGCAAGAGCAAACATACACATAAAAAAACAAAGCTAAGTACAAAATTATAACTGCTTTAAGGAGAAAGAAAAATACAGGGCTAGGAATGTACAGTGGTAAAGTGCTTGCCTAGCGTGTTCAAGGCCCTGGGTTCAATCCCCAGCACTGGGAAAAATGGGAAAAAATAAAGAAAATACCAAGAGAGTATAAGTTTACTAAAAATAAAGGCCTTCCTCTAGACACATTCTCCATGTCAACAACTTTGAACAACTATTTAGGGATATCAGAGAAGACTTCTAAGGAATAAAAAGCATTTGAACTGATCCTTTGCCATGCAATATGAATTTACTTTACCAAGCAGATATGGGGAAAAGAAAGAAATACCTCCAAATCTTCATAAAGAAAGTATGTATAAACTGGGCGTGGTGGTGTGTGCACCTGTAATCCCAACAACTCGAGGCTGAGACAGGAGGATCTCGGATTCAAAGCCTGCATCAACTTAGTGAGTTCCTTAGCAACTTAGTGAGACCCTATTTCAAAATAAATAAAAATGGGGATGTGGCTCAGTGGTAAAGTGCCCCTGGGTTCAATTCCCAGTATCAAAAAAAGAAGACCCCCTCCTCGCCAAAACAAAAAACAAAACAAAACAAAAAAACCAAACCAAATATGTATATAAAGAAAGGAACACATACAGGATAGAAAAGGGAAGGGCTGGGGATATAGCTCTGTTTAATCCCCAGCACCACACACACACAAAGGGAATTTCTCCAAAAGTGAAGTTCCTAAAAACAGAGTCTAGGGTTCCTTTTTTATTTTTTTTATTTATTTTTATTTTTATTTTTCGTGGTGTTGGGGATTGAATCCAGGGCCTTGTGCTTGACAGGCAAGCACTCTACCAACTGAGCTAGATCCTCAGCCCTGGGGTTCCTTTTAAAATGTACTACCTTGCCTTCAAAGTATAAGGTACTTTACAGAGATGAATAAAATGCAAAACAATAAATTGGAAATTAAAGAGAAAGTAGGTACATTAAATGAAATAAAAAATGTATAACATAAAAATCACTTTAAGCCGGGCGTGGTGGCGCACGCCTGTAATCCAATCGACTTGGGAGGCTGAGTCAGGAGGATCGCGAGTTCAAAGCCAGCCTCAGCAATTTAGCGAGGCCCTGAGCAACTCAGTGAGACCCTGTCTCTAAATAAAATACAAAATAGGGCTGGGGATGTGACTCAGTGGCCGAGTGTCCCTGTGACTCAGTGGCCGAGTGTCCCTGAGTTCAATCCCTGGTTAAAAAAAAAAAAAAAAAAAAAATCACTTTAAAATGCACCACATGGGCTGAGTGGTAGAGTACTTGCCTAACATGTGTGAGGCAGTGGGTTCAACCCTCAGCACCACATGTAACTAAATGAAGGTACTGTGTCCATCTACAACTAAAAAGATATTTAAAAAAATGCACCACAGACTCTCATAAATTTACAAGGTTAACAGTTTACACTTTCAGCTCTGAACTAAGTACTCATTTTTTTTTTTCTTTTTTTGCGGTGCTGGGGATTGAACCCAGGGCCTTTGTGCCTATGAGGCAAGCACTCTACCAACTGAGCTATATCCCCAGCCCAGTACTCAATTTTTTGATGACTGTTCAGTGTATTCAAGATTTCTAGCAGCTGATAATGAAAAAGGAAATCTGATCAGATAATACACAACTAATTGCTGGGAAAACTGAAAAGCCAATCTTTTCTGATTAAAGAGAATTAGTTGTGTTGCTGTAAGAAGTCCCCTTTACAAGGACATCATATAATGAGTTTCAAAGGGCTGTTGCATAAAGCATACACTTACAGATAAAGATGGCAGTAACATCGTATCAAAGCACAATTCAGTAAAGACATAATTAACGTAAATTGGGAGTGTAGTTCTCTGCCTTGTCTGAAGTAGAGTTCATGAGAATCCAAAACACTTTTAACAGAGGAGAGGAGTAAGAGGAAATCAACAGGCAGGTGGTTTCCAGAATGCTGTGAGAATCTAAATGAAAGAAACAGATCCTCCCCATCGTCTACCAAGTAACAATTTCTACCGAATAACACATAATAAGTTTCTAACAATCACAGAAATTGCATAGCTGTTAGATTAGTTGTTAAAATTAGATTTAGAAATTTTTCTATAGACTCGATTAGTTAGGCACAAAATTGGCTTAAAATAATAGCCACCAGGAGGTCAGGGATGCCTAACTTAGTGATCTCTAGCTTGGTAGCACAAGAGAAGATCTGTACTGATCATCTTTTGTGTTAGAATAGACTAGAGTATTCTGCGGTTAAAAAATTCATACAACTATAAAGTAAAATCTTAATGACTTAGAATGCAAAATGTTTATTCTTACTGACTCAGGTTGGCAAGGGTCTCTGCTCACTGAGATTCTCAGTAATAGGGCAGCCACCATTTCAGATGTTGCCACAGACTTCTGGAAGCTCTTGTACCAAAAATTAAATGCTCTCGCCACCAGTGAATGGAGGCACTTCCACTTGTAAGTCATTGGCCATATCCAGAAACATGATGTCTTCTAATTACAACAGAGCCAAAAAATGTAATCTTAACTGTGCCTGCAAGGGGGAGGATCAGATATATTTGACAACATTAATGACTACTACATTATATTGCTAATTCAGAACTTAGCACACAGGAAATATGTTGAATGGGGTAGAGTCCAAGTAGTTACTAAATTTTAATCTCTAAGTGATTTAGGAAGAGAAGGCCCGGAAGGCAGACCTATTAGAGGACCTGCCTGCCCCCCAAATCTCACCCTCATACTGGGGATGGAACCCATGGCCTTACATGTGGTAGGCAGGTGCTCTACACACCCCCTCCCCAAGCCATGTTTTAAAAAATTATTTTGAGGCAGGATCTCAATAAATTGCCCATTTTGGTCTCAAACTTGCAATTTTTCCTGCCTCATTCTCCCTAGTAGCTGGGATTGGTGTCAGGTGTACACCATTGTATCTGGCCTGGGCAGTCTTTTTGAATACTTGAATTTTCACAACTGTATTTGCTTCCTCATTTAGTACCTTTCTTTCAAACACCTGTATTCCTTTTCTCTGTTCCTTCCACTTTGACTCCTATTAAAGGTGTCAGTTGTATAGATGAAACTGCAGTTAAGTCACATAACTTGAAAGACCATGAAAATGTTTGAGTGTCTTGGCTATCTAATCCACATATTTAGGATTCTCAGTTTACATCTGGATATAATGTTCATACTCAGTGTTGACTAGCACCAATATTTGATGATTCTGAATTAGTGTAAAGAATGATGTATTCTGACTTGGATTGTGGCTCAGTGGTAAAGCATTGCCTAGCATGTCTGAGGCACTGGATTTGATCCTCAGCACCACTTAAAACTAAATAAATAAATAAAGATACTGTGTCCATCTAAAACTAATTTTTTTTTTTAAGTGATGTATTTGTAAAGCCTTCTTTCAGAAGATAGGACATGTACATGAGTGCTAAAATTGGTTTTCTTCAGATGCTTGGGAGTCAATCAGATTAGCATTTTGGGTTAGTCATTTTTATAAGGAGAATAAGGTTTTTTGTTTTTTGTTTTTTGTTTTTTTGTACTAGGGATTGAACCCAGGATGCTTAACCACTGAGCCAGATCCCAGCCCTTGTTATTTTTTATTTTGGGGGGGTACCGAGGATTGAACTCAGGGGCATCAACCACTGAGCCACATCCTGAGCCCTGTTTTGTATTTTATTTAGAGACAGGGTCTCACTGAGTTGCTTATTAGCATCTTGCTTTTGCTGAGGCTAGCTTTGAACTCTAAATCCTCCTGCCTCAGCCTTCAGAGCTCTTGGGATTATAGGCATGCACCACTGCTGGCCTTAATTTTTACTTTTGAGAGACAGGGTCACGCTAAATTGCAGAGGTTTACTTTGAACTTGTGATCCTCCTGCCTCAGCCCCCTGAGCTGCTGGGGTTACATGTGTGTGCTGCCATACCAGGACACCCGGCAAGAGAAGTTTTGGGTAGCAATTTTGAATGCTGTATAAACATATCAATAGCAAATGTTAGAATTCTGTTGTAATCCTAAAATAAAACTAGTTCATAGAGTATAATCTTTAATTATTCAACAATTTGTATCCAAATCATGGCCAATATCATCTTCTATTTTATGATTTTGAATGCATCTTAAATAAGGTTGTTTTCTTAAATAAGGCTTGTTATGTTCTCCCTCTGCCTTCTCCAGTTGAGTTGCTAGAATCTGTTCTATTTTTACTTGTGGATCTACATACTCAAGCCATCTCTGATTTCAAGCTCTGGAGATCAACAAGAGATCTTCTCTTGTAAGATGAGAATTGTGTAATAGGTGACTATTAGAAGAGTAAATAAGTCTTAGTAAGTTGGTAAACATTTGTTGAATGAGATTTTTTTCAGTAAAAACAATGTAGTACCAATGTGTGGAACTATGATGGAAGAAACTTCAATAATAAATTCAGTGGCTGACTGATTATCTGATAAGTAATTGCTAGAATCTTTTTTTGTAATGTTATTGGAGCTTTATTTATTGTGGTTTAGTTTTAAAATTGTTTAGTTTTAAAATTCTTTTTAAGAGCTCATTGAAAGTAACATGGGAAATTTATAAGTTATTAGAAATAGGACTGTTGGATTTTAAAAAATGTCTTACAAAGTAAATTATATAATTTTTGTTGTAAAAATGGAAGTGGAACAATATTGCTTAAAATCCAAATTGAGCAACATTTAAACTTTTCAGGTCTTTGGAATCTGCCTGAGGCTTGGATTGAAAGGTTATTTGATTATTTATTAGAAGATTACCTTTAGCTAAACATTGAAGAGGAGACCCAGTGGCACTTTTTTCTCCCTCAAAAAAAAAGGAAAGCAGGTGGGGGGAATAAACACTAAGTTGCTCATTAAGTGGCTAGAGCTTTCTTATATTTCTGACTAGCCATTTGGTGCTGTCATTCTACTTGTCCCTTCTGGGTCTCTGGTTTAGAAAGAGACCTTATCAGACTTTAATTATGAATTTATTTGTTTGTAAACTGATTATTATGTTTTAAAGTTGAAGTTTGATTCTTATTTCTTGGTCACATAAATGCATTTAATAAAGCAAAACTTGTTTCAAATTGTAGGAAGTATCTGGAGGCAGATAAAATGCTTATTCAGGGTTTTTGCACACCTTTCATCATTTTTACTTAAAATTCTGGATTGTGTGCATATCCAGTTTGTTTTTTGAAATAGGTATACACAAACCTTTATTGCTTTTACCTTAATTTTTAAAAAATGTTCAGCATTTTTTCCTATTTTGCCTGTAACTCCCACTCCCCCTTTTTTCCCTTAATCTGTGTCAAGATAAGTTTCTTAGATTGGGGTAGATAGCTATCTGGAACATTGTCTATTATTTGGATTGCCAATTGAGTACTTTGTTATTATTTGGATTGCCAATTGAGTACTTTGACTTTGGAATAATGGGGAGGAGGGAAAAAACAAGGGAATTTCACGAAATTGAGACAATAGGGTATGATAATGTATTTATTACTATTTCCTCTAAAAGAAATCAGGGATTCATGGAGAGATGACTGATTGTAGGTCTGGGACTGAAAGTTCAAAACATTTTGTCATACCAGAAAGTAGGAAACGGATCAGTGATCACTAGGACAGAGGCTTGAAAGGCTTCCTAGTAGACTGGTTGCTCACTGGACAAGGCAGGCAAATAAAAAGAGAAATGTATGAGGATCAAAACACATCAACTGTTTTCAAATCCATAACTTCAAAAGCTAAAACTAGTAACAGTAAACACCTTCGTGGTCATCTTCCTTTTTTTTTTTTTTGGAAGCAGGTATTGAACTCAGGGGCACTTGGCCACTGAGCCACATCCCCAGCCCTATTTCGTATTTTATTTAGAGACAGGATCTCACCAAGTTGCTTAGCACCTTGCCCATGCTGAGGCTGGCTTTGAACCCGCGACCCGCCCCCCAGCTGCTGGGATTACAGGTGTGTGCCACCATGCCCAGCTGTGGTCATTTTTGGGAAATACTACAGAACCCAGTTACTCTGAGAGCAAGGGGAAAAGAATCAAGCGTTCATCTTTGCAAAGCTGTCCTGGAAAACCAAATGCAGTAATCCTGTCCTTATCTGTGGCTTTGCTTTCTGCCATTTCTGTTCCTCGAAATCAACCTCAGTCTGAAGATAGTAATGAAAAACTTAAGAAATAAACTTCATAAATTTTAGATTGTGCACTGTTTTGAGTAGTGTGATGAAATCTTGTTCACATTCCATCCAGGACATGAATCATCCTGGCTTATCAATGCTGTAAGCCTGTAGTCACTTAGTAGTTGACCTGCATTGCTTATGTTAAAAAAAAACCCTTATGTGACTTAATGGCCCCAAAGCACAAGACTAGTCATGTTGGCAATTCAGATATGTCAGAGAAGCTTCAAAGTACTCCCTTTAAATGCAAAGGTAAAGGTTCTTGATTTAAATAAGGAAAAAAGATATAAGTTGTAAAATTTCTGAGGTCTATGGTAAGAACAAAACCCTGTCTCAAAATAAAAAATACAATAAAGGACTAGGGATATGGCTCAGTGGTTAAGTGCCCCAGGGTTCAGTCCCTGGTACTAAAAAAGGAAAAGGGCTGGCAATATAGTTCAGTTGTAGAACACTTGCCTAGCATATTAGGAGACCCTGGGTTCCATCCCCAGTATTGGGGGTAGGGAGAGTCTGTGGGGGAGGGAATATGAACTTCTGTTACCCAAAGATCAAGAAGGAGCATGAATATTATATCTAACATAGGTATGTTATAGAGTTAAAAAGAAACTTTTGCTTTACTCTTAAAAATAAAAAGATTTAAAATATTTTTATTGGTTCATTCATGGTCCTCTATAGATAGAGCCCCCTACCCCCACTCCAACTTCCTGGTTTAAGGACTTGAAAATAGGACTAAAATAATTTCTAAGATCCATTTCTTTTTTTCTTTTTTTTTACTTGTCAGTGGACCTTTATTTTATTGATTTATATGGGGTGGGTAGAATTGAACCCAGTGCCTCGCACATGCTAGGCAAGCTCTGTACCACTGAGCTACAAGCTCAACCCTCTGAGACCCATTTTTCTGTTTTTGTTTTGTTTTTGGTACTGGGGATTGAACCAGGAGTGCTTCCCACTGAGCGACATCCTAGTCTCTTCATTTTCTTATTTTGAGATAGGGTCTTACTGAGTTGCTGAGGCTGGCCTCGTATTTATCTTGTCTCAGCCTTCCAAGTCACTGAGATGACAGGTGTGCATCACAAAGCCTGGAGACTCATTCCTTTTATTTTTTATTTTATTTTATTTTTTTGCGGTTCTGGGGATTGAACTCAGGGCCTTGTGCTTGCAAGGCAGGCATTCTACCAACTGAGCTATATCCCCAGCCCCTCATTCCTTTTAATTTGATACTTGCTCTGGTACTTGCAAGCTGTATTGAGAACTTTTTTCATATTATTGCTTTATTGAACTTCTTGATTCTTTGAGGTGCTCGTTGTTTGGTCAGGGTTAATAGGTCTAATTACTCTTAATTGATTGTTTTCTTTTTTTTTTCATCATTAACTTGCTATATTTTTGAGGATTATATTTGCTCTGCCTTCAGTAAATGAAGGGACTTAGTATTAGAAACCTGCTAAAATTCCAATAAATTTGTTTTCCTCAGTTTTTTTATTTTTTTCTTGTGGCTAATAGTCATTGCCTTTCCCACCCACCCCTCAGAGAATATCTCTAGGGATTTAGTCTCCAGAGTTCAGGTCTGTTGCAACTGAACTGAGATTTACCAGTAATATATATGCCCCCCCCCAAAAAAAAAAGTTTAAAGAAAAATATAGTAAAATCTCCTACCCTCATATGTAGGACAAGAGGGCCTGGTTTTACTAAGTTTTATGGTTTTTAAGTCATGGGATCATGTAAAATTTCCGTTAACTGGCACTTTCAGCTTAAAGTGCTGACTTATCAAATTCAATCTTCAGATTCAATTCAACATTTAACAAATATTTGACTGCCTGCATTTGTAAGCATAATAGTACTTGAAAGAATGGAATACAAAAATCTTGCTAGCATGAAGAGTTTACACTTTGTATCGCAGCACAGATAATAAATCAGATAATTAAGTTTAAAAGTGGAATGTTAATGTTTAAGTGCCCTTAAGAGAAAAAAAAGGTGGCAAAAGGGAACGAAAAGATGCGATGCACTGATGTCTGAGAGAAGAGCTTTCCAGACAGTAACATGCACAGAAGCTCTGAGATGGGCAGGTGTGGCACAGAAGGGTTAGTAGAGAAGAGAGGAGAGAGGCAGACAGATAATGTTTCTGGGTAAAGACTTTGGCTCCTGCTCTGAGTGAGATAACCATTAGAGGTTTGTCACACAAAATTGAAATGATCTGATGCACATTTAAACAGGTTCCTTGTCAGCTTCTATTCTGAGAATATTAACAGCAAGGAGACAAGGGCAGGTACAAAAAGATTGATTATGAGACTTTAGCAATAAGTCAAATGAAATATGGTATTGGTACAGTATGGTGGCAGTAGAGAGAAGTAGTTGTATTTGGGGATACATTTTCTAAACAGAGTTGTTAGGTTTTGCTGCTTGCTGGACTACAGTTTTGGTGGGGGTGGGGGAGGTTTGTGTGAGAGAATGTGTCAAGGACGACTCCAAGGATTTGACCTGAGCAAAAGAAAGGATGAAGTTGGCATTACTAAGATGGGAAAAAACTGTAGGACAAGGAGGAAAGATGACCAGGGGCTCAGTTTTGGGTATGCTGTTTGAATTGCTATTAGACTTGAAGTGAATAGAGAAGGCAAATGGGAAGCTTATTATATTTGGTTGGATTTCAGTGAAGAGATTTGGCTGAGAGACATAAATTGGGAAATTATTTAGCATACAGATTGTGTTTAAACTATGAGGTTAGATGGGATCAACAAGGGGGATAAGTAGGTAAAGAGAAGGGGTTAAAGGAGTAAGTCTTGGGGTTAAAGGACTAAGTGTAAGTCAGTGAAATAAAAGGAAAATCAGAATGTTTTGTCCTGTAAGCCATGTGAAGAAAGTTTCAGGAAGGGAGGCATATCAACTGAGTCACAGAAAAGGTCAGGTAAAACAAGGATGAAGTGATTACTGGAGGAGAATGGTACTTTGCAGAAGGTAGTTTCAGTGGTGTGGTTTGGACCAAAATCCAGATTGGTATGAGCTTCAAGAGAATGGGAAGAGAGAAAGTGGAGATTGGGAATGAAGTTGTACCTTAAAGGAAATAGGGGAATGGGACAGCATGTGGATGGGGAGTAGACTTCTGTTTTGTTTTGGTAAATGTTGGAGAATTGATAGGATGTTTGATGTTGAGATTGAATTTAGTAGAGGGAAGAAATGATGACACCGGAGGAGGGGTAGGAATTTCTGAAGCAATGTCTTTGGGAAGAAAGATGAATTCCAATTACTGCCCAGTTTGGAAGCCTTATCTAGAAGCATGAAAAATTCAGAGTAAAAGGAGAGAAGGTGGGGTAGTAATTACATGGGCAGAGATTCAGGAAGGAGAACAGATCTTTATAAAATGTGAAAAAGTTTAGTACTTAGAGTTTTTGTGAGCACTAAGTGAACACTTGTGAAAACATGATTACCAAACAGTACTTACTGAGAATTGACTACTTAGTACTCAACTTAAATCACTATAGTAACCACTTGTAGAGGTAACTATGAAAGATATAGTGTATGAGATTGTGTAAGTTTACAACATTTGTAAAATTACTTTGTGATTCACACAACCAGTTTCCTTTAGTCACTTGTGTGAGTAATACTCTGGAAATACCGGCTTTTCATTCAAGTCAGATGAATCAGTTGGTAGTTTCTAGTTATGTCATCTTTTTCTCTGCAGAGATTCTGGCCATCACAGGTGCCACTCACACAGAATATCAGCATAAAGCACATTTCATAAAAACTAGTTTTAATCAGAAACAAGGTAATTTTACATGTTACAGTTGTGAAGGTGTTTTTCTTTAATATGTGGGTAAAAGTTGGCTTAGCAAAAGAGTTACATTGTCTAATAGAAAATGGAATTCTTTGTATAAATTGGGTAGAAGTAGCAGAGGAATCATACGTATTTACAACTGCAATAACTAGTAATTGCAGTTGTAGGACCAGATGTAAAATAGGGGCAGATCATGTGGGACTAGTAGAGGTAGAGTTGGAACCAGAAGATACTTGGAAAATCTGTTCAAATTATTAACTGACTTTAAGTATGTTCCTATTTTGAAATAAGACCCAGAACATTAAAATCCATAAGAATATCGGTATCAGTTTTGGGTGTGAAAGGGAATGAAAAGGTGAAAATGGGGAATAGGAAGAAGTCTGATGAGAGGGCCCCAGAACATCTATCAGAGAGACAGGGTTGATGGAGAATCATTAGATCTTGGTAATTCAGACTCCCGGGTGTTGACTGGGTTGTTTGGTAAAGTAACAGGATGAAAGTAGGTAGATATTGTAAGAAGACCTAGGATATAAAATCCTTTAAGAGATCTTTACGTGATCTAGGAGAAGTTGGAAACTAAAAAGAGGAAGGTTAAAGAGAAGTTCATTTAAATCAAAGGCTGATAATTGAAAATAATTTAAATGCACTATGTTTGAAATACCTTTATAACCAGCTAAGTTTTTTCGTGAAATTATGCTTTCCAGTATCCTATGTTCAACATTTGAAAACAATATTCTAAAATATAAAATAAGTAAGTTTAGATGCGGAGCCTACGTTCAGAAACCCATATTAAAATAAGGGAAGTTGTATGCCATAAGAAAGATAAAAATATAATATTGTATATATTAATAAGAGGAGGAGACTACCTTCTGAGGCTATTTTAGATAATAGCATGCTCTGTTAGATACAAAAGAGTAGTGTTTGTACATAGCATAAATAGTTCAGGTTAAAATTAAGTACAAATAAGAAAATTCTCAAAGCATAGTTTGTCCCTCTCCATTCCCCTAGTGAGTTCTTTAGAGGTTTATGGGTTGAGTGAGTGAGAAAGGGAAAAAGGGTGAGAGGAGAAATAAGCTTTGGTGAAATAATCAACCATATAAAGAAATTACTTTTTAAAAATTATACAAGAGAATGCCCTTGAAAAGCATAGGAATGTAGAAATGAGGGAAAACTGTAGATACAGAAAAATACTGTGAATAATATGCTATAGTCTTAGTTTTTAAATTAAAATTGTTTCCAGGCGCGGTGGCACATGCTTGTAATTCCAGCACTTGGGAGGCTGAGGCAGGAGGATCTTGAGTTCAAAGCCAGCCTTAGCAACTTAGCGAGGCCCTAAGCAACTTAGTGAAACCCTGACTCTAAATAAAATACAAATAAGGCTGGGGATGTGGCTCAGTGGTGGAGTGCCCCTGGATTCAATCCCCAGTACCAAAAAAAGTTAAAAATTGCAATATGACAGCCAAGTCAAATTTCTTAAAAGAAACTTTCTTTAATTTAAAATAATAAATTTTCTGAAAAAATAAATGAGCACAAAGACCCAATAGTAAAATGGACAAAGGCATGAACAGTCTGTTTATGGAAAATCACATACACCTTTTTAATTTTTTATTTTTTTTGGTACCAGGGATTAAACTCAGGGGCACTCAATCACTGAGCCACATCCCCATCCCTATTTTTGTATTTTATTTAGAGACAGGGTCTCATCTCACTGAGTTGCTTAGTGCCTCTTTTTCTGAGGCTGGCTTTGAACTTGGAATCCTCCTGCCTCAACCTCCCTAGCCGCTGAGTTTACAGACCTGTGCCACTGCACCCAGTTTACATATACTTTTTTTTAAAAAAACATTATTTATATGTATATTTTTAGTTGCTGATAGACCTTTACTTTATCTATTTATTTAAAAAATATATATACGTTTTTTGCGGTGCTGGAGATTGAACTCAGGGCCTTGTGCTCGCGAGACAAACACTCTACTAACTGAGCTATATCCCCAGCCCTAAAAATATATTTTTAGTTGTCAATGGACTTTTATTTTACTTATTTATATTTGGTGCTGAGGATCTAACCCAGTGCCTCACTCATGTTAGGCAGGCGTTCCACCACTGAGCCATGACCCCAGCCTAGTTTCAGTATACTTTTAAACATTTCAAAGATCCTAGGCTTTTCTCATAGATATGTAATAGAAACTACATAAAGATACTCTTTTTCTCCTAACAGAAGCCAGATCAGACTTCCTTACCGTGAATGAAGCCATCACTTCTCAGGTCGTACTCATATAGTTTGAGTCCTCTTCCCTTTATTCTCTCTTCCTAAATATGGACAATCAAGTTTTTTCGATGAGGAAAGGTAAACTTTCTTCCTCCTCATATTAGAGAAATCACTAGAGAGAGAAAACAACCAGGAGGAAACATAACCCAGACAGGGAGAGGAGAACTTAAAAAAAAAAAAAAAAAAATGAAATAAGGAGAATTAAATTGTAAAGAGGAACAGGATTCTGTAGAAAAAGGAAAGGAGCTGTTGAAGGTAATTTAATGATTCAATAGAAGGGGGTCTATTAGAAGATAAAACTGAAGAAGTCTTTGCAGAAAGTACAATAAAAAGGAACCAATAAAAGAACCTATAAAAGACAAGTGAGGGCTGGTGTTGTGGCTCAGTGGTAGAGCGATTGCCTAGCATGTGTGAAGCACTGGGTTTGATTCTCAGCACCACATATAAATAAATAAAATAAAAGTTCACCACCACCAACAAAAAATATTTAAAAAAAACAAAGAGAAGTGAATAGTTATACTATGTGTAAATATGACTGATTAAACATTTACAAATAATAGGGGCTGGGGTTGTAGCTCAGTGGTAGAGCACTTGCCTAGCATGCCTGAGGCACTGAGTTTGATTCTCAGCACCACAAGTGTGGTGCATAAAATATTTATGATCAAGTTTCACTCTTTTATTGAGAAATTTATGGTAATTTTCTTAATTGTGCCAGTATTTCTTTTTTCTTTTCTTTTTTTTTTTGTGGTGCTGGGTATTGAACCCATGGCCTTGTGCTTGCAAGGCAGACACTCTACCTCGCAACTGAGCTATATCCCCAGCCCTTGTGCCAGTATTTCTATAGAATAAATTCCTGTAAGGGTACAACTCGGTCTCCCCTTCCTTTTGAGGGCTGGAATCCCCCCCTCCCTCAGTGCTCACACATGATAGGCAAATGCTCTTATCACTGAGCTATACCCAGTGCCTAAATGTGGAATTTAAATGAAAGGGTGAAAAATAAGTTTAATAGTGCCAAATTGTGCACTACAAAAATTCAGTCAGTTAATTTCACCTATTGCTTGTTGGGTGATCTCTGCCACTTCTGATTAAAATTGATAAGCACTTTCCAATCTCATAAGTGATTTACTTGGATTTTTAAAATAGGTTGAATGTTATTCATGTTTTTATTGGGCTTGTGTTTACTTCTTTGTGCAAATGTTGGGTTTAATCTTTCTCATGGATTTGTTAGTGCCCATTAGTTATGTAGGAATCAAGCCCGTCATGTGTGTGAATATTTTCCCCTTAGTTTGTTTTTGGGTTCTCCTTTTCCCTTTTAAACCTTTCAGATGTTTAATTTCTTTCTTTCTTTTTTTTTTAAATTTTTTTTGTTTGAGGTTGGACACAATTTTTTTGTTTATTTCTATGTGGTGCTGATGATTGAACCCAGTGTCTCACACATACTAGGCAAGTGCTCTACCACTGAGCTACGGCCCCAGCCCTTCTTTTCTCCTCCCTCCCTCCTTCCCTAAGGTTTAGTCCTTTATTTGTGGCTTCTACAGTTTGTATCTGATTTAAGACTTTTACTAAACCAAGGTTATAAAAAAATTTTATTTTAAACTCCTTATATTGCTTTTTTTTTTTAATGGTTTTGTTTTCTGCATTTAAAGTTTTCATCTGTTTGAACCCTCACCTTGACCCCACCCCAGCCAGGTGGTGGGAATTGAACCTGGGGGCTCTTTGCCACCGAGATACATTCCATCCTTTTCTATTTTTAATTTTGAAATAGTCACACTAAATTACTGAGGCTGGTCTTGCACTTGGGATTCTCCTGCCTCAACCTTTTGGGTACCTGGGATTTAGGCCTAGGCCACCAAGCTGGGCTTATACCTTTTTTGTTTTAAGGATTTAGGTAGAGATAGGTTTCATTTTCAGTGATGGCTAACTAGTGTTCCTGAAACACTATTTGGCCGGGGGCGGGGTGTGCTGGGGATAGAACCCAGGGTCTTGTGCTTGCCAACTGAGCTATATCCCCAACTCTAAAACACCATTTTGACTAATGAATTCTTTTTCTTAATTTGAAGAAGAAATTGAATTCATTATATATCAAATTCCCTGTGATTTTGGTTTATTTCTGGAATCTATTTTGTTCTTTAGATCTCCAGGTCCATGTTATACTCTATTAGTTGTTACAGTTGTAGAGCTGTTTTTCATTTATATCATCTTGTTTCAAAATTTATTTTTGTCAATTTTGGACAAATAAGTGAATATCTGCCATTGTCCCTTTTCATTTGGGAAGTGCAGTACCAATTTTGTTTGAAAACAATATATTTTATTTTAAATGACAACCTTTCCTATCTGGAAGCTTTTAGGATTTGGAGTTCTGAAGGGGTGTGTGTGTGTAGTGTCTACCTGTTTATAAATAATCTCTTATTTTTTTCCCTATGTTCTCTCTTTCCGGAACTTCTGGTAATGGCATGTTAAGACTTGTTGATTAATGTGGGAAGCTTAAAATCCACAATGGGGAGAGTAGTAGAAGGTAAGGTAGCTAAGGGAGAAGCTCTGTGTGCCAGGTTCTGCAGGGCCTTATAGCCCATTATAAGAATGTTGTGGCAGGCATCCTTGTTTTGTCCTATCTGACTTTAATGGAAATATTTCTGATTTTCACCTTATTGTCTTCTTTTTTTTTGTATTGGGGATTGAACCCAGGGGCACAAACTAAGCCACATCCCCAGTTCTTTTTTATATTTTCTATTTAGAAACAGGGTCTCACTAAGTTGAGGCTGGGTTTGAACTCTCAATCCTTCTTCAGCCTGTCAAACCAATGGGATTACAGGTATGTGCCACTGTGCCCAGTTCACCTCATTGTTTTCATATACTGTGTGGGAATATAAAATCTTGCTGAAGATGTGTACACACATACGTGCGCACACACACACACAGAGCTTAGTGTATATTATGTGGTCTTTTTAAAAAATGATTGATGCTATATCCACCTCTGTTGAAATTCTCTTTCCTTATAGTACCAGGAATGTGTATTGTTTTATGAAAACTTTTAAATAACAGTAATGAATGCTTTTTCAGTTTTAACCTTAATACTTTAGATCAAGAGACAGAACCTTTTTTGAATTTGTGGAAGATTGGTACCTTTTAAGTTTGTTAGATTATATGTACCAATATTTTATTTTAGGAAGGCCATATATAGTACCGAAGTTAGTTGCCTAATCTGTGGATCCTTATTCTGTGGGTTCAGATGCAAATTCCTCTCTGTTTGCACAACTGTAAAGTACGAATAATAGTTTTCAGCTCATAGGCAGGGATTGGTAATCAGAGGGGCTAACACCAACATTGTGATGTACAGGTGTGAAAGTACTTGCCTCTTCCTTGCTTATTACCCTGCCTCCTTGTAATTTAGGTCCTGAAGGGATAATGTATGACTTAAGAGTGCTTTCTGGACCATGCTGCAGTATAGCTTAGTTCTGGCTTCCGTCTGTTGGTTGGTATCTTTTATGACCTGTTGTTAAGTAGTTTTACTCTTACTCCAGCTCATCAAATTGTTCTTCTGCATATTGCAGAATACTGCAAATACTTCTGCATATTGCTCAGCTAACTTCTTCCTGGAATATAGTAAATATAATAGTGTTATTATTATTTTTTTCGAATGTTTGTCAAGAGTATTCTTTGTGCTATCTCTGCACAAGTGGTTCAGGAAATGAATTAGAAAACTTCTGTTTCATAGGAGAGTATAATAAAATAATTAATTACCTCTTACTAAAAAAAAAAAAAAAAATACCTGGGATGGTATTTGGAGTGACTGGAGATATAACTCTGTCACCTTAGTTAACTTTTTTGAGGTCGTTAGAGTGTAAGCCTAGCTAATCGTTTTTGTTTCTCCTCCCATCAAAATTCAGCTCCTAAATTTTAGCATAACTCTGTTCCCTTATTTTATTCTTTTTCTTTCCTAAAATTGAGTTGAATGTTTAGTACATTTAATTTTATTTCTTGATCAATTGAAGGTGTTTAATTTGTGGAACTTCCTCCAAATTTAACTTTATTTGTATGCCAAGTAAAGATTTTTATATAGGTGGTTTTTTATAATTATTTTCTTGATTTTGATTTCCATCTTTGTTAATTTAAGAGAGTTAACAAAATCATCAAGTTTACCACATTAAGGGAAGTAGTATAATTTCTTTTTTGTCAGATTGTGGTCTAGACTATTTCTCCTTTCTTGAACTTTGGAGGTGTCATTGGTCTAAATAGATAATCAGTTTTTGTGACTCTTCCATAGATTTGGTCTCTTCCCATCTTATGTCCAGCTGTTTCATCATTTGGTCTGTTTGATCTCTCAGGATTGAAATAGTGATTGTCTTCTTTTTAAAAATTTCTATCCAAGGTTTTTCTTGTATTTCTTTAAAGTTTTGGTTCCAACTATAAGTTTTGAAGATTTTGGTATGTATAGGTTTTTAAACATTGTATCTTTATAGATTTTGATCTTGATCATTACAAAAAGTGACCTTTATGCCTCCTTTAATGTTCTTCATTTTGAATTCAGTAGGTTTTAAAAAGGTGTTTATACTTGCCTGGTATGCTTTTGTCTAACCTTTCACTTCTTACTTTTCAAAGTTATTTTAGGTTTGTCTCTTGTAGACCCCATGTAGTTGGATCAAGGTTAGTCTTTTGGACCCAATATAAGATGCTATTAATCATTTATATTAATGTTGTGTATTTGGTTTTGTTTCTATAAAATTAGTCTATTTTTGTTGTTGCTGTTGCTTGTCTTTTTGCTTGATTTTCTTTTTCTTCTTTTAAACTACACATGGTTTGTTTTTTTGTTCCCTTATTTTGGAAGTTATGTATTGTACTTCATTATGTCTAAAGTACCATTGATTTGTTATGGTTACTTATTTTGTATACCACTAATGTGGTTAAATGTTGTCAAAGAAATTATGATACGTCATCAGTTGTACATGCTGATTTCAGATATACTAAAATGTGAAAAAATATATCTTAGATGAAGAAACAAGGCAGTTTGTAATTCTGTGGTTATAAAGCTATAGCTGTAATGTACTTAAATCTTACTGCATTTATCAAATGGATTTTTTAGAAGTGGTTGTTTCAGTGCTGTATTGTTAAGAGTTCTTAGTTTGAAAATGTTAGTGACTTTCGTGAAATGATGTTTTGGCTGGTTACAGAATTTTTGAGCTTCATTTCCCTTAATACTCAGTAGACACTGTTTCCTTATCTTCTGGCATCTAGGGTAATTCTAGAGAAGTCTGGGGCCAGCCTGACTGTTTTTTTCCCTTTGTAGGTGACCTACTTCTGCCTGGGTATTGGTAGAATTCTTTCTTTATCCTTGAAGTTCAGTAACTTCATCAGGATATATCTCGGTCTTGGTGTGATTCTCTATTACATTTTCCTGTTACATGGTAAGCCATTTTGAACTGTGGACTCAGGAATACTTTCTTATATATCTTTTAATATGCTTTTGTTTTGATTTTTCTTCAAAAAAATCAGTTTTATGATTGCTCATCTTCATTTTCTGTCTTCCATTTCATTTTTGAAAAATGCTTCCTTTGTTCTTTTCTGTTGTGCTCTATGTAATTTTCTCCATTATCCTTCATTTTATAAATTTGTTTTCATCAATATCAGGTCTCCTGTGTCTATGTATAATGTGGTTTTCATTTTTCCAGATTTCAGTACTTCATTCAGTTTTATTTATTTATGTCTGTGAGCTGCCCTTTCAACTTGTCTCATTTACTTCCCTCCTTCTAAAAAAGCCTTTTACTTCTTACAGTAGGAACAGGTAAAACCACATTGTTTTTGAGAAGATGGGTTTAAAAACAGTTGCAAATCAACTACTATCAACATTTTTCTCCAAGAACACAAAGCAAGTGATTGGTAAAATGGTTTTTATCACATCATGCTGTTAGCTGTTATGTTTTATTAATGGCACGAGATCTGAAAAAGCCTTTTTTTCTTTTCTTTCAGGCTTTAAATATACATTTTTTTTTTTACAGTTGGATAAACTTCTACACAGTATAAATCTGTTTTTGCCTTGTGTTTCTGTGTATGGGAAAGTGTTCAATGACTTTTTCCCTGTTAATCATTGAAAATCTGTTGAGGCTATTTTTTATTCAGTAAGTTACAATGTGGGATAGAAAAAATTTCATTGAAAACATGAATCACAGATTCTCTGCCATCCATGTGTACCACAGTGAAAAGATATGCTTCATGAATTTCTGCTGAATGCTGATGCTTTTGTCTTATTCTGAAGAAATAAAGGTAATCAACAACGTGTCCCCTGATCTTAATTTGGGATTGAAGGAAATAGAGAAAATTGTGACTGTAAGCAAGTTGTGGTTACTGAGACTGAGACTTTCACTGTGACTTGTTAAAAAAGGTGTAATACTTTGGTACTTTAAAGTAGCTTACCTGTTTAGAGAAGAGTTTCTCCCATGAGTTTTTCTTTTCTTTCTTTTTTCTTTTTTTTTTTTAAATGATGGCAGGATGCAAGCATTCTTTGTGCAAGCCACTACTGATGTTAAAAAGGTTATTTCAGTAGTCTTGCATATTCAGAATGTGCTTATTTCATACTGTGAACATATGGAATTTACATTCCAGAGCTTATCCTCAAAAATTAAAGTTATCAGAATTTCTTTGGGGTCCCAAACTGTTTTGCTTGATTTGATTGTCAATAAGTTGGCTTCTTCCTAAGGTGGTATGTATTTTCATCTAGTCCATTAATTCAGCTAATACTGCCAGAGACTACAGTAAGCCATGGGGTGATATTAGTAAACAAACAAAAATCTTCGCTCTTCTAGAGCTTGCATGTTCTAGTTAGTGTAGGGAAGTTAAACAGAATTAATAGAAAGTTGTAAAGTACTATGTTGAAAGTAAAATGGAAAGGGAATAGAATAGGGAACTGTAAGAATGTGGGGGTTATAATTTATAATAGGGTGACAATTGAATGAAGAATTGCATTAAGCAACGAAGTGAATAACCCCCGAGGCCCTGAAATGGGGACTGACTTGAATTTTGGAGAAGGTGACAACGAGCCCTAGCTGAAGCCCAGAGATAAAATATTGGAGAGAGGTGCTGTTAATTCTGAAGAGCCTTGTGGGTCATCACTGAGATGAGATGCCTTTGGACTAGAAATAAGATTGGAATTCACATTTTTACAGGATTACTTCTGGCTGCCAGGTTGAGAATAGACTCAATAAGATATTTGACATAGCACTCCAGTATAACCATTTAAGTAAATGATTATAACTGAAATGAAAGCTTTACCAACAATATCCTAATTTTATTTTAATTTTTTTTGTTAGTGAAAACAAATGCTTGTTAAATCCCAGTAGATCTGTTTCATGACTGCACCACTTGTAGTTGAAAAGCACTGCCAAATGAGATAGTCTCTCATTTAGCAGAAGGAATACAAATTCTAGAGTTGTATCTTTAATGGAAAATAAACAAAATGTAAACATAGCATAAAAAAATTATATCTAGCTTAAAAAAGGTCAAATAACCAAATACCCATAAATCAAAAGGCCTTATAATAAAGAGCCCCATTCCCCAGAGGCAAATGTTTTTAAAAAACCTTTTTGGTTCAGATCTCCTGGGGGCTTAACTCCGTGCTTATAAATAATATGCTGATAGTGTTTATTTTTTGGTTTATCAACTTTAGACATTCTCTGTTGACTTCTTGCTATGACAGATGTTTTCAGTCCCACTTCTCACTACTGACCTTCCTCGTTCGACAGTCACTGACCTGGCGCCTCTCTGGGGTTCTACCCAGAAGATTAGCCTTCGCTGCAGTCCCTCTGTGAGTATTCTGCTCTTCTGCTCCCTCCACTCTACTTATCAGTTCACATTCTTCCATCTGTCTCCATCTTTCAGAACCATGGGCAAATTACCTGGTTTTTAAATAAAAAATTTCTAATGAACATTATTTTAAATTTTTTTTTTTAATTTGTTTACTTAGGTTTTTAGAGGGGAGAAGAGAGGTATACACGAGCTCATATTAGCTTTGAACTTGAAGACAACTAGCAGTTTAGGCCAAAAGCCCCTTCGCCCCCATTGTTTTATAAACTACCTGTAGTGTTTCTTTTTTCAGAGTGAAATATATTTATACTATTTTATCTTTTAAGAAATAATAAAATTTTTGCATGTCATCAAAGTATTTTAAAATAAATGTATAGCATTCTTTTCATATGCTAGTACTATAATTGACCCTACATTTCAACTTTTAGATTGTTTTAAAATTTTAAATTATTTAATTACAGCTAATGCTTCAGATTTTCCCTGTGAGAAACATGTTTGTGTAATATTTGATTATTCCTCTCAGGATAAATTTTTAGGAGTGGTCACTGCTGAATCAAAGAAGATAAGCATTCTTTGAAGTTCTTTTTTTTTTTTTTGAAGTTCTTAATAATATCACTTATTGCTTTCTAGAAAGGGCTTGCTAATTTGTATTCCAACCATTATTGTAGTAAAATGGCATTTATACTGTGTTCTTAGTACTACCAGAAATGTTTTAAGAAAAAGTGTTTGATTCTGTTAGGTAAAAAGAAAATAAGAGCCAGGTGCGGTGGCGCACACCTGTAATCCCAGCACTTGGGAGGCTGAGGCAGGAGGATCGCGAGTTCAAAGCCAGCCTCAGCAACTTAGCGAGGCCCTAAGCAACTCAGTGAGACCCTGTCTCTAAATAAAATACAAAATAAGGCTGGGGATGTGGCTCAGTGGTTGAGTACCCCTGGGTTCAATCCCCAGTACCAAAAAAAGAAAAGAACAAATAAGAGCCAGATGTGGTGGCTGGCACATGCCTTTTGTCTCAGTGACTTGGGAGGCTGAGGCAGGAGGATTCAAAGCCAGCAATTTAGCAAGGCCCTAAGCAATTTAGCAAGACCTTGTCTCAAAAAATAAAAAGGGCTGGTAATGTGACTCAGTAGTTTAGTGCCCCTGAATTTAATCCACAGTAACCCCCCAAAGGTTTTAAAGAAAATGACCAAAAATTTTTTACCATTTTGAGTGTATTTTAAGGGTTTGTAAGAACAGTACTTTGCCTTTTCTCCTTCCTTCTCCTTTTTCTCCTCCCCCCCCCCCTTTTTTTTTTTTTTTGGTACTGGGGATTGAACCCAGGGGCACTCGGCCACTGAGCCACATCCCCAGCCCTGTTTTGTATTTTATTTAGAGACAGGGTCTCACTGAGTTGCTTAGGGCCTCGCTAAGTTGCTGAGGCTGGCTTTGAACTCGCGATCCTCCTGCCTCAGCCTCCCAAGTGCTGGGATTACAGGCGTGCGCCACCGCACCTGGCTCCTCCTTTTTGATGGTACCTAGGGATCCAGTGCAGAGACTTGAGTAATGTGAGACCTGTGCCCTACCACTGAACTAAATGGTTCTCGCCTTTTTGTTGTTGTTGTTGTTGTAGATGGACACGACACCTTTTTTATTTATATGTGGTGCTGAAAATCAAACCTAGTGCCTAATGCGTGCTAGGTGAGCCCTCTATCACTCAGCCGTAACCCCAGCCCCTCACCTTTTCATGTTTTAGAGGGAGATGGGTAGTAAGTGTTGAACCCCTGACATTATCCTCATGCATGCTAGGCAAGCACTCTGCCACTGAGCTGTACCCTCAACTCTCTTATTATTTTTTTTGAGATAGGATCTAGGTAAATTGAAGAGCCTGGCCTCAGACTTGCAATCCTCCTGTCTCAACTTCCCAAGTAGTTGGAATTACAGGCATATAGCACTGAGCCCCAGTTGATTCCTCCTCCCCCCCTTTTTTTTCTTTTTTGAGGTACCGGGGATCGAACTAGAGGCATTTAACTATTGAGCCCCATTCCCCAGCCCTTTTTTTGTATTTTATTTAGAGAGTTGCTTAGGGCCTTGCTCAGTTGTTGAATCTGGATTTGAACTAGCGATCAGCCTTCCAAACTGCTGGGATTACAGGCATGCGCCACCACACCTAGTGATTTTTTTTTTTTTTTTTTTTTTGCGGGAGTTGGCAGTGGTGTTGCTGGGGATTGAACTCGGGGGCAGCTGACCACTGAGCCACATCCTGGCCCTGTTTTGGATTTTATTTAGAAATAAGGTCTCACTGAGTTGCTTAGCTCCTCGGTTTTGCTGAGGCTGGTTTTGAATTTGTGAACCTCCTGCCTCAGCCTCCTGAGCCACTGGGATTACAGGAGTGTGGGACAGGTGACCTTTTCATTTTTTAGGGCTATTTTTACATGTGGAATTTTTTTTTTTTTAAATCATCTAATCAGTTTGGCTTTCCAGTATTTTCTTTCCTTTCTTCTCTCCTTTCTTTGCCTTTTCTTCCCACTCTCCTCCCTCCTTAGGAATTTAACCCATCGGCCCTCTACTACTGAGGTACATCCTCAGCTCCATTTTTTTTTTTTTTTTTTTTTTTGCGGTGCTGGGGATTGAACAGCTCCATTTTTATTTTTTATTTTGTGACAGGATCTCCCCAAATTACTTTGACTATCCTTTTGCAATCTTCCTTGGTTGCTGGGATTACAGCCTTGATCACCATGCTACCTCCTGTGTTTTCTTTAAGATTTAAGTGGTTTTCATTCTTAAAAGTAGATAACACGATGAATATTTTGAAGATAGCTTTGAATTTGGAGGTGTAGGGGCTATGGAAAAGTTTGTTTGAGAAACTTGATAGCATCTGCTTTAGAAATAATAGGCCTTTGACTTGTGTTGAAAATCCATCATGCCCAACTGCTCCAGAGGCTGTGGCTGGAGGATTGCAAGGTCAAGGCCAGCATCAGCAACTTGGAGTGACCCTGTCTCAAAGGATGTGGCTGAGTGTGTTCAGTTCCTGGTACCCAAAGAAAGAAAATCTGTCATGATGATTTAGATTTTGGATTATTGCAGCCTCTATATGACCAGTTGTCTTGTACCATAGAAGGTGCTAAGTGACAAGATACTTCCATGAAAGTACTGTATAACAAGTAAAACTTTGTAGCCAAATGCGATATAACTCATTGTGCTGGGTAACCTGGCTAAACTAGTCTTTCCACTGAATGGGCTTAAGTTTTCTCCTCATGAGTCATGTAGTTACTGAGGAATTTCTCACTACTTGGCACAAATTCCATTAAAAATTTCTACTGGTTATAGTAAAGTCCTTTCGGAGGAGATTAATTTACTTAGTGACTCAGTGAACTTAGTAACATTTTAGGTTATTTATAAGTAGCAACATATTATAAATGCTTAAAAAAAAATCCACACCTTAAATTAAAAGAAAAATAAAAAGCCTAAATGGCAGTGGACTAGGCAACATAGTGAAAAAGTTACACTGATAAGAGAGAAATCAATTTATGAATTGGTTACTATGAATGATTCATTTATTTTGAAAAGATCCCTATTTTGAGTGGTTTTTGAAATCCTTAACTGTAAAAATGTTTTGAATTTTTAATGTATTATAAAGTTCTTAAATATTACCTTTTCCTGAGAAGTTATTTAGTGGTGGAAAGAAAAGAATCTGACTTTCATTTACTTATGGTTTGGTTGCATTTTTTACATCTTTTTTAATAGTACATTTGTTTACCTTTTTTTTTTTTTTTTTTTTTAAATAATATGTATGTTACTCTGCTCGGAAGTATAAACTTTTCTCATGGTTTTGCTGCAGTGTTGTCCTCATTGCCATTTGTAATGTAGCATAAGAAGGAGCCTATCAAAGTGTCAGTCACATTAGTTTCTCATTTAAATTTTTAAAACAAGTTTTAGTTAAATTCTGGTTTTCCTTCATAAGTTTGAATGAGCAGTGGCATACTCCTGTAATCCTTGTGATTCTGGAGGCTCAGGCAGGAGGATCTCAAGTTTGAGGCCAGCCCCGGCAACTTAGGAAAGCCCTAAGCAATTTAGTGAGACCCTGTCTCAGAATAAAATAAAAGGTCTAGGGATATAGCTCACTGGTAAAGTGCCCCTGGGTTCAATCTCTTGTAACCCCACTCCCAAAAACATTTGAATAAGTATATAAATTGTTTCTGGGTTGTCTCATGGGTTCTTAGTACCTCACAAATAAATTGCTCTGTATCAGAAGCCAAAACTTTGATGCAGAGGACTAAATAAGAAAGTCAAGAAGCAAGCATGACAGCATATCTTTTTTCATCACTTTCACTCTCAAAGTTAGGGGGCAGGGCAGTGAATCCAACCCAAGATCTTAGACATTGCTGTATCTTTGTTAGTCAAAATGTTTGCTAATTCATTTGACTTTTATCATGTCCACTAAACCACTGAACTAGGAATAGTTTTTTAGTGTACATAAAGTACTAAAAGTGCTTTTGCAGAAAACCAGTATTTTGGAAAACAAAATAATTGCAGCTTGTACCTTTACTTAAAAATATTAATTTGATCTGGACATGGTGGTGCATGCCTGTAATCTGTCACTCAGGAGGCAAGACAGGAGGAGCACAAGTTTGAGGCCAGCCTCAGCAATGTAAAGAGACCTTATCTCAAAATAAAAAATTAAAAAGGGCTGGGGGTGGGGTTGAGGAAAATAGCTCAGTTGGTAGAGTGCTTGCCTCGCGTGTACAAGACTCTGACTTATGTGCGCGCGCGTGCACACACACACACACACACACACACAAAAAAAAAAAAAAAAAAAAGGATGGGATGTTGCTCAGTGGTATGCCTTGGGATAGTCCCTTGTACCACCACCCAAAAAACAAAAACAAAAAAATTTAGCTTGGTTTACCCCATCCCTGCCCCGCTCCCTTCTGTCCATCCATAAAACAAGTCTGGCTTATTTTTCTAGGCTGGTTCTGGTTCTGGTTCTCAGTGGGTAAAACCAGACTGGCCACCATTATTCTAGTCCAGGCTTTGAGTTCCCACTTTGTGAAATGAAGGCTTGTAACTTGGTGGAATTTCATATCCTTTCCAAATCTAAAATTTGTTTTGATGATCCTTTTGGAGTTTACTTTTTTTTATTTTTAGTTTTTTTAAAGATTTGAAGTAAATTTATTATGGGACTGCCTTTTAAAAAAAATGTTGTAAGAATTGAAAGCTATTATTCTTAATGGGTTGAGAGAAAGGAGAGAACAGATCAAAATGGGCCTTTCTTCTAGAGAGAAGCGCCACAGAAAGCAAGGAGAAAGGGTTCCCACAGAAGAAAGAGAAGGGCAGATGTGTTCTTAAAGGTCACAGATGTCCCATTGTGTGTGTGTGTGTTTGGCTGGTTTGGTTTGGTTGCTGAGTATAGTACTAAGAAATTTTTAAGTTTATGATTTGTAGTAATGGTGTCATCTTTGGGTGTGGGCAACATCAAAGGTTGAGGATCATCTGTACAAGGGGGTAGAAAGATGCTTGGCCTCCATCTAGTGTTTATTTGATTTACATGTTGTATTCATTCTTTCTGGTGGTAGTAAGATAAAGTGAAGTACATATATCATAAAATTTACTATTTTAAGTGTATGGTTCAGTGGCATTAAGTTCATTCACATTGTTGTGCAGCCATTACCACTGTTTATTTCCATAACTTTTTGATCCTCATGAAACTCTGTACCCATAAAACAATAACTCCCATTTTCCTCTATCCTCAGTTCCTGGCATCCCCTATTCTCTTTCCTACCTTTATGAATTTGACTGTCGTAAGCACTTTGTGTAAGTAGAAGCATACAATATTTGTCCTTTTGTGTCTTTCATTACCTACCTAACTTTGTCCATGTTGTAGAATGTATCATAATTCCCCCCCCCCCCCTTTTTTTTTGGTACTGGGGATTGAACTCAGGGACACCCGGCCACTGAGTCACATCCCCAGCCCTATTTTGTATTTTATTTAGAGACAAGGTCTCACTGAGTTGCTTAGGGCCTCGCTAAGTTGCTGAGGCTGGCTTTGAACTCGAGATCCTCCTGCCTCAGCCTCCCAAGTGCTGGGATTACAGGCGTGCGCTACCATGCCCGGCTCCAATAACATTTATTGAAAGACAGTTCTTCTCGTTGAATGATCTTGTCTTCTGTCGAAGGTCAGTTGAACATATATGTATGGATTTTATTTCTGGACTTCTACAGTGTGTCATTGACTTTTCTGTCTGTCTTTGTGGTGGTCCCACACTTTTTTGGGGGAGCGGGGTGTACTGGGGATTAAATGTACAAGTGCTCTACTGAGTGACATTCCTGCTCTTTTTTATTTTTTTTATTATTATTATTATTATTATTATTATTATTATTATTATTATTCGGTACTAGGGATTGAACCCAGGGGCACTCCACCACTGAGCCACATCCCCAGCCCTGTTTTGTATTTTATTTAGAGACAGGATCTCCCTGAGTTGCTTAGGGCCTCACTAAGTTGCTGAGGCTGGCTTTGAACTCATGATCCTCCTGCCTCAGCCTCCTAAGCCACTGGGATTACAGGCCTGCACCACTGCGCCTGGCAATTATTTTTTGAGACAGGTTCTTGCTACATTGTTTAGGACCTCTCAAAGTTGTTGAGGCTGGCCTCCAATTTGTGATCTCTTGCTTCAGCCACCTGAATCGCTGGAATTCTTTGTGTGTACCACCATGCCTGGCTCAGTATCACATTTCTGATTTTAAATCAGAACTTTTTTTTGGGGGGGGGTACTAGGGACTGAATCCAGGATGCTTTTCCACTAAGCTACATCCCCAGCCTCTATTTTTTATGTTGAGACTGGGTCTTGCTAGGTGATTTAGGACCTTACCAAGTTGTTGAGGCTGGTCTCAAACTTGTAGTCCTCCTGCCTTAGCCTCCTGAGTGGCTGAGATCACAGGTGTGTACCATCATGCCCAGCAAAATCAGAACTTTTGAGTTTTTCACCTTTGTTCCTTTTTTTTTTTTTTTTTTTCAAGAAAGTTTGGGTTCTTTGGGGTTCCTTCAGGTATGGGAATATTGGATTTTCTTTGAACCTAGTGGTACAAGTGTTATAGCTAGAATTGGGAACCTTGTGTACCATCAGAAAGCACTGTCCCAGAGACCAGTTAGAGTCTAAATTTGTAGTCTCTTTTTGTTCAGGATTGTGACCCTTCCCAAGATTAGAAATAAAGGATCTAGAAAGAAGTACCTGTTGAAGCTGATTCTATTGTAATAAGACTTTGAAGCCATTTTGAAACCCAGAATAAGTTGATCTGATTGTTCCTAATCAGTACTGTCAAATCCTGCTCTGTACATAATTGTAGTCAAATGTGATAAGGTATCCAGTTAAATAGCATACCATAATGGTAGTCACTTAATAACTGGTCTTCTATAAGTCAATAAATCCTATTGAAATACATATTTAGTATAATTCTTATTTAAAAGTGTAGTGTTTATACTAACTAGGGCTCATGTGTCATAGCAGTCCCATGAATTTTTACATTTTCTTGAGGAGCATCTTCCTTGAGAATCCAGTATTTTACAGCATGGTTGAGTTATAAGTTCAGACATTAATTGATTTATATAGCCAGAATGTGGCAAATTATATAATACAAATTTAAAGTGCCAGGGAGCACAAATGAGAAGGTTAATTTACATTTCTGACTCAGGAAGTTTTTTAGAAGGATATATACCATTTGAACTGGTACTGTAAGATTTGTTACGTTTTCAATAACCAAAAGTAAGGGCTAAGTTGAAGTACATATTAACTGTTAAGGGATAGAAATTGGCAAGAGCAAAAAGGGGCAGAATCTAATGTAAGAGTAGTACAATGGTTTGTTAGCATGAGTACTACTGTGTGTGTGTTGAGAAATGGAGGAAATAGATACAAGAAGAGATAAGATGAAAAGAGTGTATTTTGAGGGCAGTGCATAGAGGACTTTGAATACTGTGTTAATTACCAGAACACTGTCTAGTTAAGATTAATCTAGAGGTCATTTGTGGGATGGATTGTTAGGGAAGACACTTGGAAGCCATGCATCAATAGGTGTGGATGCAGGGTATAAGGAAGAGACGAATAGGTAGTGATTGCCAGGTTTCAAGGTTGGGTGACTGAAGGGAAGTAATTGAAAAGAGCGAAATTGAAGAACAGGTTTAGGAGAGAGGATGAGTTTAGGTTGAGTTTCTGATAAGACAGCCACTACTGGGAAATGGTTTTTACAACTCTTGAGAGAGAAAATTGGAAGTTATCCTATATATATGGAAGGTAGAATTTGAAGCCTTTGGCAAGTGTACATGCCTGAAGGAAGATTGTTGAACAAATAGAACAAATGGCAGGGTCTTTTTTCTTTTTCTTTTTTTTTTTTGTGGTGCTGGGGTCTTGTGGTTGAGAGGCAGGCACTCTACCAACTGAGCTATATCCACAGCCCAATGGCAGGGTCTTTGGAAGAAAGTGAGCCTTTAAACACTGGAAGGATGTGTTCAGGGAGGAAATTAGGAATGAAAGATATGAGTCTTCAAAGGCTGAGTAAGGAAGGAATGAATGGGTTCATAAGCCCTGAATGTTTTCCGGGTATCAGTAATTTAGAGGAGAGGATAAGAATTGAAGTGTAATTAAATATTTTGGAGAAACGTTCTGTCTGAGGAATTTGACAGAATAGAGAATCAAAAAGACAAAATTATGATAAAATTGCATAATTTGAAATTGACTATTTTGACGAGTTCAGTGACATATTAAGTATATCATACTGTACAACTGTGACCATCTAGAAAGGTTTTTGAATAGAGGGCATTCTTTTATAAAAGTGTTGCTCATATATATAGTTGCTGTTTTGTTTGGTGAGTTGTTGAGCTGTTGTTTTTCCCATCTTATTCTGAGAGTGGTTTACAGTAGCTTATTAGGGATTCTTGGAATATGTCAAAGTCCATATGCATTCCCACTTGAAGATTTTGTAAACTACTAGCCCCTACCCATATCATTACCTTTCTCTCCCCTTACCCTACTTAAATTTTCTCATAGGAAATAATTGCCAGTTGATATATATTTGTTTGTGTATCTTCATTGCTATATTCCCAAACCTGACACATACTTTCTTTCTTTTTTTTTTTTTTTTGGAACCGGGGATTGAACTCAGGGGCACTTGGCCACTGAGCCACATCCCCAGCTCTATTTTGTATTTTATTTAGAGACAGGGTCTCACTGAGTTCCTTAGGGCCTTGCTAAGTTGCTGAGGCTGGCTTTGAACTCGTGATCCTCCTGGCTCAGCCTCCCGAGTCGCTTGGATTACAGGCGTGCGCCACCACGCCCGGCGACACATACTTTCAATAAATAATTTTTGAGTATGAGTAAATTCACAAACAAATTGACAGCAATTAGAAGTGAGAACAAAATGAAAAAATGAGTAGGGTCATAAAGTATTTGTTAGAATTTATGGACTTGTTGCTGGTGTAAACAGGCTCTTTTAACTTTTCTCGCAGAGTGTAGAGGCAAATTTGATCTATTACACAATTCATGGTATGGATAAGATAAAAATAAACCACATTCTCTGAAGAAGCCTAAGTATTACTAAAATCGGAATTATTTCTCCTGAATACCCTCCCTTATAATATTCTAAAAAAAAAATTCTTACAGTAAATCCTGAAGACCACCTTTAATATGAGTAGAAGACAGTGGGGTAGGTTTATTTTAAGATAAAACCTAGAGTGATGTTTTGAAAGGACAGAATGTCAGGGGCAGATGACAAGATGGATCTTTACACTGAATGGACTGTCAGATAAAAGGAATGGTTGAATATGACTGTTCTTGAACCTTGATGATTCGTTCAGAAAAAGGGATGCTGATAAGGGAAAGAATATATAAGTTGAACATAATAAACTCAGTGTCCATTTTGACATGTAATAGCCTTTCCTTCTTTTCTTTTTTGTACCGGGAATTGAAAACAGGACCTTTCAGTTCTAGTCAAATCTACCACTGAGCTGTACCCCCATCCCTGAAATAACTTTCTTTTCTGATTAGAAAAATGACAGACTTTTAAAAAAAAATATGTACATATAACAATTTAGTAAGCATTTTTCCCACTATAAAAAACATGTAAAATGAGTTATTATTTAACATTAATAGGTACCAGTGGGCACATTTTGTAGAATTACATAGGGATCCGTTAATACTATATTATCAGATAGGAATTATATTTTCATTCTGTACTGTAATGGATATGTGCTATAATGTAAAAAAGCAATAGAACAGTATTTAAAATATACATAGTGGATGCAGGCAATACCAACAAAATAAAATGTGGTCATTAAAATAATGGTAATGAATTGAAGATTTACCTAGTGTCACTGTAGCAATGAGGTAAATGAGAATTATTTGATGGAATGAAGTGGTTCATCCTGTCTCAATTCAGTTCATCCTATTGGGTAATCTTTTTCTTTTCTTAAAGTTCCAGAAAAGGATGGTTATGAGCTACCTTCCAGAGCAACAGAATTAAAAAACTACAACCCTTCAGAATTCTATTTTCTTTTATTGTATTCCCCCCCTTTTTGGGGGGGGGGGGGGGTGAGTTGTGTGTGTTCTAGGGTTAAAACACGGGGGCTTTAACCCCCTGAGCCACATCCCCACCTATTTTTTATTTTGAGACAGGATTTCACTAAGTTGCATAGGGTCTCTAAATTGCTGAAACTGACCTTGAACTTGGAATCCTCCTATCTCAGCCTCTCAAACTGCTGGGATTATAGGCATGTGCTACTGCACCTGGCTGTTGTGTTCCCTTTGACTGGGATTATACAACACACCTTAACATGAGTTGTATTTACCTTGAGTTTTTGAATGTCATCTTCCTGTTCATTTCATGATAGCCTTAATTGCAACAAATTATTTTGTCACCATGATCTAAATCATCTCTTAAAGCTTTGGCACTACGTTTTTGTGATTACTTTCTTCTTTCTCCCACTAACAATTAACTGCAAGTTGAACAAATTTCTTGGTAGGAAGTTCTTTATCATGTGATAGTTTTTCAATCTTTTCATTGTCCACTCAATCCAGAGTTCTTTGTAACATCTAAGATTTTCTCCCATATCAATTTCCTCAAAACTTTTTAGAAGTCAGCAACAAATTGAGAAACCAAATTCTTATGCAGTTCCTTCATTTTTTGTTTCAATGAATTCAAGTTTCACTTTAGTATTATAGCACTTTATTATAATGGTTGTCTTCATCAGATCCTACATCAGAAACTGTATCAATAATAGATATTAAATGTTTCAAGGTTGTGATGAACCTTTACTCTTGCTATATTTAAAAATAGATATTAATGTCTCAAGGTTGTGATAGACCTTTACTCTTGCAATAGTATTGTATTTATCAGGAATCAAAAAGACTCTAGCTGGGGTTGTGGCTCAGTGGTAGGGTGCTTGTCTAGCATGTGTGAGGCACTGGGTTCGATTCTCAGCATAAAAATAAAAGTATTGTGTCCACCTACAACTAGAACAAATTTCTTTTTTTTTTTTTGGTGGTGGTGCTGGGGAATTGAACCCAGGGCCTTGTGCTTGTGAGGCAAGCACTCTACCAACTGAGCTATATCCCCAACCCCTACAAAATGTTTTTTAAAAGACTGTAAAATTGAGTAGTATCAAAAGGATGTCCCTAGACATTTGTCATATCAAAATGTGCCTTGGTTTTTTTTTGTGTATATCATTTTTGGATGCTAACTTAGCTCCTCATTATAAAATGAAAAACTTTCTTGCTGGGCGCAGTGGCTCATGCCTATAATCCCAGTGGCTCAGGAGGCTGAGGCAGGAGGATTGCCAATTGAAAGCCAGCCTCAGCAATTTGGTGAGACCCTAAGGAACTCAGCTGAGACCCTGTCTCTAAATAAAATACAAAAAGGGCTGAGTTTTTGGCTCAGTGGTTAAGCACCCCTGGGTTCAATCCCTGGTATCAGTAAACAACCAAGAAAACCTTCTTACCTATACCCAGCCAGTTCTGTTTGAGTCTCGTGTATCAGACGGCACAGTCTTCATCACTTAGTCTTAAAGTTTTGTGGCATGGTGGTGTTTACACACAGTACAACAAGAAAGGCTTTAGTTTAACATCTCCTGCAAGTTTTTCTGTATAAAAGCAGTGTTAGCCTGATGCTTAATGACTGCTTAATGATGCCTTATCCTTGAGATGGCATTCCTTTAAAAAAGAATACGTTCTTGGCTGGGCGGGGTGGCACACGCCTGTAATCCCAGCACTTGGGAGGCTGAGGCAGGAGGATCGAGAGTTCAAAGCCAGCCTCAGCAACTTAGGCTCTAAGCAACTCAGTGAGACCCTGTCTCTAAATAGAATACAAAGTAGGGCTGGGGATGTGGCTCAGTGGCTGAGTGCCCCGAGTTCAATCCCCAGTCCCCCCACCCCCCCAAAAAAAAAGTACATTCTTGTTGAAATTACAAATTTGCTTTCCAATATTTCCATCTTTACTAATAGTTTTCTGTGGTTCACTGGGGAAAATTTGTTGCAGCCTTGGTATCAGCAGAAAATGTATTATCAATTTTATTTAAGCATTCTTGCAGTTTTTAAACCTCTTAATTTTGAGTTTGCTTTGCAACTCAGCATTTTCCACTGAATCTTCTTCCACCATTTTCACCTTCTTCATCACTTAGAAGATACCAAATACCTATTGTTATACTCACAGTGCTAGTGGCATCCATGCTGATTGTATTGTAAATCTGTTGGATAAAGGGTTATCTGTAGTTTTCAGAAAAACACCATACCCAAGTCATCATGACCTTGATTTTTATTTCTCTTGCATAGAAACAGTCTTATGTGTGGGTCGAGGGATTTTCTCACAGTCATGCTCTGATATTCTGGTTGCCTTATATTAATAAACTTTATTATTTCCAATTTTTTCCTTTGTATGTGCTTTTTTGGGCATTTTATTAGGTTCTCCTGTGTTTTCACAGGACATCCATTTTCTTTGAAGCCATTTTTACTTAATGTGGAAATGATTATCCTTTTTGGGGGGGCGGGGCATAGGGGTGCTTAACCACTGAGCCACACCCCCAGCCCAAAAGATGATCACTATAATGTACAACATGCCTTTCAGGAAAGGTTACATTTCACACACACCATTTCTGATCAGGTATCAAAGTCTCTCTTTTTGCTAATGTGACTGAAAGGCGAAAAAGTACATACAAATAAAGTAAATAATGATTTGAATTACAGAAAGGTAATATTAGTATCAACTTCAGGGAAGGATTGGAGGAGGAGTCTTAGACATGATAGGAGATACAGCAGAAAGTGAATTAATGTCACTGTATCACATTTATTTTCACATAATCATACCTGTTACTCCCCTCTCTGGAAGAAATCTTGGATTATAAGTGGCATGGCTTGCTGCTTAGTTTCTTTTCTCCCCTAAGTCTAGAAAGGGATTGGGTCTACTCAGAGGAAGTAGTAGAAGAAAGAGGAATCAACACTGTGCTGAAGCATGCGTTTCATGAGGTAAAAGTTTTATTTAAATATCAGCATTCCAGTGTTTACTTTATGCATTGATTTTGTACTTTATGCATTGTTTTTGTAAAAGTGCATTCACTTGAACTAAGAATAGATAAGCACTCAGTCATATTAGAAGTACTTTTTTCCTATTATTCAAGTTGTTAGATTTCTATGTAATGAACCTGTCATTCTGATGTATAGGAGTTTTGAGTTTGCCTGTTATGCTTAGGCAGCCTTGGCAACTTAATGAGACCTGTTTCAAAAAGGACTGGGGATGTAGCTCAGGGGTAACAACTTGCCCCTTGGTTCAGTCTCCAGTACTACAATCAATAAACAAACCTCTTTATGTTTTAGATTTACTTCCCTCTGCCCAAATGGTAAATTCTGAAAATTTCCAAAGAGTCTGTTTTTATCCAGCATGTTAGATTATCCTCTCCTTTTTCTGGTATTTACCTCCTACTTTAATTATTCAGTTGTAAAAATTGTAAAGCTTTCTGTTTCCCTTTGAGTCTGTTATTATCCTGATGTCAAAATTTGACACAGAGGGTAGAATGCTCTGGACCAAACCTGGTATATATACCAATATCCTGAGTAAAATTTTAGCAAGTTGAAACCAGAACAGTAAATGAACAACTGATTATAGTAATACAACTGATGTATTAAAGAAAAAACAGCTCCATGGTTGTGGATCAGTAAGAAATATATATCATTTTTAAGAAATTGAATTCCTGGGACTGGGGTTGGAGCTCAGCACTTGCCTGGCACGTATGAGGCACTGGGTTCAGTCCTCAGCAGCACATAAAAATAAATAAAAACAAAGGTATTGTGTCCATCTACAACTAAAAATATTAAGAAGAAAAAAAAAGAATTTGGGTTCCATTCTGGACTGTTAAAAACACTACAAAACAAACGTAAAAACCTAACTTAACAACCCTTGGAAAGACTGAAACTGCTTTAATAAGATAAATAATAGTTATTGGAAACCAACACTATATGTGTATAAATATTTTTTATACTTATATTTATTATACATAGGTTTACATATAACCGTTAAGCATGTCAGAGGGATTCCTTTTAAAAGTCAGGATGTGACTTTTAACAAAAGGATGTGTAGGCCTGGGGTACAACTCCGTTGGTAGAGTGCTCGCCTGGCAAGCACAAGGCCCTGGGTTTAATCCCCAGCACCGCAAAAAAAAAAAAAAAAAAAAAGATGTGTATAACCACTGCTGTTCATGTTTTTTAGATAGCATTCTAGGCATTTCAGAAGAACAAGACAAAAAGCAAGACACAAATAATAAACTATTATCTACTTAAAAAAAAAACCCAGGAGAATCAACTGAAAGTTGAAGTGAGCTAAGATATATATCGGAATATAATATTTATTTTTAAATTTAATATGTGAAATAGGAAAAGAATGAGAATCTTTTAAAAACAGACAAATGGTGAGAATTATATGCCATTTAATTGTAATTAGTGTATAAAGTAAGTTTTTGACAATCTGATTATAATACAAAATTATTTTATAAAAATTATTTTTAGCTGGGTGCCTTGGCACACCTCTGTAATCCCAGCAACTTGGGAGGCTGAGGCAGGATTGGAAGTTAAAGTCAGCCTTAGCAATTTAGTCAGACCCTGTCTCAAAAGAAAAAATAAAAAAGGCTGGGGATATGATTCACTGGTTAAGCACCTTGGTACAAAAAATAAAGTCAGACAATCTATTTTTATTTTATAATATTTTTTAAAAGACTCACAACCAGTAAAATATTCCTTTTTTCTCTTTATCTAAAATAAGCTTTCCTAGCCACAAAAACTATTACTATAGAAAATTTGGAGAAATTTAGAGAAGGTATTATTATTAAAAATTTTTTTTGGTTGTATGTGGACACAATATCTTTATTTATTTAATTTTATGTGGTGCTGAGAATCGAATCCAGGGCTTCACACATGTGAGGCAAGCGCTCCACGACCTTGAGCCACAGTCCCAGCCCTGGGAGGGTATTATTTTTTAAACCATATTCTTATTTATTTTTTTTTATGTGGTGGTGAGAATTGAACCCAGTGTTACACATGTGCTTAGCAAACTCTCTACCACTGAGCCACAACCCCAGCTCTGAGGAGGTTATTTTTAAAATAATATTTATTTATTTGTTTGTTGTGGAACTGAGGATTGAACCCAGCCAGCTCTCTGGAGGATGCTAGTGAAGCCCTCTGCCTCTGAGCTACATCCCAACCTGGGAGATTTATTTGGTATCTTCTCTAGGTGCTCTATAGCCAGTTTGGACATTTATGTGTATAACAAATGAAACAATAGGACTATCAATTTGAGTTATTTTAGTTTTTTGACAGATTTTAAGGTAAGTGCAGTACTTTATAAAGAAATCTTATTATCAGCAGAAAGGTCAGGTCTGAAACCAAGCCAAAATTGAGTGCTGTAGTGGAGACAAGGAGTGAGTTTAGTTAGACCTGTCTTCCAGTCTAAGATGTAGAAATGACTACCTTTCAAATCTTAGGGAAAAAGGATGTGTTATTTAATAAAGTGCACTGGCACCACAGGTTAATCATATTTGGGATAGGTGAAAAGGAGCTACGTTTAAATCTTTAGGTTTAAAGAAATTTTAAAAGGATTTTGATATTCACTGAATGTTTACCATGTAGCAGGGACTGGATGAAGCACTGTCCCTGTATGAATGTGTTCCTCAGGCAGATCTTAGTACCTAGGCCTGGCTCTGGCAAAACAACTAGCTTGTTATTGAATTAAAAATGGAGATCACTACAAGAAAGCATTCAAGAATATTTTAGTCCAGAGTTGAGGAAGGGGGGCTGCTCTAAGCATAACAAACTAAAGAGCCATGAAAAAGGTAGACTTTTTTTTTTTTTTTTAATTTCTTGAACTCTCGTTTAGCAAAAATTGAGAAGTATAAAAGATAAAACAAGTCAGAGATGTTTTAAAGCAAAAATGTCAGTGTAAAAATAGTCATAATGCTGAAAACTCATTCAATAAAAAAAAAACTATGTAAAAATGGGCAAAAATATAAATAAATATAAAAATATAAAGTGCATGAAAGGAATATAAATTGTCAGTTGGAAAAGGGCAATACCCATTTTGATAAGGGTGTAGGGAAATAGGTACCTACATTGTTTCTGGGAGTATAAATTAAACTTTTGGGAGGTTGATATGCGTGTTCTTTTAACTCAGCTCAATTTATAGTTTATATGCTAGGTATACTTGCACAGATGTTCAAGGAGTAGAGATAGTCTATATAGCAGTATTATTCATAGTTGAAAAAAGGGGGAAGACACTGTCAAATGTTCAAACTGCAATAAGTGGCCATAAGATATAAAATGATGTGATTCCATGTTTTAAATATTATATGGTAATACAACCATAGAAGACAAAGCAAATTGTTAGCAGTGACTATCTTTAGAGGGCAAGAAAATTGTGTCTAATTCCTTACCTTTTTGTTTTCATGTGTTATTTTAAGATAAATGGATTTTTTCATAATTAAAAAAACCCAGGAAGTTGAAAAATATCCTACCACATAGTAATAACCATCACCTATGTTTGGTCAACGTCTTTGCAGATACCTTCTTAATGCATTTGTATTTGCAGGTCAAAATACAAGGTTATATTGCTTCTTGGTCTTTTGGCTAAGATCAAATGTAAAAATGTGGGATTATAATATATGCATGCCATTTAAAATTTTAAAAATTAATTTGATTGCATTGAACTGAAAAAAATTAAGGTAAATAAAAAAATTGAACTTTAGATAGACATTTATTTCAAGAAGAGACTATTCCTAAATACCCCCTGCCTGTAATCCCAGTGACTTGGGAGACTGTGAGGCAGGAGGACCACAAGTTTGAGGCCAGCCAGAACTTCAAAATTACAAAAAAAAAAAGGGGAGTGGCTGCTGAGGATGCAACTCTGTGGTAGAGCATCCTGAGTTCAATCCTCATTACTGGGGGAAAAAATTAAGAGGAGAAAAATGTAAAATACAAAACCTCTACATAGTTTTGAGAATGCATTGATACATTGATGTCTAGGATGAGGGAATAAATATGTACATATATTCTTACCTCTCTCAATTTTATTCCCTCCTTTCCCTTGTTTTTGTTATTTAGTCCTATTTTCAGATCATCAAGATTAATATTTAAAAGCTTAATTTAAAAGCGGTTGGTTTTATTCATATATTTGCGTGGAGTCAGTAATTGTACTTGACCTTTCACCTGGGTTTTTCTATCACAGGTGTTCCCCTACCCCCATACTGGGATCGAACCACTTTACCACTGAGCCATGTTCCCAGCCCCGTTTTATATTTTATTTATAGGCACTGGATTTACTAAGTGCCTCGCTAATCTGCTGAGCCTGGATTTGAACTCTTGATCCTCCTGCCTCAGCCTCCCGAGTTGCTGGGATTATAGGCATGCACCCCCGGGCCTGTCGGATTGTTTAATTTTACAGAAGTTATTCCAAGAGATGCTGCAGCTGCTCCCCTCCCCCACTCCCCTGAAGTGCTGCTGCCCCCTTTTTTTGGTACCAGGAATTGAACCCAGGGGCGCTTAACCACTGAGCTCCCCCTTTAAAATTTTTCATATTGTGTGTGTGTGTGTACTATATACACATTTTATACACTTTTTTTTAGTTGTTGATGGACCTTTATTTATTTATTTATATGTGGTGCTGAGAATCTAACCCAGTGCCTCATGCATGCCAGGCGAGTGCTTTACCACTAAGCCACAACTCCAGCCCCACAGCCCTTTTTAATATTTTATTAGAGGCTGGGGATATAGCTCAGTTGGTGGAGTGCTTGCCTTGCAAACACAAGGCCCTGGGTTCAATTCCCAGCACACACACAAAAAATTATTAGAGTTGCTTAGGACCTGTTGTGTTGCTTAAGGCCTTGCTGAGTTGCTGAGTCTAGCTTTCAACTTGTGATCCTTCTATCTCAGTCTCCCCAGTGACTGGGATTACAGGTGTGTGCCACTGTGCCCAGCAAGTGCTGCTTCTTAAGTCCTGAAGTTCTCATTACTTGTGAATGCTTATTGCCATCCTAGTTTGCCCTCTTGGCTTCCTCATTCTTTGCATCACATTTTCCCTCAGAACTCTATAGTTGTTTGTCACTGTACCTGTGCTGATTGTTGTTGAAAAATCCGAGGCTAGGTGGCTCAGTGGGAGAGCACTTGCTTTGCATGTGTGGGGCACAGGGCTCATTCCTCAGCACCACATAAAAAATAAACAAAAAATCTGAGGCTAGGTGGATTCTATCTTCCTACGTATGTTTGACTTTAAAATCCAGTATCTTCTCATTTAACAGATGCTTTATTTATTTTATGCTAATTTTTTCCTGGATTGTGGGACATGTTTTCCATGTGTACATTTATTACTGAAAGTTCTATGTATTTTATTCATGTTAAAATTTTAAGATTTTAATATTCTGATCTCTTCAGGAATACTAATTCGACTTATTGTAATTCTTTGTCATATTTATTCTTTTAAATCATATAGTCATTTTTTCATTTTATTGAAGGTGCAATTTCTCTTTTGTTCTTAAAGTATGATTTCTTTTTTTGTGACTTTTTTTTTTATTTTCTAAAGAAGTTTTCATTCATGTATATGGGGTAATAATGTCTGTCTCAATCTACCTCCATCCCCACCTGCCCCACCCCTCCCTTTCTTCCCCTCTGTATAGTCCAGAGTTCCTTCATTCTTCCCTAAGGTATGATTTCTTGAATTTACAATAACGGCTTTTTTTTTTTTTTTAAGTGTGTCTTTAGGGTCTCCTGCTGTAGGTCTTTAAAAAAGACGTTATGTTCCTGTAAATTTTTTTTTTTAAAGTAAGCATTTATTTTATGTTTTTGTTGTATTGGGGGTTGAACTCAGTGCCTTAGGCACATTAGGTGGGTGCTCTACCACTTATCTATAGCCCCTGCCCATGTTTCTGAAATTCCTTTGAGATTAGTTTTCTGAAGTTTCATGGGTTTTTATAGATTTTATTAGGTGGTTGAAATGAATTGAATTGAAATGGAGATTCAATAGAGCCTCATTACTATGTTGGGATAATTTTGAAGGTGAGGCTGTTCATGCAATCGTGTATAAGAAGGGATAGTAAAAATGTCTAAATTTCCCTTGGAGGTTGCTGAAATCATGGTAGGAGGTGTTACAGAATAACCTACCTAGTTTTATTGCATGCAAGTAGATAAGGAGAAAGAGCAGTTGGGTAGTAATAACAGGAAACTGCCTTTTGAAAAATTTGTACTGAGGAACCTTAATTTAATTTGAGCAATATTTAAAAAAATCTGGATGAAGTAGAGCAATCAATGATTCTTGACCTCATTCGCCCACCTTGAGTCAAGTCATATCCCTGCATCCCTGGCTGAGAATTACTTGTGTTCCCTGGGTGATATGGTTGAGAGAGAAAGGGAAGTTGAGAACTGCTGTTAAACAGCATTGGAGGAGAAACTGGCTGGAGACCAGCTAGGATATAAACTAGGATATATGACCCTGAAGGATCAGAAGGCATTCTTAGACTGGAGCAAAGGGAATTGAACTAAAGCTTAGAAAAAAAGAAAAATTTTATTGTTAACCACATTTATGGGAGGGCAGAAGTGGTGGTACCAGGTGTGGAAAACACCAGAATCCTGTTTCAGTCTCTTTTCCTGTTGTTTCCTTTTCCTCATTTTGGCTTCATTTTCTCATATTCTCTTTTTCTGAGATTTCAGCTGTGACTCATGGAATTTCCCAGGCTTTAATAGCACTGTTCCCAAAAGACGGTATTCCCTTTCTTTAATTCCAGTTTGGAAAGTCTTCTAGAAAAACTCATTAACTCATTCCTATGGCTCAGGATGTGGGGACCTTGTAGCATTTCCCACTAGAAACAAGTAGTTAGGGGGTAATGTTTGGAGGTGGGTAGTAGTCCTCAAAAAAGTATTTAAGCCATGAGCTTGTTCTGAAGATTCTAAAGAATGTTGATTATATTACTTTTACTGAAAAAAGAAAGGTATATGTCATGGTTGTTTACCTTTTATATCCTGTAGTCTAATGAGCAGTTTTAAAAGCAGAAAATGGACAACTAACATTTAGTATACCCTAAGATGGTATATTTTGCACATACAATATTCCCCATCTCTTTTGCAACATTGCTATGGGTTTTATCATACTTGAGGGGAGAAGAAAATGAGGCTTAAAGAAAAGTGACTTGTTTAAGTTGACAAAGCTAGTGAGAGAATTGGAATTCAAGCCTAAGTTCATCTGACCATGACACCATGCATGGTGCCTCACACCATGGCCCACATTTTCTGTTGTGAAGTGAAATTCAGAAGTTCCCAAACATTTCATTTATTTATTTTTTTAAAAATAGGTGGGATTGGGGCTGGGGATATAGCTTAGTTGGTAGCGTGCTTGCAAGCACCAGGCCCTGGGTTCAATTCCCAGTACCAGGGAGAAAAAAAAGTGGGATCAAGGTTGGTTGATGTTTATAAAACTATAGACTACAGTGTTAGGGTATAATAATTTCTGTACTGAGGAATTCCTGCTGCAGCAAATATTGACAGTGATATGTTAATTATGCTATCATATTTCAGCACAAACAGTAATACTCTTAGGACTTAATATTAGGGAACACTTTTAAAAATTTGTTGTTGTTGTTGTAGATGGACACAATACCTTTATATTATTTATTTGGTTTTTAAAATGTGATGCTGAGGATCAGACCCAGGATCTCACACATGCTAGGCGAGTGCTCTACCACTGAGCCTCAACCCCAGCCCCTTAATGAACCCTTACATGGGTGTTTGATGAGGTGATAACATTGCAGGTGAAATATTGCAAGTAGCACAATGTCTAAAAGTTATCTTAGGAATGTGATCCTGCATTTTGCTAAGGAAATCCTTTTGGAAGCATATTAACAATAATCTTTACAAGATAAAATCTCTGATCTGTATTTTTTTAAAAATTTTTATTATTTATTTATTTATTTTTTGGTGGTAGTGGGGATTGAACCCAGGGGCACTCCACCACTGAGCCACATCCCCAGCCCTATTTTGTATTTTTTTTTTTTAGAGACAGGATCTCACC